>CM076581.1:794534818-794885286 GCA_034641835.2 Pinus albicaulis
TCCAATAGCTCCCAAATAGGCTTTCATTCAACCTTTCCAAAATACAAAACTCTATTCGTTGAATAGAGGAATTGGGTCAACTTGTTTCTCTTCTTCAGTTGTAAGAGGTTCTGAAAGTATTTCTATATCAGGGACTTCCTTTGATTCCTTTGAGTGTTTGGCAGCTTGCTTCCTTGAATTTCCCATCTTGATTCACCTGAGATATGCCTTCCAGTTGTTAAGCTGTAACTGAAGGAACCGATTCTGATTCCAATTGTTGGAAATACTGAGAGGGGTGAATCAATATTTCTCTTCAATTAGTATATTAATTTAACTTTATAGCGTGTTGAGTGTTACTAGCATCAGATAAACATAAACAATCATTAACACCATTCAACAATGCACAAAATCAGGACAGTAGACACTAAAGATTTTTAGATGGAAACCTTTGTGGGAGAAAAACCATCGAAAACTTCTTAATATTTCTCTTCAATAAGTACATCAATAGGAAGCTCCAACTTCCATCATTTTTAGATACAACTGAAGGAGGCTCCAACCCCTGCTTTACACGCTACGACAACTTGATGGATGCATTAACACCTTGTTTACCAACTGCTATTGGAAGGGCGCTCCAACGCCCAGGCTTACAAAGTCCAACCGGAAGGAAGCTCCAACTCCCTGATTCAGCAGCTGCTACTGGAAGGATGCTAGATCACCCTGCACAGGCTCCAACCTGCCGCCCTAAAGTGTTCTTAGGCTACAACCTGAAGGAGATGCTACTTTCCTGCCTTGCACCACCCTGCCACCCTCATCGGGCTGCGGACCACGTTATATATATTTTCAGACAAGATCCACCTGTGTTCAATATCAATACAAAATACAAAAATCTCCAAATACAAACTCTGCTTCAACAATCAAATCTGCTTCTATGCACCAAACCCTAACTTGGCAAAACTTCTGCTTTCATCAACCAGCCATCAACACTGTTACCAATACTGCTGTTCTAACTCTGTCAAGTGCCTTGCTACAATGGCTCTGGTCAAGTTACAAATGCCCTTGTCAAACCTTAGCTGTTATTTCCACTACTGTAAGGTAATTGAAAGCCAAGTTCATCAACATTCCCAGCTCAACCACAAATCTTCAATTTTCTCTCTGCTATCCAATAACATTGAGCTGTCAACAATGCTCTCTGTTCATCAATGGTGTCAACACTTAGCATAAGACAATTCAGTATAGAAGTAGCATATCAATCCAAAAACAGTCAGGAGTGCAACCAAAAACAATAAATGCTGTGTTATATCAAGGATCATAATGTTTCTCTGCCATTACACAGTTAAAACCAATCTGATCTCTGAGGTACGAACCCTAGCACTGCTCAGGTTTGCTTGGAAAATCAAGATGAAACCCTTCCGCAACATCCAACATGAACTGCAAACCCCTAACAGCATTCATCTCTGCAATACTACAAATCATGGCCAATTCAACTTTACACACAGGTTATATGTAAGTCTTGCAGATACATGGCATATGGATCTGTTTTGGCATCCATAATTTGATCAAACACTACTAAACTTAAAGGCATATCATCATTTCCAATCATAGTAGTTCACCAATGTTTCCAACAACAACATGCAATCTTCTTTGTTATATCATACTGTTATCAACATACAAGAAAGTATGATTCAGCTCTAAGCATTGATAACTATACACCTGTAAAGAGAACCCTTGAACCATAACCATAGGAAACTCACTCATGCTCAGTCTTAATGGATCAAACTTCAATAAATGACAGACATTAGCATCATCAAATTCAGAACCACATTTTGTGATGTTTCTCAGTCAATCAAACTCCATAAGCTCAACAATGTATTATGCATTCAACAACACCCTTCTGATCTGACTTGTATCTTGAAGCTCAGATGTGATGTTTGTGTGACTGTAATACCTTCTAAACTTTCTCGGTCATATGGTGTTAAATACACAGTAGAGGATCCAAACTTTTGTTGCACACTGAAGAAAGGTGAACCTTAAGAAGTTTGGATCCTCTTTGGTTGTACTGTGTATTTAACACCATATGACCGAGAAAGTTTAGAAGGTATTACAGTCACACAAACATCACATCTGAGCTTCAAGGTACAAGTCAGATCAGAAGGTTGTTGTTGAATGCATAATACATTGTTGAGCTTATGGAATATATATATATCAGTCCTCAGTCATATTTTCAAGCACACATTCTCAGGCTGCGCAAGCACTCTCACTCTTGAACCCAAGACAATGCTCATGACAGTATCATGCATTTATGCAAATTCAACTGTTAGTGACATAATAGCGATATCAATGCAATAGACAGTAAGGGAATACTCTGTCTTTTCGTTTACACAATTTTGCATGCTGATTTCTCCATTTTGAATTAAAACTGAGTACCATCCAATTAAAACTCCACAAAAGGCACGTGAATGTTACGTTCATTTTCTCTCTGTCATAAATATACCACAACACATGAGCCCAAAAAAAAAACTTATCAAATTATACCTCTATTATTGAGCTTCACCTCTGAAGATGTGACAGGACTATCTTAAGAAGAGAGCGGCAAACCCTGAATTCTGTTCAAATATTAATTATGCCACAGAGCTGGAACAATACTTCAATGTGTCCTGTTTATAGTCAAGGTAGAAGGCTTCGGATATGCCAATGCTTCAGATATTAAGGCCGCAAAGGATAGGCCGCTCAGTTGACAAGGCTGCAGAAGATAACAATGACAAGTCTGCAAAGGACAATAGGGCCACAGAGGATAACAAGGCTGCAGAGGATAGGCTGCTCAGATGACAAGGCTGCAGAAGATAACAATGTCAAGGCTGTAGAAGACAATAGGGCCACAGAGGAATCTTTCTCCAGATCAGTGTTCCACGCACCAAACATTTTCCAATAATCGCCCTCAAAACTTTGACTTTTCTACAGATGATCATGACTGTTGCAGGCCGCAGACATTTCAGAGAGAAAGAGTGTGAATCCCTTGCAAATGAATCCCAAAACAAATAAAAGAAACCATGGAATTTCAACCTTCTTCAAGTAGTCATGACCACAGACAGAACTTTTCAAAGATGTGCATTCAATGCATGCCATAATGGATGAGACACAATGCCTTTTATAGATTAAAATTTAAGAGGTTAAATTAGGCCAGCTGACCTAAGATTTTGGAGGATAAATAATTTGTAAAATTCAAAAATATTGGAGCCAAAATGCTCCGTCCAATTTAGGACCATAGACAAATTCGAATTTACTTTTCCCTCCAAGATTTAGAGCAAGATGTATTTTGAAAATAACATTTGAAAACTTTCTCCTTAATAAAAATTATCCTCCTTTTGTTAGCCAATGTAATATTGCCACATCATCACATTATGGGGTTTTGACCACAATGAGGGTGCACCATCTTTGACTGGGCATATCTCTCAAACCGTGATGGCTCTTGTGGCATGCCATATACCACCGGAATCGGCTCGACGAGGAGCATCCAATGATAGTGATCTTAGGAGCAGCCCGACTGATCTTCTTCCTCAAAAATTCAAACAAGTGCAGGGATTCTATGGTTTTATAGGGCTTCTTCCATTGGTGCTTCAAACTGATGCAATCCAGACAAATATTAAGAGGGTTCAATAATGGATTATGGCATCAATGACAGCACCATTCAACACGGGGGTGATCCCAATGACTTTTCTTGAACCCAGATTTGATACCATGTCAATTTTTAGGGCTAGAATGTTCTCTGCTGAAGATAATTTATTTTTTAAACTTTTTCAACATTTTCATATTACATTCACCCCATAACATCATATCATCATTAGAAATTATGTAGAGAGAACATAACAACAACAATGCAGCGGAAAAATAAGGAACAACAAAAGAAAAGCATACACAATTGGGACTCCAGGATTTTGTTTGGAGACCAGGGCAAAACCCCACAATGGGGGAAACCCATAAATCAATTCTTCTTCTATTAGATATTCATCAATGCTCAACTGAGATACAAAGTACAATAAGAATAATACATATGTCTTTCATCATTAATCACATTAGGAGACCTAGTGCCAATCGTGCAACAGTCTTACCTCTCAAGGTGGTATTCACTAGCCCTCCTATCCTTGTCACAAGAATTACTGTCAACAATATCATAAGCATCACTGTCATATACACTGTCACATCTGTCATGGAGGCACTGTCGCAACTATCATAGTGCACTGTCACAACTGTCATAGAGGCACTGTTATGTCATATCACTATTATATAAGGATTGTCATATCACTGTTATATAAGGAATGCCATAAATACACTGTGATAAAACCACTGGCACATATAACCAGTGTTCCACGGGGACGCGTCCCCCTGGGTGGGGGATGCGCTTCCCCGCTCCTCCACGCTCCCGAGATGGGGAAACTCCTGGGGAAACTTCCCCCACGTTCCCTTTTCTGGAAAACTTGCGGAAACTCTAGGGGGTGTTTTTTTGGTGACGAAATGCTTCTCTCTTGTGGGGAACCTGAAGGGATGCAGGGGGGATACAAGAGGGACGCGTCCCCCGAATTTTCTCATTAATAACAATTAAAAAAACAATTTTTGTATTTCACTGCTTTCTATGTTTACTTTTAGTTTAGTTTTCTATGGTTGTTTTCGACTTCAAATGTCATTGTCATGTGATGAATTTTATTTTTGATGTGCATTGCGTAGTTTCAATTGTCAAAAGATGAATTTAATTTAGATATACCTTGCGTAATATTAATGCCCATTGCCAAATGATGAATTTAGATGGAACATTGCATAATGTCAAATGATAGATTCAATTTAGTAATTTATTTTTAGATTTACATTGATGATTGCAGAAATGTCAAATGATAATTTTACTTCACAATAGTCTAATACAAAATGATGATCATATTTAGATGTGCATTTCATAATTAATAAGATTTACTATCTACTAATTTAGTTATTAACATATTGTTGGGATTTTATTTATTTTTATTTTTATATATTAAATTTTTAATAATTTTATAATTTTTATGTCTCTGATGTCCCCCCGTTTCCCTGAAATTTCCCTAAATTTTGGGGTTGCTTATATACGTCCCCTTTGTGCGTATCTTCGCTCCCGCGTTTCCCCGTCTCGGAAACTCGGTGGAACATTGCATATAACGCTATCGTACACATCATTGTTAAGAGCCAATGCCATATGTCACTGTCAAGAGTTAATGCCATATACACGAGATATACATTACTGCCATACATCCTGAAGATAACACAAGTGCCACTGCTATACTTTAATATCATAAACATATTGTAGTATATCATTGATCAGGAACTGCCATAGATTGCTATCACATGACTACCATATAAGGACACTCATCGTATAGGATAGAAGATGACCTCTCAACCCGCTTGACCCACAAACTCTCTCTTGTTCAATTATACACATTATTCATGGGCTGCTCCAAGCACTGCTCAAAACCATACTACTTTACCTTAGCAAACCTTACACAGAGAAACACACATACATATGTCCACAAATGCCATCAATTAGCTTGATTCTGTTTACTGAAGTTCTGAGTATACTCGGCCATGGTTAGGGCACTAGACCAGCCTACGACAACCCTTAAACTCAACCATAAAAACCCTTCCAGACCTGTGCTGCCTCTCAAGTGAATTCGGCCTATAGAATACGTCTTTTCCAACCTTAAACCAGCAGTAATTAAGGGCTTGATCCTCAACCGTTAGGAAACAATAAAACCCTCAATTAGGCCACAGACATACCACAATTAGGGGCCGTAGAGATGGGTGACAAGGCCACATATAAATCACAGAAAGAGGCCACATTTGATCCTCAGAAAAGGCCGCATAAGTTGCTTTAAATAGATCACAGAAGATGCCATTGTAGGCCGCAGAAGTAGCCTCTAATAGGCTGCAAATGATGTGTCACATAAGTCCGAGTTGCTTGTATCAAATGATGGAGAATAGACACCTATTTATAGTTGTTTCCACCTATGAAGGGTCACATACCTTGGGCAGGATTACACGTACATATACGGGGCCGACTTGTAACTTTGGAGGGAAAACTCAAATTCAAATAATATTTAAATATATTTAACAAAGGTGTTAATGATTGTTTGCCCAAATAAATTTGTGCCATTAAATAATAATAAGAGGAGGCCCAAATAATATTTTTTTTTACTCAAATTAAATTCTCTTTGGCGCAAGATGGGTTTCTCTTGGGGAAATTCATCCCATAGCTGCCCCAAATTTCAACAACTATTGGCAAGTTTACCATGTACACGTGGATTTGATTTAGCTAGTTAGCTCCACTCACTAGAGACATCTACATTGCAATTTTCTACTGTCACCCTGTAATATTCCAAATAGAAATAAACAATAATATAAAGCAACATAAACAAGTAACTACAACAAATAGAGAGACATCATAAAAATACTGCAAAGATGGAGAAACGCTGAGCCATTTTATTATATAAACTGAAAGATAACAATAGGTACAAAGGTGATCAGAATGATGGCACCTTGGCTTGCCCAGGGCAAGCTAGAAATACTCTCAGAAATCCTCAATGAATGGCTTCTCTGTCAAGGACTGAGTAATCTCCAGATGTTGCTGCTGCTACTGCCAGACTGCTACTACTGCTAGAATGGAGCTACTCTTTGGGGCTGTTCCCCTACTCATAAAATTGTGAAACTTTGGAAATGAGCTCTCCTCCAATATCCCGGAAAAACCCAGGAAGGAATCTTGGAATAACTGTCCCCGGAATTTGACCTCCCTTGGAAAATAATGCACTCCCAGTGAGTACGCTGGCCCTGAATGATAAACCTGATGGCCTCCTGCTGCTACAAAATGATGATTTGTGAAGGGCTGGTCCCTTCACAATACCCTCGGGCTGAGACCCCTGATATCCCCACTCTCGGAGCTGCTTCCACTACAAACTGCGTAATCCCTCAGAGAGACTGTGCTGTCCAAGCAACTGCGTGATCTTGGCTGAAGGTACTATGTGCTCTCTCCTGAAAAACGATGGATGGATCTCCTCACCTGAATGGGTACTCTAAGTCCCCCGAGGCTGAGGTTGGGATCTCCGCTCGGAGACACTCGTGTGCTGAATAACACTTGCAGATTTCACTCAACAAGAAAAGCGTGCTCAATGTCAAAAGACAGAAGTCATAAGATGCATAATAGAATGAGTGAATGAGGAGCCTCCTCTCCTTTTTATGCTTGAGAGCCTTGCTCTCACCCGGGCCCCACTCAACTACACTGTCCCTCCTTGGCCACGCTATCCCCACTCAACTGCGCTGTCATGTGCCCACGCTGTCCACACTGCGTCTTCCCTCACGCTGTCACTAGGCTCTCCTGGGCCCCACGTTGTCATCTAATATTTGCCTAAGTGACTTTAGGGAGTCATTGTTTCCTAAGTGTGGGTTATGGGTCCCATCACTTCTTTTTATTAACTGATTAACATTAGAAAAGCAAAGCTAGGAAAAACTAATATTGCCAATTAACTGCTGCTAATTGGGAATATTACAGTCCTCCTCGCCAAAACGTTGCTTGTCCTCAAGCAATTGCAAGGACAGATGCTGCAAAATTTTCTCACTCTCCCAAGTGGCATTCTCTAACTGTCCTGCTCCGTAGCTGTCTCTCCCTAGTGTCTATGATGGCTTCTGGCTGCAACACCAAATGCTCCTCATCATTTGTAGGTGGAAGCTCCTCTGTTGTTGTCACCTGCTGCCCCAATGCCTTTTTCAGGCATGATGTGTGGAAGATGTTGTGGATCCGGCTACCTGTGGGCAACTCCAACTCATATGCAACCTCCCCAATCCTGCGAATCACCCTGTAAGGTCCATAGAAGCGGGGCTTGAGCTTCTCGGCACCCTTCTGCTTCAGTGTGGACTGCCGGTATGGCTAAAGTCGTAGGTAGACCAAGTCCCCTACCTCACACTGCCTCTCAACTCGTCCCCTCTCAGCATACAGCTTCTGCTGGTTCTGTGCTGTAGCTAAGTTATCCTTAAGAGCCTGAAGTATATCCTGGTTCTCTTGGATCCAGTCCTTGGCCCTAGGGGCCTTGCTAGCACCAAACATCATGTCAGCAAAAGTCAAAGCATGGTATCCATACAAAGCATAAAACAGAGACATACCGATAGACATGTGAAAAGTGGTGTTGTAGCAGTACTCTCCCAAGTGCAACCAACGTAGCCATGCCTTCTGCTGCCATGTGACATAGTTTTGCAAGTAGCCTTCTAGCCACTTGTTCACTATCTCTATATGCCTGTCTGTCTGTTGGTGATAATCGGTGGTCGTAGTCAACTCTGTCCCCACCAAACGAAAGAGCTCCTGTCAAAAGCCACCCATGAAATGACTGTCCCGATCACTGACAGTGGTCTTCGAAAGACCATGCAATCTGAAAATATCCCTGAAGAACAACTCTGCTACCTGTGCTGCTGTGTACCGTGCTGATATAGCGAAGAAGTGCGCATACTTTGTTAGTCGATCAACGACCACAAAGATGCAATCCTTGCTCTGCACCGTGGGCAACCCAGTGATGAAGTCCATCGAAATGCTTTCTCATTTCCCCTCTGGAATGGGAAGCCACTCTAGTAGTCCTGCTGGGTGGCTCATCTCCCCTTTGTTCCTTTGACACACTTTGCACTCCTTGACATGCCGGAGTACACCCTCCTTGAGGCCTCTCCAAGAGAACCTCTCCCTGCTGGCCCTGTAGGTCTTGGTGAACCCTTGATGGCCTGATAATGGTGAGCCATGGGAGGCACGCAGTATATTCTCCTTGAGCTGAGAGCTCCTAGTCAAGAAGATCATGTCCCAGAAGTATATCACCTCGTCCATCACCTTGTACCTGTCATCTGTGATCTGTCCATCCAGTACCTCACAGGCAAAACGGTCCTTGTAGTACTCCACCAGTAACTGAGCCCTCTAGTCTGTGTCTATGCTCATCAGAGACAATGCTGTCGGTCTGTGGGATAGAGCATCGACCACCACGTTGTTCTTCCCTTTGACATACTCAATGTCAAAGTCATATGCCTGGATCTTGCTGACCCACTTCTGTTGCCTCTCCTGCAACTGCTTCTGCTTTAGAAAAAATCGGAGGCTGTTGTGGTCAGTCCTCAACCAAAACTTGTTTCCCACGAAGTATTGCCGGAACTTGGCCAGTGCATGCATGATAGCCAGTATCTCCTTGTCGTATATAGGATACAACCTCTCATGCGGCAATAGCTTCCTGCTTTAGAAAGCTATGGGATGGCTCCCCTGCATCAAAACTGCACCCACTCCCTCTCCTGAGGCATTACACTCCAAGACAAAGGGCTGCGTGAAATCCGACAAAACCAATACTGGATAGCTTTTCATCACCTCCTTGATCCTATCAAAGGCCCTCTGCACTGTGTCCATCCAACTAAATGCCCCCTTTTTGGTAAGATTTGTGAGGGGTGCAACAAGTTGGGAAAACCCCTTGACGAACTTCCGGTAGTAGGTGCAGACGCCTACAAACCCCCGAAGTGTAGAAATTTGATAACCCACTCCGGTTTTCAGTTTCTCCTTATTTCACCCATAAAGTTAAATGCTCATTCCCATAACCATACATTCAACAAGCTGGAAAAATAAATATTTTTTGAAAACACAAATTCTGGAAATTTCAGAGTGCTGAAAATGCAGAAATAAAAACTCAGAAAATAAATCAGCCACACAGAAATTTTACACGCTGATTTTTGGTCAATATGACCCTAGAAAAACCCCCTACAATTGTTGGGGAAAACCAGTTCGAAAGCTCTTCTTTATTTCTGAATATAGCTTTTACAGTGAGATAGAAATTACAACAAAAATTCCAGAAGCTTAACAAATGTACTTATCTCAATTTCCGTGCTTATACTCTGCCTTGGAAAATGTGCCGAACAGTAAACAATCAAAACATAATTTTTTTATAGCATTAAATGCTGACTGCCTTTCTCGATTTCTGTGCCCAGGTACAACAAAGCCTCCTCGATTTCTGTGCCTCCTCCTGCCTTGAAAACTGTGCTGAAGCTGCTGTATGGCTGCTGTACGGATTTCCTTGAAATCTGTGCCACCAAATAATAGTACCTCCTCGATTTTTGTGCCCAAAAAACTGTGCTGAAGCTACTGTATGGATTCCTAGAAAACTGTGCCTCCTACCTCGAAAATTGTGCCACACTTTGCTGTACGGATTTCTGCCTTGGGAATTGTGCCTCTCTGCTGCTGTACGGATTTGCTGAAGTCTCTAGTTGCTGCCCTCCTTCTCCTCATTGCTAAAAAATTTCTCCCTTGCTTTCTCTTCTCTTCTCTCAATCTGCTCATGAAAGAATCAATGAGCTTTTCCTCTCTTTTCCAACTTTAATATAACCCTAAGTGACTTTTGGGGAATCCCTAAATCCAATCGCTAAGATCGCTTTAGATCTAGGGCTGAGATTAAATATGCATTTAATTCTCACTTTCTATTTTTTAATTCACCCCACTTTAATAAAGACCCTCTTAGTCATTTATTTCCAAAGTCACTTTTCACTTTCTAATTTCACATTGACTTTATTAAAGTCACTTTAAAATTAGGCTTAGTAACTTTATCACTTAAAGTCACTTTTAAATTAGATTTGTCTCTATAACTTATAAAGTCACTTTAGGAGAAAAAGTGAAATACATTTGGACACTTTTCCCTAGGCCAAAGATCAAAGCCTTAGGGAACCACCTGTCCTCCGGTAACCAAATTTCAACACGGAGCTCTGTCACATTCTTTGGTTCCGGCCTTTCCCGAATGACCCAAATCTTCTCCTCGTGGACTCTCACTTCGTCCATACCAATGATATGCCCCATATAGAGCATCTTTGTTAGCCCAAACTCGCATTTGGAGAGCTTAGCATAAAAATGTTGCTCCTCCAAAATATGCAATACAGCCTCAATGTGCTGTAGGTGCTCCTCCCATTTCTAGCTATAAATAAGAATATCATCGAAGAACACCAACACGAACTTCCTCAACTGACCACGGAAGATGTGGTTCATATAGGACTGGAAAGTGGCTGGTGCATTGGTTAGCTCGATGGGCATCACCAAAAACTCAAAATGGCCATAGTGACATCTGAAGGCTATCTTGTGGACATCCTGGTCCCTCACTCGGATCTGATGGTAGCCCGACCTTAGATCAATCTTCGAGAAGAATTTCGATCCCCTCATCTCGTCCATCAACTCATCAATCCGTGGAATGGGGTATCGGTTCTTCATGGTTTTCTTGTTGAGAGCTTGATAATCGATTCACATCCTCATTGTGCCATCCTTCTTCTTCACCAGTACAACAGAAGAAGAAAATGGGCTAGTGTTGGGCCGGATGTGTCCCAGTGCTAAGAGCTCATGAATGGCTCTCTCAATCTCATCCCTGTAGGCTTTGGGGTGCCTATAGGGTGTAGTGATCACAACTTGAATACCCTGCTCAAGTTTAATGGTGTGCTCAAACCCCCAATCCGGTGGTTGTCCTGCAGGCATATCTCCAAACACTGTAGCATACCTGTCCAAGATGGATTGCACATCTGGGTGAACTGCCTGTCCTGTAGCTCCTGCCTCTAAAATACACAGCTCCACTACCCACTCTATATCTTGCTTCCGGAAGTCTGCCTCCATCAGGTGTGCGGATATTGTCTGCAGAGGATAAGTGTGCATGCCTCGGATCATCACATGCTTGCCGCTCTTCTTGTTCGTCCACTCCATCTCTAGAGTCTCGCAGTCTGTGGTGACCTTCCCCAACGTGATCAACCACTGCACTCCCAACACCACATTGGTGTCTGGAATGTCCACCACAAAGAAATGATCTATCATAGTGTAAGTCCCCATGGTCACTGCCAATGCCAGCACATATCTAGCACACTGCATAGTTTTGGCACCCGGTACCAGGAGTGAAACCCATCAAATCTCTCTATCGGTATGCCCGTCCGCTCCACTAATTGTGCATCAATAAAGTTACGGGTGACCCCACTATCAACTAGCACTGAAACACGGTGTCCTTGAATGGTGCCCCGGACACGCAGTGTCAAATACTTGGGAACCCCTCGCAAAGAAGCAAGGACTCCCCCTGTGGTTGCAAACGCTGTCCCTCCTACTCCTGAGGGTGGAGGTGGTGGATGATCCCCTCTCTGCACTACAGCGATGCCTCCTGCCTCTATCTCGTCGTAGGCATCTTCTTCCCCTTCATTGTAAGAGAAGACCTCTATGTAGTGTGCCTTTCCCGCGACACATCGATATCCCGGTGCCCATGGCTCCTGGCATGTGAAGCATAGCTTCTTCCTCCGTCTCAAGTCTCTTCAGGTATCATCGTCCAAAGGTCCCCGTTCTTGGTTCCCCCTCGGAGGTGGAACCCTCGTGTCCTTCCCCTTCGGCTGAAATGCCCATCTCTGGGGGAAAGGAGCTGTAGTACCCTGGGCAGAGCATCCTGCAAATCCCTAGTCCTCTCGACTGCATCCTGAAGTGTAGCAGGCCTTGTGGATCTGACTAGCCCACGCAGAGGTTCTGCCAACCCATCAATAAACATGTAGATCCTCCTAGCTAAGGACAAGTCGGGCACCATCACCGAAAGCCTTAGGAACTCGGAAATGTAGGTTTCCGGGTTCCCGGTCTGCTTCAGCTTGGTCAGCTCAACAAAGTGCTCTTCCGGATCCTTTTGGTCAAAACGCTCTACCAATCTCCGTGTAAACTCTGCGTACGCTGTCATCACTGAGTGACCCAGCATGGCCATCCCGTGGAACCACCAGTTGTGGGCCTCTCCCTCAAGGTGCAGCGCTGCCACCTTGATGGCCTCTCCCTTTTCCATCTGATTGAGCTGGAAATAAATGTCTAGGTTCTCCACCCAAGCCTTCACTGATCAATTTGAGGACCCGTCAAATGTTGGCAAGAAATACCTGCCCACGGTACACTGGACGTCCCCATCCTCTGTGTATCTACCCCCTTTATTTTGGTTGCGGGGTCGGCTGCCCTTCTTGAGCTAACAAAAATCATGGAAAGTGAGAGCTTCACCAAACTCTTGCCCATAGGACTGATACTTTGCAAAATAATCCCCCATATGAACTGGCTCCGGCTCCTGAGGTCCTCCCGTCTCGGTGCATGTAGTCAGAAATGTGGGCATTGTGGAACGTGTGGGAGTAAGTGACACAACCTGCTGCGCTGTGAGATGCTCCTGTAAATGGTGGGAAGTGCCAGACCCTTCTCCGATGTGAAAACCCCTTGGGGTTTCATGCTGTCTCTGGTCTGTGGTAAACTTTTGCCCCATCTCTTCGATCCTCCTCAGTAGCTCCTGCACTGATTTTAGGAGGAGTTGCCCGAACTCCCTTCCTTCATCTTTCTCCTTTGCCATTGGTTCTTCCTCCTCTACGTTCACTACTGGAACGCAGTCCCCTTCTCCAAAAGTCGTCTCAAGCCCCCGTTCTTGGTCTTTGTACTTCCTTCCCTGGTAAGTGATATATGGTTTTCCTGTTGGTGTCATAGACTAATCTGCTCCACAGGCTGTGCCAAGTCTATGAGCTCTGATACCACTGTAATATTCCGAATAGGAAATAGACAGTAATATAAAGCAACATAAACAAGTAACTACAAATAGAGAGACATCATAAAAATACTGCAAAGATGGAGAAACGCTGAGCCATTTTATTATATAAACTGAAAGATAAAAATAGTTTCAAAGGTGATCAAAATGATGGCACCTTGGCTTGCCTAGGGCAAGCTAGAAATACTCTCAGAAATACATGCAAGCTAGAAATACATGGGTTTTTAACTGCATGTTTGGTATCAACACCAAACTCTACATGTTGTTCTAAGTCCCATTTGGTCAGGTTGTTTTCAGAGTAAAGAAGGCTTTGTATGGACCTCAAACATGGTATTCTTGGATTGATGGATATCTGATGAGTCTTGGTTTTTGTTATCATATGACTTGTTTCTGATGGGAGTAGAAGGACTCAGATGACAGACGGAGCCACAGTGATGGGAGGATTTGCCTCCATGATAGAGGGAGAAATCAAGCCCTACTTCAGTGTCAAAGAGAGTTGGCCTTTGGGTTTGAGATGAAGGATCTTGGTTGGATACTTTACTTCTTGGCACTAGAAGTGTGGCAGAAGCAGAGTGAGATCTTCCTTGGTCAAAGGAAGCATATTATCATGATCCTTCAGAGATTTGAGATGATGGATTGCAAGTCCATTCCCACTCATTGTAACTAATCTAAAGAAGTTGAGTGGCAGAGGGAGCAACCAAGATTGCCAGGATGACCGAAAAGCAATTGTGGTAACGGATCCAGTATAGGAAGCTGGTCAGTTCATGGTTGAGCTGAGGCATGCAACACAACATGTGGTGAGGTACCGACATGGTAGAATTATATATGAATTGAGATATGTTTCGAATGATGAAGTACAACTGTAGGGATATACAAATTCAGATTGGGTAGAGAGTGTTAAAGATAGGAAGAACACATTAGGATGATGATTTAGTTTGGAATCTGGATTATGCTTGGCAAGAAGCAAAAAATTTTCGCACTCAGGATTGTTGAGGCCGAGTATATTGCATCTTGGTTGGCAAGTTGTGAAGCAGTGTGGCTTCAAAAGCTGCTCGCAAGATTGTTTGATCAAATGCTAAAGACAATTATGATGACAAGTCGAAGCACATTGAGATCAAGTACCGGGATATGGTACAAATGGGAGTAGTGAGGCTCCAATGCATTTCTACAAACGAGCAGGATTGCTGACATTCTCACAAATCCTTTTTCTAGGGATGAATTTTGTATAGTTTAGGGACAAGCTTGGAGTGGTTGAGAATGCTTCCCTTGGTTAAAGGGAGTGCTGATGTTGTAGCATCAAGGGGTGAAGATTTTCCTTAGGTCAGGATATTGACAGGTCATGGCCCATGGATATTGATTGGGGGCCATGTAATGTGGCAAGGGTGATTGGCCCAGATAACATCAAGGCCCGAAGTGCTCCCCCAGTTAGGGGTTACCTGATCATATTGCCAATGGTTATGTGGCTAGTTGGTTGAGTGAGTGCCTATAGTATCGGGCAAGTGATTTTCCATTCAATAGCATGTGACGACATCTGGGAATGGTAAATGGGCCTGTTGTTGGCCAGATTGTATAGGCACTGCGACAACCGGTCAGGGCAAGGGCTGTCACTCTGATCCCCGCCCACTTCGTTCTAGTTGTCTCCCAACAACAAGCTATGGGGGGTAGTCCTTATGAAATGATTTAAGGAAGACAAGTTGGGAACCAACTTGCTTGGGAGACACGAATGAGTTGCCTAGCCACTTGGTTGAATTTATGCAAGATTATTGATTAGATTAGATTTTCAAGTATGAGACTAGTGCCTAATGGAGTCACAATTCTTGCTAATTGTAAATTGAAACCAATTAACTGGATGGGCAGCCACTGCTTAAATGATTGGCTAACCTATATGGTATGCAAATCCTAGGATCTACGTGTGATGCAACGATCTTGGTTATTTTTAGTTATATGCGTAGTCTAAATAGAACGTCTCCCCTAACTGTTTTGAGAAACAATCTTCAGTGTAGGTTGTGAAATGGAAGCCAACGGGAAGCAGGTAGTGGCCTGATTAAGGATACCTCCCCCTGTGTTCCACGCACCAAGTGCCTCTGACGTTGCAGAGACTGTGGCTTTGACAATTGCAAGGTCATTGTGTTAACCACTAAGAAGAGTTGAATCTCTCAAGCTAATTGGAAAAGGGTTTCCTTACATCTCTATCAACCTAACTTATGCTATGAGGTAAATTTTAATTCAATCTAGAACTAGTGTGCTTGTGCAAGAGATTATGAGTGAGACTTTTAGGTGAGATTACTTAAATGTTCCTTCAAGCACTTAATTATATTCTACCTCGATTATGATGTTATATTCTACCTCGATTATGATGTTAAGTACTTCACAATATTTAGAAAAGGTAATCTCAATCAAAAGGAAAGTGTTAAATCTCAATAGCGCTAGAAAGAAATAAAGATATGATTGCTCAAGAATATATAGATCCACAATTGATAAACAATAGAGAAACAGTTAACCAATGATTCAATATGATAAGTCAATGACCATTATCCACAAGAGACAATATGATAGCAAATGTTCTTAGCCAATATTCCTCAAAACAATATGATTTACGAATTTCAAGTTAAGAACACTTAGATGCAATTTAGATCACCACCAATTGGATGCACAAATGAAACAAGTTATTTCAAACCAATTGGATTAGAGAGACTTAGGAGCAATTTATGTACTTAAACGAAAGATTTGAAATGTGCTTAGAGAGTGAGCCTATTAGATGTGAATTACAAACTTTGTAGCATATAAACTCACAATGAAACACAATGTTATCCTTTTACAAAATGTCAATGCCAACAACTAAGAACAATAGAGTGTAAAATTATGAGAACACTTATGCCATTTTATGTTCTAATGACCTTTTAATGAGCAATAAGTGTCTGTTATGACAACAATTAAGAAATTTATGACAACAGTAAGTAAACTTGCTTTAGGTGCCAAATTCAAGATGCATATGCTTGTCCAATGTAATGAAGCGAAACCCAATCACCAAATCAACTTTGCCAACTCAAGAATTTGGATGGATTAGTGTCAATTTTTGTAGATGTTCTATGCTTGATGCAACTTTATTTTTATCCCAATATTAGTCAACAATCACATAAACAATAAAGTAAAATGCTAATAGAACATACCAATAGATCTATAGAGGACACGCCAAAATATATAAGTGTGTTGGTGCGTTACGGCGGTCAGCAGGATGCTTCAACCAACAAAGTCTCAATACGGTCAGCCAACCAGAAGTGTCACACAACCCTTTAGGACAGCCAAAACAGTCAACCCCAAAAGTCAACAAAAGTCAATGCTGTCAGTGAACAATCAACTCAAACAGCAGTGATAGCAAGGTCAACACAGCCAAGTCAAAGTCAACGTCCAACCTTGGGAATTGTGCCAAAAAATGCGGATTCAGAAAATTGAAAGTTTGGGAGAGTTTCAGGTCAATTTGACCTTGCATTGACCAAAGTCAATGCTGGTCAACGTTGCGGTAGAAACCCTAGGCCGAAAAACAGAATTTGCTGCTTGCTGAAATTTTCCATGTGTGAAGAGAAGAGCCTCCAAGGTGATCGAACCAATCAGATGAGGAGAGAGAAATGTGTGAGGATGAGATGAGTGAAAATGTCCTCCAACATTGACCAATTTATATCCTCCATCAATGAGGATGTGTGACACAACTGCTGGGGCACAAAACCTTAAGGCCTACCTGCACATATTTTGAGTAAATTCAAAATAAATGTTCTGCTCATCAGATTAAGATGATCTTTAGATCGATCTTGCACCTCTCCGAAAGAGTCGTCCAATAAAAATATTGGCATATTCATCTGAGCATCACAACATGGAGTTTGTACCTAGTTGTCCAAAATTAACACTCCCTCTCAACTAGGGAGAACTCCATCCATCTATGCAATCCAAACATCGTGCGTCATCCTGCCGTAACTTGCTTTGCTGGCTTCTTTATTTCAGACAGAAGTGGGTCAGTCACAAAGACATCATTCCCGGCAGACAGATTCAGCCCAGAGGTCCGAAACCTCTATAGGACTCACAAAGAGTCTCATACCAACCCGAAGTCAGTTGGAGGTCCAAAACCTCGCTATACTTGATCCCAGATCAAGTCGTTGGATCGTGCCATCCTAGATAGAGAGTACAACAATCTCTGATGCGTCCATCAGTCTTTGCTACTAGTCTCTAGCTTTTCCCACCTCACTGGCCAAATGAGAGGTACTTCCCATGAGCCCTGAACTCAATGGGTAGGATCCATACGGGGCACAGATAATGAGAGGTGAACCAACTCAGTCATCATAACGGTGGGGCAGAAGCACATCAACAAGTTTCTGCAAGCCTAGCCCTGTGGTTGCTTATAGCTCCGAGAAGCTATCCCCAAAGCCCCCCAGAGCTCCTAGAGCTCATCGTCCAACAGGACCCTCAGCATATTGTTGTTCCACGATACCAAGATTCTCACGGAAGGTTAGGAACTTGACCTTCCCCAGGGGATTTGTGAGAATATCTGCGACCTGCTCATCAATTCCTATATGATCGAGCCTTACAGCGCCTCGTTGTACCATATCCCAGATAAAGTGGTACTTGATATCAATATGCTTGGATCGATCATGGAACACGAGATTCTCGGACAACCGAATCTCACTCTGGTTATCACAGAGTATCACGGTGGTATCTAGCACATGCTCGAACAGCTCACTGAAGAGCATTTGTAGCCAAACTTCTTCACAACAGGCCATACTCGCTGCAATGTATTCGACTTTCGTGGTGCTCAAAGCCACCGACTTCTGCTTCTTGCTCATCCATGATATCGAAGCAGAACCAAGTGTGAAGCAGCATCCCGATGTGCTCTTATGATCCACCACACTGCCAGCCCAATCGGCATCAGTATATCCATGGAGTGTCACGCTCCCGACAGTGTATCTCAGCCCATGGTTTATCGTGCCCTGAAGATATCTCAACAGATTCTTGGCACCAACCCTGTGAATGTGATGAGGCTCAACCATATGTTGACTCGAAGTGTTCTCTGCAAAACATACGTCTAGACGGGTGTTCACTAAGAACATCAGGGCCCCTACAAGTTGACGATACTCAGTAGGATTTGCTAGCACGGGCCCAGTAGCGCTGCCACTCAACTTCTTGAAGTTGAGCTCCATCGGTGTCGACATGGACTTACAGTCCACCATACCAAATCTTTCCAGAAGCTTCACAATGTATTTTCCTTGAGAAAGGAAAATCTTGGCAGGTCTCTGCCGGACCTCTAGGCCTAGGAAGTAATGCATCAGTCCTAGGTCTTTCATCTCGAACTCAACAGCGAGCTCCCTCTTGCACTGATGAATGAGAGGGTCAACACCTGTCAAGAAGAGGTCGTCCACATACAACACCAGAATAAGAGGTTTTTCTCTATCAACCTTGAAGTAAAAGTTCGGATCAACATTACTACGAGTGAAGCCCAACTTCATCAGGTAGCTATCTATCCTCTCGTACTAAGATCTGGGTGCTTGCTTCAACCCATAGAGGGCTTTCTTCAACCTGCAGACATGGGTGTCTCGATCCTGGACTTCGAACCCTAGAGGTTGCTCCACATACACCTCTTTCTTTATTGCACCATGCAGAAATGCGGTTTTCACATCCATCTGATGAAGACTCCATCCTTGTGTAGCAGCAAGGGCTATGATAGATCGGATGGTGGTATATCGGGTTACAGGTGGAAATATGTCATCATAGTCTACGCCTTCTTTTTGAGAGAAGCCACGGGCAATGAATCTTGACTTGAACTTTTCTGCACTTCCATCAGATCCATGCTTGATCTTGTAGAGCCATTTCAAGGTGACAACGGCTTTGTCCTCCGGTCTTGGAACCACATCCCAGACATCATTCTTCATTATGGACTCATACTCTTCGTGCATAGCATATCCTTCCAGAGTTGATGCTTTACGGCTTCCTCAAAAGATCCAGGCTCAGATTGTACAATAGTACTCATGGCTGCTAGATACCCTTGGTATCTATTCACCTTCTTGCTTTCACGGAATGTTCCCCTTGGGGCCATATGTCACTCGACATCCTCAAGAGTGTCCCTGAGCCATGATGGTCTCTTCCTCATCGAAGGAGGTGGATCAATTGGGTCCATCGGTCCTTCAACATCGGGCATCGTCTCATCTTTCGGTTCTTCTTGATTTCCAGGCCTTGCTTCATGATCTTCCTCAGATCTCAGAAGATTGACTACTTTCCTCAGGGAAGCATCTTCGTCAAAGGTAACATTGTGGCATATCTCCACTTCCCTTTGACCAGACACATAGACTCTATAGGCCTTCGAAGTTTCATTGTAACCCACAAACATTGCCTTCTTCCCAGAAGCATCCAGCTTGCTCCTCTTCTCTTTTGGCACATGAAAATAAACAGGACATTCAAAAACTCTAAAATGTGAGACGTCAGGTTTCTTACTAGTGAAAACCTCTTTGAGAGTTTTGGAGTCCAGAGCGGAATGCGGGCATTGGTTTTGTATGTACACAACAGTGTTCGCAGCTTCTCCCCACAAAAACTTCGGTAGACCCTGGTCACATAGCATGGCACGGGCAACTTCCACAATGGGTCTATTCTTTCGTTCAGCAACACCATTCTGCTCAGGAGTATAGACAGTTGTTGTCTCCCTCTTGATGCCAACTTCTCTGCAAAAGTTCTTGAACTCGTTTGTCTCATATTCAGTGCCATTATCGGTCCTCAATATCTTGATCTTCTTCCTTGTCAGATTTTGCACCAAGGCTTTGAAGGTATGGAATGACATGAAAGCCTCATTCTTTTTCTTGAAGAAGTATATCCAGGTTTTGCGAGAGAAGTGATGTATGTACATCATATAATAAGAACATCCTCCCAAGAATGTCACGGGCAACATACCAGACAGATGAGAATGTATCAATTGCAAGACATCAGATGTCTTTGTGACACTCGAGGGGAAGTTCCCCTTGTATGCTTTCCTTCGACACAACCCTAACATACACCTTCATGATTATTTGAGAACTCGGGCATCCCCGTCACCACCTTCCTTGCTTTGGGAAGGGCCTTGTAGTGAAGGTGTCCAAACCTCCGGTGCCATAGTTCAGTGTGTCAGATAGTATCGCACGTCATCGCTCCTAGTGGACTTCCTCCAACCTGGTAGAGTGTATCAACTCTAAACCCAATCGTGATAGCTTCCTTGAAACTGTTCTTTCAGATAAGCACCTTCGCATCAATGAATGGCACATTGAAACCTTTGTCTTCCATGGCTGATATAGACACAAGGTTCTTCTTCAAATCAGGTACATATAGTACATCTTGCCAACGGAGGACTTGACCTTGAGACAAGTGGAGGGTCACAGTCCTTGTCCCTTTCACGGGATATGTGGCATTATCTCCAAGGTTAATTTTCAGATTAACATCCTTCTCAACCATGTTAGAAAGTGCTTCCTTGAACCCAGTGGTGTGCCTTGAGGCACCACTATCTATGAACCAAATATCCATAGTGTCGGGTGGAGATGCAGCAGAGAGGGCAGATACAAGAATGAATTCATTTCTTTTATCAACAACATTTGATTCTTCATACTTGGAATTTCTCGACCTTTTGAAAGGTTGCCCATTTCTGCCGGAGGGAGCCTTCCTCTTCCCCTCTGTTGTTTGTTTGATTGCCATTCCTCCGGTTGTTGTTGTCATCATCGGGAGAATCCTTCTTGGAAGGGCATTCTCTAGCATAGTGACTTGGCTTGTGACAAGTGTAACACTTGCCTTTCTTTCCTTGGGCCCCTGCTCTTCCTTTGTTCCTTGGACCACCAAGTTCTTCTTCTTAGTATGAGTAGTGAAGGCAACATTTCCTTCATTTTCATATTCCTTCATCTTTGTCTCTTCTTGTACGCATCTCGATAGTACTTCGTCAAAATCAGGTATCGCATTGTTATTGAGAATGGTAGTGTTGAATACATGCCATTCGGATGAGAGACCTCCAAGTGCGGTGAGAACCATCTCTCGATCAACTATTGTCTCCCTAATAGCCAGAAGATTATTCCTTATTTCGGTCAGCTTCAGAAAATATGATTGAACAGACTCATCCCTGCCTTTCTTCAGATTCTTCAATTGGTTCTTGAAGAATAGGAATTGATTGACATTGTTGGCCTTGAACATGTTGACCAACTTATGATACACCTCCTTGGATGTGCCTAGCTCAAAGATGTAGGCAACCAAAATCTTATGAATTGAGTCCCTTATCATCAGCTTTTCTTTGATTTCCGCCTTCTTGCACTTAGTTTTAGCAGCAGCAGTTGCAGTGGATGGAGGCTCTTGAATTTTACCTGCACATAGTCCATGACATCTTGGTCTTCCAACATAAGATCCAATGTCATCTTCCAGGCATGGAAGTCATCCTTCCCAATCAATATATCATCAGCCTTAAAGCCATTGTAGTTAGAGGAACCCATGCTCTTCTTCGGTGATTGCTACAAACTAGGGCTTTGTCTTCACCTCAGCTCTGATACCATGTAAAGTTTTGTAGATGTTTTATGCCTGATGCAACTTTACTTTTTATCCCAATATCAGTCAACAATCACATAAACAATAAAGTAAAATGCTGATAGAACATACCAGTAGATCGATAGAAGACAAGCCAAAATATATAAGTGTGTTGGTGCGTTACGGCGGTCAGTAGGATGCTTCAACCAGCAAAGTCTCAATACGGTCAACCAACCAGAAGTGTCACACAACCCTCTAGGACAGCGAAAATAGTCAACCCCAAAAGTCAACGCGGTCAGTCAACGGTCAACGCAAACAGCAGCAGCAGCAAGGTTAACGCAACCAAGTCAAAGTCAACGTCCAGCCTTGGGAATTGTGCCAAAAAATGCGGATTCAGAAAATCGAAAGTTTGGGAGAGTTTCAGGTCAATTTGACCTTGCGTTGACCAAAGTCAACGTTGGTCAACGCTGCTGTAGAAACCCTAGGCCGAAAACATAATTTGCTGCTTGCTGAAATTTCCCACGTGTGAAGAGAAGAGCCTCCAAGGTGATCGAACCAATTAGATGAGGAGAGAGAAATGTGTGAGGATGAGATGAGTGAAAATGTCCTCCAACGTTGACCAATTTATATCCATCAATGAGGGTGTGTGACACCACTGCTGGGGCACAGAACCTTAAGGCCGATCTGCACATATTTTGAATAAATTCAAAATCAATGTTCTGCTCATCTGATTAAGATGATCTTTAGATCGATCTTGCACCTCTCCGAAAGAGTAGTCCAATAAAAACATTGGCATCTTCATCTGAGTATCACAACATGGAGTTTGGACCTAGTTGTCCAAAATTAACAATTAGCCTTTCAAAAATACAATTTACCAATGTTATATCAGATTTATTATGTAGAGATATCAATCATCAAAATTTCTTGATTCATGCCAAACTATGATTCCCCAACTCAAACAATTTATTCCTCAATATGTCAAGCAATTTATAAATGAATTTTTAGAGCAATAAAGGATGTTTTTATCACTGTTATGAGTTAATTTGCTTGCTGAAATAAAGCAGTGAGGAAACAAGGGTTAGGAGATCAAACCCTTGGGACCTAGGCCTTGAAGTTTACTAGCCCAACTTGTGCAAAATTTGGTCCAAGAATTTGATACCTGAAACATAAGCTTTAGGCCAATTTTCTCTACAAAATACACCCACAATCAGTCTAGAAAAATGTCAGAGATAAGCATATGGCAATTTAGGGCCAAGAGAGTTCAAGAGAGAGGCAAATATGAAGGGAAAAGGCCTCAATAGGCCCGCGGCTAGGGTAAGGGGCCTATTAGGCCTTACGACAAGCCCAAAGAAGGTTGTCGTTGGGCCTAAAGGCCCACTAGAGGCTACGGCTTAGCGTTCTGAGGCCCTAAGGTCTGTGACACCCTAGAGGAAGCCTCAAGAGTCAAAAGAGGCAGCCGCAAGCCCTTTAGGGGTTGCGGCTTAAAGGAGAAGGTGATAGAGGCCTAACAACTGAGGGCAAAAGGGAAGGAAGGCCGAGGAGGGAAAACAGAGGAGGCCGGGGAAGGACGAAGGCTGAGGGAGGACAAAGGTCGAAGGAGGGCTAGTAGAGGAGGTCAAAGGAGGAGAGGGCTAGCGAAGGAGGTCAGAGGAGGAGAGGGCTAGCGGAGGAGGACGAAGGGCTGAGGAAGGTCGCAGAGGAGGCCAAAAGGCCTCTAGGGCATGCGACAAGGGCTTGGAGGGGGGGCTGTAGCCCCTAGGGATCACGATTAGCCTCTAGGAGGCTAGAAACCCTGACGAAAAGGGCCAAAGGAGAGACACTGAGGGTTTGGAAGGGAAAACCGGGGCTAGAAGCCCTTAAAACCTTGAAACCCTTGCTCAAAATTTTTTATGCTTCAACTCTTCAATTTTTTTGAAAATTCTTCCATGGGTAGCCTTGCAAACTTTTCAAGAGACTAGATCTTACTCTCAAGTGCCTAGATCTAGCTCTTCTTCCACTTGATCCTTTGATCCAACTTGCAAAAATAAAAATACAACACCCAAAACCCCAAATATATAGAAAATTCTAAAATCCCCAAAACGACAATTAGCAAAATTGTTTACAATTTAAATTTACAAAATTATTTTACAAATTATACAAGGGTTTTAAAATAAATTTTGAGAAATAATTTTTTAAGATATTTTTTCTTTGATAAATGGACAAAAATGCTTCAGAAACCCCATCCGCACTATAGCCTTAGCAAAGATTTAATCCACTATACAAATACTTAAGATCCAAGCAAAATGATCCTTGTCCACAGTTTGTGAACTTGGAGACCAAGGACTGAAGTACTTGCAAATGCTATGTATTATCTCAAAACAATCATATATAAGCACAACATAGGAAGCCCGTATTCAGTACATATCACAAATCAACGAACAAGTACACCTCGAGTTGCACCCCAAAGTCTTTATTATGTCAAAAAAAATAGTTCCCAATGGGACAATAATTTACACAAATGCTTGAGCAACAATTTCCTAGCTAGAGATCAAGATGCTAGAGACTCAACTGACTATAATTTATAGATAAATCCTCCAAGTGGAAAAATAACTGCTAGTTTCTTTGATCCTTGTCAAAATAATCTTGGCTATCGATAAACTCTTCACGATCTTTTAATCTTGGCCCTTGATTTTTTATTTTTGAGGAATTTTCAAATTTATCATTTAATTCCATTTTTATTAGTTCAAAATTAATTATTTTCAGCTAATTTCCTCAAAAAATTGACTTTGACTTAACCGCCAAGGTTCAAGGGTCCAAATTTTCTTGAAATATACAATATTCCCTTGGTGGAAGACATTTAAAAAATGATTCCCTTCAGACCCACGAATTTTTCCACTTGGAGAATTAATTTTCCTTAGACAAATTAATTTGACTCTAATTAATTAATTTTCTAACTTGGGATTTAATTTTATTTTGCCAGAAATATTAAATAATTTACACATGAAGGGATTTAATATTTTTCCACCCTCTAATACATAATATTTTTACATTTACAACCCACACATTTGGCTTAGACCCTTAAGACACATAACCCGTCTGCGACACAACATGATTTCGTAGACCAAGTGATTTGTAATAAAATAATTAAGCCAACTAGCTTAAGTTATTCCCAAATCACTTTTACATCAGACTCGAGAAAAGTACTAGGACTCACCTATGACTTTGACAATAAATATTAAATTTCACCCTAGCTTTTAGAAACATAGGTAATCAGTGAGGTTAGAGAGGGGGTAAATCAATATTTATTTTCAGTTGTTTTTTTTACCAGTTAGATCACTTATAATTAGAACACAAAATGAACAATAAGAATAAATACTTTTATTAATCTCAATAAATCAAGTACAATATTTGTGTAGGGATCCAACCCTAGATTAAGACACCAATCTTCAATCTCCCAGGCTCCAACTTGTATTATGCCAAGCACCGACTTGGACTTCCCAAGGCTCCAACCTCTAAGGCTCCAACCCTATCTCTAGTACAGACTCTGACCTGGTCTCTTGAGGACTCCTATCCTCTGGGATCCAACCCTATCTTCCAAGGCACCAACCTTGTCTCTATGAGGCTCCAACCCTCAGCTTTAGTTCGTCACGACGTGTTTGATTATTTTTCATGGCTCCCAATGTCTTCTTCAACGAGCCCTGTCAATCTTCAACTTATGCCTTTACTTAGTCTGCACGTCACTTCATCAATGACAACCTTGTTCTTTACATGAAGGTGTCTCCACTGTTCTTCATGATACCCAATCCAAGATCTCCAAGTTGCCTCATGATGGCTAATGCATCATGGTCTTCAACATTATCTCCAAGACCTTCAAGGTGTCTACAATAGGCAGCCCAAGTTCTGCCCCTGCTCTAAGCCTCTTCAAGGGCTTCTTCAAGAACTTCTCAAGGCAGTCTTCACAATGCTTTGCCCAACAAGAGACTTCTCCACAAGCTATTCAATAGGTACTCCAAGATGTCTTCAAGGTCTCTTCACTACCCTGCACTAAGTCTGCTCCAGAAGCTGCTCCAAGGTATGACTTCACAAAGCTTCAAATGTTCTTTGAAACTTTCTTCAAGGATGCTTCAGTTAGCTCCAAAATGATTAGTGCTTGAGTGTCCAATATTCTTCAATCTGTAGGTCTTCACCAATGACTGTATATGCCTTGATGATGCCACCAAAGTTGCTTCAATTGTGAATCTTTGAATCTTCGAAGTGCTGGACTGACCTTGGTGTTGTAGCTATTCCTTCATTGAAAGCATGAGAGGATTAATGCTACAATCCCAGTCTAATTGTGTGAATGTAAAACTGGGCTTGGGCCCTCCTCCACTTCTTAACTCTTTAATCTAGCTCACCACAGGAATGACCACAGAATTAACTTTCACTTAACCCAAGCTTATGACAGTCCTTTATATCTTCAGACCTGAACCACATCAAATAGTCTGAGGATTCCACATTCCGAGGTTTATCTGAGGGACAGTACTGTTCCACAGTCCGAAGCTTACTGCACCAATTCTGAGCTACAACAGGTCTGAAGGTGAGCAAGTCTGGGGATGAGCTATTGCAAACAATTCGAAGCACTGCACTAATTCTGAGCTACAACACTGCAATACTGGGTCGCTATAATTCTGAGCCAAGAGATCTGTGCCACTGTAGTTGTATACTGGTCCGAGCGAGGAAGTCCGAGACTAATACAGTGAGCACTGCAGCAAGTCCGAGCTACAACACTGCAAAACTGGGTCACTGTAATTCCGAGCCAAGAGATCCATGCCACTGTAGATGTATACTGGTCCGAGCCAGGAAGTCTGAGGCTAATAGAGTGAGGGTTATTTCAGTGAGTTTTGGATAGGTTCGAGGCAAGATAAGAGTTCCTCCAATGGGAGTCCACAGGTTCGAGTCAAGCTTCAGGAGGTCTGCAATCTTCACAGTAATTTTAGTGTGATTTATTGTGATCTTTTAAGCCCCAAACGAGTTTCCTTTGTTCTCTTTCTTGTGATGTGAACTGTTTTTGTTCTTATCTCTGTATTAGATGACCGAGAGGATGGCTAGAACTGGGCAACCAAACTCATATTTATAGACATTTTGTTAGGTAAACGAAGAGACATGACTATTGGAGGGAGGCCGACATGAGAGTGTAAGTGTAGGTTGGCTTGGCGAAAATAAATTTTTTCTTACCTTAAAAAAATCAATTTCTCTTCAACTACTAGGAGTTTGATGGCAAGTGAGGGCTTGTTAGAAAGAGGAAAATACTCTCTTTAAGATGGTATACGACTCATTGTGATAAGATGCCTCTAAGGTATCAATATTTTATTTTCTTTGTTACTGTCCCTGAATTTTTTATGCATAAGGTGTTTTAGGACAACATGAGGTCATTAGGGCTTCTCCATTGTCATGTCTTTCGCTATGTCATCATATGTCATCAAGTCTATCATCATGTATGTCATTTATTGTGCAACATCTATCAATTCAAGTGATTATCAAGTGTACCATCATTCATGTCATCATCAAGTTAAGTGTCTAGGACAGAGGTTTAGGGTGTCTTCACATGAGGGCTTGTATATTAGGCACATAATTGGCACTTGACATCTTCATGGCTAGTTCTTTCATTACTAGGGAATTATGGTCAATGGATATTTAGGACAACATTTCTTCATTATTGGCTTGGAATCTTCATAATGGCATCATTAATAGCTTGACATCTTCATAAGGTTAGAGAAACTTTAACATCTTCATTAATGGCATCCTTAGCACCTAGGGATTGCATGAGGTTCATTGACATCACAAGAATATTTTCCATCTCAGCCAATGCCATATTGACATCAATGACAACCTTGACTAACAATCTCCCCCTTTGTCATTGATGTCAATATTCTTCCCCTTCCAACATTTTCTCCCCCTTTGACATCAATGGCAAACGGGGTGCCCAAGTACTCCCCCTATCAAGCTGCTTCTCTTCATCATATTTTCTTCATCAATAATATTTCTTGATATGTATATTGCTCCCCCTGTCATGGTGCTCCTCCTTCTGGCAATGTGGTCCATGATAGATGTGTTTTCATTTCTTCATGTGATGGACCAACTCCTCCTGCCTGCATAAACTACTCTAGCTCAAGAAAGATTGCTTGCTTTGTGATCTAATGTAAGACATCTTCAACAATGGTCCATCGAATGAGAAGGGATTATGTTCTTCAATGGAGTTGCTCCTGAGAGATGATCTATCAAAAGATGATTCTTCATGTATGACTCATCCAGGATTTCATAGGGCCCTTTCACGAATAGCTTCTGCAAGAATGATCACAAGCTCCCCCTAACTGTATGCAAGGTTTCCTTTTTGGTTGTCATGGTTTTAGCTTGTTTAGGGACCCAAGTCAAGTTACAATCATGAGCCATATGTCTAATTTTATGGCAATTGAAGCATTCCAACTTATTCATGAATGAGGAAGCATGACTTCTTCTTGCAAAGTTTCTTTTAGGAAGCTGATGGAGCCCATTATATTTATCCTTGTGATATGCCCTACAATCCTTTGCCATGTGCCCAAAACTTGTACAAGAATAGCAATAACCAAAAATATATACTTTTGTACCTGTAGGATGGAGCAAGGTTACTTGGGAGCGGGAGCGAGAGCGCCATTTTTAGAAGCTTCCGGTCCGGAGCGTTTCCAGGAGCGTTTATATATATATATATATATATATATATATATGTATCTTATATTTTTTATATTTTGATGCATATATGTCAACAAAAACATGTAGAATGATGAATTAGACATAAAAAACATAAAAACATAGATTGAATCATATAACATCAATCATCTAGAAGTTATAATCTTCATCAACCACGCCCACAAGTTGGAAGCATACAACATATTGACTCTTGAGTCTCACGAATCATCAATCTGAAGGTTTCAAGCTTTCAAAATTCAATATATAACATTTATCATCATTGATTTCAAATTTCAATATCTAACATTTATCATCATTGATTCATTGATTTCAAAATTCAATATACATTTATCATTATTGATATATAACATTTATCGTCATTGATTCATTGATTTCAAATTTCAATATATAACATTTATCATCATTGAGATATATCATTTATCATCATTGATTCATTGATTTCAAAATTCAATATATAACATTTATCATCATTGATATTATATAACATTTATCATCATTGATTCATTGATCACCATATAACTTTCATGAAGCATCATATTCATAATTCATAATGACTTGTAAACATTAAACTTATAAATGCCAACTTCAAAGTTTCACCTTTCAAATTCAAACTTCAAACTTAAATTGTCATTAAATATATGAAAGAGTCAAGTTTCAACTGTTCAACTGTCAACAACAATTAGAAAAGACTAGTAAACAACAAATCTATTTTATCCACTAGCTGGCCCCTTGCCACGCCCACGAGAAATGTCTAATTTGTGCGAGCCACGAGGAAATGGTGGTCTTCTAGTACTCTCAGGAGTACCACGACCATGACTAGAAGGTGGAGGCTGGATCTGCAAAGGAACAATAGTGTGATATCAAGAACTGGCACTAGCACTGGCACTGGCACCCGCACTGCTACCAGTAGATGGTGGGACTGGCCCTGTGTGTGGCGGTGCTGCTGATGCTTCATCATCATCCCTAAAAAGTTCTGCTTCCAATTCTTCCATATGTACCATGCCGTCCTCCAAATTATCATCCTCTGGGTTGTTGTCCCAGACTCTGTATGATTGATCCTCATTTGCCCGATCACAGTAATGGCTCAACAACCTCAAGTTGTAATGCACATAAACCAAGCTTTCAGCTCGGTTTTCATTCAGCCTATTTCTTCTCACATTGTGTATGAAGTTGTAGGTGCTCCAACACCTCTCTGCAGAAGAAGTGTTCACAACCTGTGAGAGAACTTTTTTAGCCAACTTTGGCAAAAGTCCCATGCCGCCATATACTTCCCACCATGTGAGAGCATCAAATCTGTCCCTGTCTTCCATTGCATGGAAAGAACCAAAGTTAGCAGTGCAACTGAAGTATTTGCCTAATTCAAGGAGCAATCTAGCACACTCCTCCCTGTCAGGTACCAACTTGTCCAATGCCTTCATGTACCCCTCTTGTACCTCTGGATCTGTGTGAGCATAGTTATTAAAACCGGAACCGGTGACCGGACCGGTGGACCTAATGAACCGGGTTTCTAACCGGAACCGGTCTAACCGGGAGCGGTCAGATTTCAATGAACTAGTTTTAAAAAAAATACATTAAATAATTATTTTTTAATAAAAAAAACTATTTTTAAGATTTGCAACTATGATTCCAAGCCAATAGAGACAAAATATGCAAAGTTTGCTCATTTATATACCATGCAAAGGTGAATATATCAAAATGGCACCGAGTGCAATACATATCATCGAAAAATACATAAGCAATGGGGCTCCAAATGGTCCATAAAGTCTAAAAACAATGCTACAAGCTATGAGGCCATTGGCCTAATACAAGACTACATATTAGTGATCAACAACATGATCACTCTTCATCATGATCAAAATCATCACCACTACTAGACAAGGGATCATCAACATGAGCTACATAAATAATATGGCTCAAAGTTTGAGAACTCCTAAAACTCCTCTACAACTTTAGTAGTAGTAATAGTAGCAAAAATAGACATCAAAACTACAAATCACTGAGCAACATGGTCTCTCATGAAACTCATCATTGATTCATCGCTACTAGAAATGGGATCATCAACAAGAGATATATAAACATCATCTAGCTCAAAGTCTTCAGACTTGGATTGCTCAACCTTATAACATGATAGAAATTGAAAAAGTTTAACATGCCTAACCAATGATTTTGGTTTGAGTGAAGAGTTCATCTCCTCAACCTTAAAATGTGGTAGAAAAAGATTAGCATGCCTAACCAGTTGTTTTCCTTTGATTGAAGGGTACATCAAGGTTCTTAAAGGACTTCATGCTCTTGATCAAATGCCAATATCATACCCTTACACATGAGAGAATCAAATGGAAACATTGCAAATTCCCAAACCATGAAACCCTGAAAACCATTAAGGCTGCTGAATTTTGAGTGAAACCTAAAATTCTAGTTTTTCCATATGAAATCCAATGAGGTCGAAACCACTCTTAAACATCGTGAGTCATTTCATGGTAATGTTAAAAATTTAAGTAAAAGGATGAAAATGAAAAATAAAGGAAATGTCACTTTTAACATTACCATGAAATGTCAATGCTTCCCTTACCTCCACATCAACCCTAAAACCCATTTCTGGCCGTGCGTGGGTCCGCGTAGGGAAAGAGTAGCTAAATGAACGCCCCCCCCCCCCCCCCCTTATAAACAAATCATTTCGGGAAGCGTTTTTTGTTCCGGGGAGGAAGTGTTTTTGAACGCCGGAAGCGCTCAAGGAGCGTTTGCTCCCGAGCGTTTCCGAAAATGCTCTCGAAAAGGCAGGGAGCGTTTTAACAGGTTTGGAAATGCGCTCCCGAAAACACTCCCCTTAGGAAGCGTTTTAGGGAGCGCGTTTCCGAACGCTCCCAAAACGGAGCGCGTTTCGGGAGCGAGAACGAGGGGGGGGGGGAAGCTTCCCCGTAACCCTGGGATGGAGATTGCCTTGATGTACTTCCAAAGTTATTTTGTCTTGGGATCTTTTGATGATATCCATTGCCTTTTGCATTCTTGACACCATCTGCAAGTCTTCTTGGAGTAGGATTTCTTCTAATGTCATCTTGACCCTTGCCTTTGCTGGAATTGGGAACATCAACATTTCTTCCAATATTTTCCACATCCTTGTTGTTTGGAGCATTAGGGTTTGCATCATCCTTATTTGAGGGTTTAGTTGCATAGCCAAGACCTGATTTATCAGGCAAGGATCTTTGATCAGTTAGGATGTCATCTAGGGTTTGAGAACTCTTCAGGTTCATATTTAGCAAGTCAACTTCTTTTTTAAGAGAGACAATTTCTCCTTTCAACATTTCACAATCTTCATTTTTCATAACTAGTTGCTTCTTCATTTCTTCGATCATCCTTGTTACTTCATGTGTTCGATTTTTAGAGAGATGACATTTGATTTTATCATTTTAGTAGGAAAGTCTCTTCATCCTTTTCTTTCAATTGAGGCGCCATAACATTTCTTTTCTTTTCTGCTTCATCGAATTGTCCTTCTATGAGTGCCAAAGCTTCCATCACCTTCTCAACTCCTTGTGCTTGTTTCTTTGCTTCTTCTAGTTGAGATCTAAGGGAGGAGACTTCTTCCTTGTATTGACCAACTTGTCCTTTAAGTTTGTTCAGGTCTGCATGTCTTTGTTCAAGATGGCTTGACAAAGTTTCTTCTCGTTTCTTTGCCTTATCCAATTGATTTGTCATGTATATTACTTCTTCATGATGCTTTTTCGTGTTTTGATGAACTTCCTCCTTAAGCTTAGTGTGCTCCTCATTTATTTCTTGAACTTGAAGGTTGAATAGGTTAACTTCCTTCCTTGTCTTGTCAAGGTCATGGTCACCATCTTGTGATTGCTTCTTGAGTTCGTCATTCTCCTTTTTCAACCTGTTTATCTCTTCTAGGGCAGCTACAAACTTCGCCAAGAGATCTTCTTCGATTTTCTTCATCTTCTAGGTTTTCCTTGGCCTTAATGTCTTAACTCTTGTTTTCAGCTTCCTTAATGGGTTCTGGATTTCCTTCTTGCTTTCCATCATCTTCTTGACTAACAGTCATGGTCAATACTCCTTTTGAGTGAAGATCATGAAGTTTGTCCCACATATCTTTTGTTGATGAGCATTTTTCCACTTTGGCCTTTATAGGATCTGGTAGCCCATTCAAGATTGTCTTTATCGCTCTTGCATTATACTCCTTGGATTCTACTTCCATCACGCTTTCAGTAATCACTGATTCCAAGACTTCAACGCCTTGAGCCATTAATAAATTCCTCATTCTCATCTTCCATATATCAAAGTTTCCATTGAACAATGGAACTTTCCCAATTTGATTGTCTTCATTTTTTACGAATGAGGAAGAGACATCTTTAGGAGGATTGGAGGCTTTCTTCCTTGGCTTTGCCATTTGTGTTCTAGGGATCAACCTTCAAGCTGTTAGGCTTTTAGAGAAGGTACTGGCTCTGATTTCCAATTGTTGGAAATAATGAGAGGGGGAGGTGGGGGGGGAGAGGGGGAGGGGTGAATCAATATTTCTTTTCAATTGTTATTTTTACTAGTTAGATCACTTATAATTAGAACACAAAATGAACAATAAGAATAAATACTTTTATTAATCTCAATAAATCAAGTACCATATTTGTGTAGGGATCCAACCCTAGATGAAGACACCAATCTTCAATCTCCCAGGCTGCAACCTGTATTATGCCAAGCACCGACTTGGACTTCCCAAGGCTCCAACCTTGTCAGTTTGAGGCACCAACCTCTAGGGCTCCAACCCTATTTCTGGTACAGGCTCCGGCCTGGTCCCTTGAGGACTCCTATCCTCTAGGGATCCAACCCTATCTTCCAAGGCACCAACCTATCTCTATGAGGCTCCAACCTCTTGGGCTCCAACCCTCAGCTTCAATTCATCAAGATGTGTTTGATTATTTTTCATGGCTCCCAATGTCTTCTTCAACGAGCCTTGTCAATCTTCAGCTTATGCTTTTACTTATTCTCCACATCACTTCATCAATGACTGCCTTGTTCTTTACATGAAGCTGTCTCCACTGTTATTCATTATACCCAAACAAAGATCTTGAAGTTACCTCATGATGGCTAATGCATCATGGTCTTCAACATTATCTCTAAGACCTTCAAGGTGTCTACAATAGGCAGTCCAAGTTCTGTCCCTGCTTTAAGCCTCTTCAAGGGCTTCTTCAAGAACTTCTCAAGGGAGTCTTCACAATGCTTTGCCCAACAAGAGACTTCTCCACAAGCTATTCAATAGGTACTCCAAGATGTCTTCAAGGTCTCTTCACTACGCTGCACCAAGTCTTTTCCAGAAACTGCTCCAAGGTATGTCTTCACAAAGCTTCAAATGCTGTTTGAAACTTTCTTCAAGAATGCTTCAATTAGCTCAAATGATTAGTGCTCGAGTGTCCAATATTCTTTAACCTGTAGGTCTTCACCACTGACTGTATATGCCTTGATGTCACCACAGTTGCTTCAATAGTGAATCTATGAATCTTCGAAGTGCTGGATTGTCCTTGGTGCTGTAGCTATTCCTTCATTGAAAGCATGAGAGTATTAATGCTGCTATCCCAATCCAATTGTGTGAATGTAAAACTGGGCTTGGGCCCTCCACTTCTTAACTCTTCAATCCTGCTCACCACAGGAATGACCACAGAATTAACTTTCACTTAACCCGAGCTTATGACAGTCCTTTATATCTTCACACCTGAACCACAGGAAATAGTCTGAGGATTCCAGTCTGAGGTTTATGTGAGGGACAGTACTGCTCCACAGTCCGAAGGTTACTGCACGAATTCCGAGTTACAGCAGGTCCGAAGGTGAGCAAGTCTGATGATGAGCTATTGCAGACAGTCCGAAGCACTGCACCAATTCCGAGCTACAGCACTGCAATACTGGGTCACTGTAATTTCGAGTCAAGAGATCTGTGCCACTGTAGTTCTATACTGGTCTGAGCCAGTATGTCCGAGGCTAATACATGAGCACTGCACCAATTCCGAGCTACAGCACTGCAATACTGGGTCACTGTAATTCCAAGGCAAGAGATCTGTGTTCACTGTAGATGTATACTGGTCCGAGCCAGGATGTCCGAGGCTAATACAGTGACGGTTATTTCAGTGAGTTTTGAACAGGTCCGAGGCAAGATAAGAGCTGCTCCAATGCGAGTCCACAGGTCCGAGTCAAGCTTCAGGAGGTCTGCAATCTTCACAGTAATTTCAGTGTGATTTAATGTGATCTTTTAAGCCCTAAACGAGTTTCCTTTGTTCGCTTTTTTGTGACCCTTCAAGTTCACGAGATGTGAACTGTTTTTGTTCTTATCTCTGTATTAGATGACCGAGAGGATGGCTAGAACTGGGCAACCGAACTCATATTTATAGACATTTTGCTAGGTAAACGAAGAGACATGACTATTGCAGGGAGGCTGACATGAGAGTGTAAGTCTAGGTTGGCTTGGCCAAACTAAAATTTTTCTTACCTTAAAAAATCAATTTCTCTTCAACTACTAGGAATTTGAGAGGGCAAGTGAGGGCTTGTTAGAAAGAGGAAAAAATCGGCTAAGATGGTATAAGAATCATTGTGATAAGATGCCTCCAAGGTATCAAAATTTATCTTTCTTTGTGACTGTCCTTTAATTTTTTATGCATAAGGTGTTTTGGGACAGCATGAGGTCATTAGGGCTTCTCCATTGTCATGACTTTTGCTATGTCATCATATGTAATCAAGTCTATCATCATGTATGTCATTAATTGTGCAGCATCCATCAATTCAAGTCATCATCAGGTGTACCATCATTCATGTCATCATCAAGTTAAGTGTCTAGGACAGAGTTTTAGGGTGTCTTCACATGAGGGCTTGTATATTAGGCACATAATTGGCACTTGACATCTTCATGGTTAGTTCTTTCATTACTAGGGCATTATGGTCAATGGATATTCAGGACAACACTTCTTCATTAGTGGCTTGACATATTCATAATGACATCATTAATAGCTTGACATCTTCATAAGGTTAGAGCAACCTTAGCATCTTCATTAATGGCATCCTTAGCACCTAGGGATTGCATGAGGTTAATTGACATCACAAGAATATTTTCCATCTCAGCCAATGCCATATTGACATCAATGACAACCTTGATTAACATGTTTGACTGGATTTTGTGGACAGTTTGACCAGAGGTTTGACCCGGGTCTTGTTGCTGGTCAAAGAGGGTTTTCCCAGGGAAAAACTTGTGTCTTTGTGCATTACTGTTCTATTGTGATCTCTTCTGTCCTATTGCATTTTATGGTTGAATTTCTGAAGTATAATTGCTTAATGATAATCTGGAGGTGCTAAGACAATTTTCAATATCATTAGAAGTAATTATCAGTTCCAGGAGTTGTGCTTGTATCGGTTGCACTTGAAAAATCAAAATGACTATAAACTTTAAAGGTATTCTAGTCTTGGATGCAACGAATTGTCTAGATGTTTTCTACCTTTGACATCAAAATGAAGGTAATGGCGACCAAATGGAGCATGGTGATTAATTCCAAGTGTGATGGAGGAGAGCAATAATTAGTTGTTCACTGAAGACAACACATATCCCTTGGTCACCGACCTAAAGAACCAGTGAGCATTATTGTTAACAAACAAGGGTCTTAGTGTATGGATGAATACCCATATATGGCCTTCAGCTGGAACAATAAATCTGTAATTGTTAGTTGAATTCTTTCTTTTTAAAAGTATTGATGTTTTGCATTGAGTGGGGGTGGGGGGCGACGGGGCGTGGGTGTGCGGGGTGAATTCCAACATTCATGGCCCAGCAGTTAAGCAACTGTTATTATCCTTGTTATTCCTCTGATCACAGCTTAAGTAAATTTTGTATTTTGTACTAAAATCTTGGCACTCTTCACCTTTATAGTAACTGTCTAGAAGATTTTCTCTCCTTTCTTTTAATTTATTGGGAATTTCTATTCTTTGTTGTGTTTCTATACTTTTCAAATATGAGTTGCTAGTTTCAACTTGTTTAAAATTTTTCTGTGCAAACATGATGATTGAACTTTGAGTTGTGTATGCATACAGGGTGTCTTAGAACAAAAGCTAAGGGCACATTTAGGGTCGTTTGGCATCACAGGGAACCTTGCACTTCAACCCATGTATACATTGTCAGGTACAGATTGGCATTTTTGATATCACTGATCAAAATTTTAAATTATAGTAAAAGTTAGATTGCAGTTAGATGTCAAAGAATTGTTTGGACTCCAGAGTTTTAACACAATATTGGTTTTTGTTTAGGTGGTCAGAAAAGTCGGGTAGCTTTTGCCAAAATTACCTTCAATAAACCTCATATTCTTTTGTTGGATGAGCCTTCAAACCATCTTGTGAGTATATACTTTCCCTTACCGTCATGTATTTTCTGTGTTTCTCATTGTATCCGTTCAATGATGAATAGAGTGTACATTTATTCTCATACAGATTTACATGGTTGATACTATGCACTTTTGTCTATGCTGTTTCTATGTTATAAGCATCGCTTTTTGTGATTTAAATTGTCCTGAGAGATTGATGCCATTGTTGAACAAAGAGCAACGCCTTTGAAATCTGCTTCTGACTGCAAGATTCCTTAGAACTAATTATGTCTTTAATCTCTCTGAAATTTAATCTGCTTCTGCATGCAAGAAAGTTTACTTGAGATAGGTTGATCCTGATGTAGAGTTGAAATATTCAATTGGTGAGCATGTAGACCCATTTTTTGACATGTATTTAGACCTACTTAGCCTTGCAGCCTTGGGAATTCCTCATAGGCCATGAGGAGGGGTTGCATTAGTACCTTCACAATGATTGATGAAGACAAGCGTCTTTCAACACCCTCATCTACATCTACTTCTATATTTAGTGCCAAGGAACAGTCTTTTTTCTTTTCTAGCTTTACCTTCTCGAGTCTCCCTTTCTTACACTCTTTTCATTTATTTCATTTGTATCACATTATCTTTTAGTTGTTAGGGGTAGCCTTGGCACTCCCAGATTATGTTGTAACTGTTGAGTTTTCTAGATTTTCTAATTAGATAATTACTTTCCAATGGTTTCTTCATTAATACATCTTAAGTTACATTCATTGTTAAGCAGTTATACATAGAAAATCTCAATAGTATAACAATAATGACAGTAGGATCTTGAAGAGACAATAAAAAACAAGAGACAAAATTTTACCTTGGGAAAACCCTAACTAGGGAAAAACCATCAATATTTTGTTAGGAGAAATTCTTCAATTCAACAAAAAGTACAATTTGAGTTTCATAAGACAACTTGGACACTCCTAGGGCTAGACCAACCCTTCTCCCATAAACAACAGTTTCTTTTTCTACCTTGATGGTCTCTACACATGCCTAAGCCAACTTGGTCATCGCTTCTTAATGTCTGAAACTTCTCTGTCCTCTCTAGACCTAAGGCTTGGTCTCAAAACATGTTGCTGCCTTCTTGTTGCTTATCTAGACTATCCAAAATTTAGTGTAAGGTCCCTTCTGCTTACAAATTGAGGCTCTTGGTGTCCTTTAGGGCTTCGTCCCTCCCACAGACAAAAATATACAGACACAGGAACCCTCTTAACTCAGGAACCTTCCTTTTTGCATGAGTGAAAAAAGATATTAGTAGATGATGATCCTTCAAATTGATGATTGAATGGAGTAGTGATTGAAGTACCCCAAAAGGGGTGATCTTAATCTGGGTTGACTTGCCTTTTGGAGGAAAAATTCAAGATTTAAATTCCTTTTTCATTAGGAGCCAACTTGAGCAACTCAATTTCTTTCTTGTGGATTACTTGAATATTGACCGAAGCTACAATAAAATCAACACTCCCTCTTAGCTAGGGAGGTATTCACCTTGACTTCCTCAGATTTACATTTTGTTGAAACAATTTCTCCATGCCAAGAAAAGATTGAAAGAGCTAGCTATGTTGATGTATCCATCCCCTTCATTTTCTGTTCCAAAACCATGTGGAAAGCATCCCGTGTCAGCATCATGCGAAGGATCTAGTAACCCACTAGTCACATCTCCTTTGCAAAGGATCTAGTCACCCACAAGCCAATTACCCATTGTCTGGTCAAATAATGCGTGACACAAGACTAGTTCTTGTTTCACCAACCCACCAAGTCGTTACTTGGAACCATGTCAGGTACCCCTTGACAAACGGTGATACCTTCGACCCATTTACCATTCCCACATTTTGTCACATGCTATTGAATAGTAAAAATACTTTCCGATGCTATGAGGCACTCACTTAACCCACTAGCGAAGTAACCCTTGGCAATAAGTTCAGGTAACCCCTGAATGGGGGAGCACTTTGGGCCATGATGCTCACTGAGCCAATCTCCCTACTCACATTACATGGCTCTTGGTCACTACCTATGACTTGGTCAATACCCTTGACATAGGGAGAATCTCTACCCCTTGATGCTACAACATCAACACTCCCTTTAACCAAGGGAAGCCTTCTCAACCACCCCAGGATTGTCCCTAAAGTAAACAAACTTCATCCCAAGACAAAGGCTTTGTGAGAATGTCAACAACCTGGTTGTTTGTAGAAATTTATTGGAGCCTCACTTCTCCCTTCTGTACCATGTCCTAGATGTAGTGGTACCATGATCTCAATGTGCTTCGACCTGTCATAATGGTCTCCTCTGACACCTGATCAAGCAAACCTTTCGAGTAGCTTCTGAAGCAGCACTATTTCATAGCTTGCCAAACAAGCTGCAATATGCAGATTTCCGCTTCCTTCTTATCTAAGGTATCATAGTAGAACTGAAAACCACATCCCGATGTGCTCTTCCTGTCTTTAGTACTTCCTACCCAATTATAATCCATGAATCCCTGTAGTTGTATTTCATCATTTGAGACATATCTCAATCCATATCCAATTGTACCATGCTGGTAACTCAACGCGTGTTGTATTGCATGTCTTAGCTCAACCATAAGCTGACCAGCTTCCTTCATTGGATCCATCACTATAGTTTCTTTCTGATCATCCTAATAGATCCTGTTGAGGTAATCATGGCTGTTCCCTTTGCCACTTATCTTTGTTAGATTGGTAACCATGGGAATAGCCGTGTACTTGCTGTCCATCATCCCAAACCTTTGAAGAATTGTAACAATATACTTCCTTTGACCAAGGAAGATCTCACTCGGCTGTTGCCATACTTCTAGTTCCAATAAGTAATGTATCAAATCTAGATTCTTCATCTTGAACGCAGAGGTCAACTCCCTCTATTACCGAAGTAGGGCTTGACGGTTCCCTCCATCACAGAAGTAAATACTCCTGCTACTACTGCTCCCTCTGTCGCATGAGTCCTACTGTTAGAAACAAATCATATAATAACAAGATCAACCTAGACTCATCAAATATTCATCAGTCATGTTCATAGTGTTAAAAACCAGTCGGGTCAAACCGGAAACCGGTCAAACTGGTTGGTCAGACCCTTGGCCGGTCCAAACCGGTTGAAAAACCCGGTCAACCCCACCATCTTGCCTGAAATGTCCGGTTAACCGGTGCTGTCTGGCCGGTTAAGGACGGAACCAGCCGGTCAGCACCTATCTTGCTGTAGGGACCCACGCACGGCTAGCAAGGAGGTTTAGGGCTGATTTGGAGTGAAGGAGGGTTGTTTCCCTCCAAAAACACCCTCCCCAATCTTTTATAAGCAGGAAAAACCTCTCCTTTGTCTCACACCATCTCATTTGCAGTTTGTGAGTTTGATTGAGAGCTTGGAGAGTGTTGAGTGTTTGCTGGAGCAGTGATCTTGAAGGCTTGGAGTTGGAGTTGGAGCTATCTCGGAGATACTTTGGAGCTGTCAGTAGAGTTGGCATCTTCAAGAGGACGCTAAGAAAGCTAGTTTGCATTTCCAGGTGAGGATTTTCGCTTGAAAAATCCATCATTTCATTGTTGTTCATGTATTTATTTTCTCATGTGTTTAGCTATGCTATTGCTCTCAAATCTCTAGTCCTATGCTATCAAATTTTGTATGTTTGAATGTGCATTTTGTTTCGTAAATTTAGCCTTGGTTGTCCATTTATCTTAGTTGCAATTTTTTTTAAATGGCAGATTTATTTCCAAATTTCAATTATTTCAAGTCAAGATGGCTCCAAAAACCAATGCATGGGCCCATTGTGATGTGGTTGATGGAAAGATGACATGCAAATTTTGTGAAAAATGTATTGGAGGTGGGGGTATTCTAGATTGAAACAACACGTGGCTGGGATAAGAGGCCAAGTAAAACCATGTGATGCACCTAATGAAGTGATAGGTCCGGTTAGGGCAGAATATGTTGCCAAGTTTGGAAAGTTTGAGGAGACTAAGGTTAGGGAGAAGGCCATCCAAGATGAAATTGCAAGGAAGAGGGAACTAATAGATATCATGAGACAGAGTGGGTATGATGATTATGAGATTCAAGACTCCACTTCTATCCCTTCCACCAGTGACTCCTTTCATTATGTTCCTCCTATTGGCCAAAAATCAAAACCAACAAAGAGACTCAACATCCAGAGTTATTTCTCATCCACTGCCAATTCCACAGTCACATCCTCCTAGCCAAGTCGTCAACCCACTTTGGATCAACATTGGAAGAACAATGTAAAGAAACATCTTATCAGTACATTGCTAGATGGTGGTATGATGCATATATCCCATTTAATGCTGCTCGCTCACCTTATTACCAAGTTATGTGGGACTCTATTTTAGCTACAGGAAAGGGCTTCAAAGGCCCTATTGTGCATGACTTAGGCGATCTCTTTTGCAACAAGAGATTTTTAATATTGATGAGTATTTGGCTGACTATAAAGAGTCATGGCTCAGAACAGGTTGTTCCATCATGTCAGATGGATGCACTGATGGAAAGAACCGCACTATCCTTAAATTTCTTATTTCTTGCCCTCAAGGAACAATGTTTTTGAGATCTGTTGATGCATTTGATAAGTTGAAGGATACAACCCTTCTATTTGAGCTTTTGGATGAGATTATTCAGGAAGTGGGGGAGCAGAATGTTGTGCAGGTCATCATAGATAATGCCTCAAACTATGTTTTTGCTAGAAAGATGCATGAGTCCAAGTATAATACCATATTTTGGACTCCATGTGCTGCACATTGCATAGACCTCATGCTTGAGGACATAGGCAAAGTGGAGTGGGTAAAAAACACTGTAGAGCATGGCAAGTGCATTACAAAATACATTTACAACCACTCATGGGTATTGAGCCTAATGAGGAAAAACGCTGTGGGAAAAGTTCTTGTAAGGCCTGCAATTACGAGAATTGCAACTCACTTCTTCACGTAGCAATGTCTCAATTCTCAACAGAAAAACCTACAAGAAATGTTTTCTTCTGATGATTGGACTGAATCTCGGTGGGCTCGTAGACAAGATGGAAAAGACACCAAAAAGAAAGTCTTTGACAATTATTTTTGGAAAAGGTCTTCAGAGCTGGTAAAAATTACTGAGCCCCTTGTTAAAGTGCTAAGGATGGTGGATGGGGAAAAGATGGCAATGGGATACATTTATGAGGCTATGGATCAGGGAAAGGAGCAGATACAGGTAGTTTACAGGACAGGTAAGCAAAATATGTCTGAATATGGGAGATCATTGATAACAGATGGAAAAATCAACTCCATCGTCCTATACATGCAGCTGGGTATTTTTTGAACCCAAAGTCTCATTATAAAGCTCGGCTAGGAGATCAGCAAGATGGGGAGGTCAGATCTGGATTGATTGATTGCTTGGAGCGCATGGTCCCTATCCGTGCAGACCTTTTGGAAACACATAAACAACTTACTCTTTTCAGTATGGCAACTGGTACCTTTGGAAAGAACTTGGCGAAAATGGCAACAGATGTGGATCAACCAGGTAAGCAATTCCAATTTGTTTTTCTTTTCAAGTTAAATTGATTATAAATAAGTAATGAAATGAACTATGTTACTAATTAATGTCTTTTTATTTGCAGCACATTGGTTGGAGTCATTTGGCGACCAATGTCATCAATTGCAAAAGTTTGCAATTAGCCAAATTTTCAGTGCTTCAGGTTGTGAGCGCAATTGGTCTGTTTTTGAGCACATACACACAAAGAAGAGAAGCCGTTTGGAACATAAATGGTTAAATGATCTTGTGTTTGTGCAATACAACCTTCGCTTGAGGCGGAACCAACTGATGAACAAAACACCTGATCTAGATCACATTGTGTTGGATGATATTGATCCAACATCAGAATGGGTGGAGGAGACTGAAGATCCAGTGTTTGAGGCAGATTTTGATTTTGATGCAGCATTAGTGGGGGGTGAATTTGAAGCAAATTTGGTGGCGCCATCAGACGAAGACCTAGGATTGGTAGCTGCATCAAGGAAAGGAAAACAACCAATGGAAGGCACTAGTCATGTAGCTCGAGTAACTCGTGCTTCCATTAGGTCCACTTCTATTGTTATTGGTGGTAGTGGTATTCAGGTTGCAGATGAGCCTGAGGCTGAGGCATCCTCAAACTCTGATCCAGATGATGTCTATGCAGCTGCCGATGTTGATCCTGTGTCTAGTAGTGGTGATAAATTTGATGATTGATCATGAATCATGATTCATGTGTAGTCTTGTATTAGGCCAATGGTCTCATAGCTTGTAGCATTGTTTTTGGACATTATGGGCCATTTGGAGCCTCATTGGTTATGTATTTTTCGATGATATGTATTGCACTTGGTGCCATTTTGATATATTCAACTTTGCATGGTATATAAATGAGCAAACTTTGCATATTTTGTCTCTATTGTCTTGGAATCATTGTTGCAAATCTTAAAAATAGTTTTTTATTAAAATATAATTATTAAATGTATTTTTTTTAAAACCGGTTGGTTTAGACCTGACCAGTACCAGTTAGACTAGTTCTGGTCCGGTTACCGGTTCATTAGGTCCACCGGTACGGTCACCGGTTTCGGTTTTTAATACTTATGGTCATGTTTGAGGTCCATACAAAGCTTTCTTCAGTTTGCATATGTGAGATTCCTTCTCATGCACCTGAAATTTCTGCGATAACTCTTATGTACACTTCTTCTTCAATCATTCTATTGAGAAAAGCGGTCTTTACATCCATTTGATGTAATCTCCAACATAAGCAAACAAAAATAATAGTTCTAACATAAGTGTACCTAACAACAAGAGCAAATGTCTCCTCATAGTCCTTTCCCTCTTTCTAGGAGAACGCTCACGGATTTCACTTTGTACTTCTCTGTGTTGCCATTTACCACATACTTGATCCACTTGGAATTCACGACTCACCACAAACTTCTTTTTGTTTGAGAATCAAGTAGGGCAACAATTACAACAATTCTCCTTCCTCAATAACTGCTTGTGAACTTATATTAGCTTCTTATTATTCTTTGTTAGATTCTTTTCATCAAACAATTATCAAGACTATAAACCATGAAGATCGTAAAAGACAATGGACATAAGTTGTAGGCGCTTAGCTAGGGAAAAACCCCTCCAAGGGGAAAACCCAGAAAGGATTTCTTCTCTTCTAATAGAATCAGATCAAATGAGAAATTCAAGACCCAAAGACCAAGACCAAGTCCACTCACAAGCCCCAAGTCAACCCTCCTTCGAAGCTTTTCCAACAAGGCAAAGTCTCCACAAGTCAACGATGGTCAAACCCTTCCAAAGTTTGTCAAACTTCAGATTTCGGCCCCTGCAACAGAATTTCGACCTTCTGCAACAAACCTACAATTTTCAGCATTCCTGCAACTTTGAAATTTCGCACGTGTGGGAGTTTTTAGGGCAAATTTTCGTCTCCTTTGACCTAGCTTTCTCTCTCCTTGTCTTTTTCACTAATTTTCCTCCTCCTTTCTCAAGAGATCGAACTTGCTTGATGTGTTGGTCAAATGAGGTTGAGTTGCTCTTATATATACCTATCTAAGGAGGTCGAGTTTCCCTAAGCAAGGCCAACTTGGAGAGGCATGGATGACTTGGTCTTGTATGGACAAAATGACATTTTTACTTAAAACAAAATTCCTTTTCCACTTTCTTATCAAAGTCCAAATGGGACTTGACTCCAAGACATGACAAATATATTTTTGACTTGACAATCCCTAGAAGCATGAAGAACATGCTTTACCTAGAAGACAAATCAATTCGAGCATGAAATTCGTGTTTAAAATAATAATTCTTTTTCTTCTTTTTACCAAAATATAAAATGTCATAAGTACAAAAGTAATTATGAAGACTAAATCTCGTTACATTCTCCAACACTCCCTCTTAACTAGGGAGGTATTCATAATTACATAGCCAATACAAGGATTCTCTCAAACTAAAATATTCTCTTAAGTAGAGTTGGTTTGATAATTCTCAAGCATATACATCATAACCAACATTGTCAACATAGCAAGGCCTTGACTAACAAGCTCTATCTCTCTACTAAAATAGAGCAAAATGCTGGAAGGTTTTATGTGAGACACCACACTAAGTCTCAATGCAGATACCCCATTCGAATGTTCACTAGGTATGTCCTTCAAGGACTCTTCTTATCTTGGATTCCTAATCCTCAAAGAATATCAGTCCTCATTCGACCACTTGCCTTCGGTACCCTGTCCAATCCTCAAAGAGTATCGGTCGACGAGATTACTTCCTATCTTGGATTCCCAATCTCAGATACTTATCCAATTCTCCATTCTCCTTCCTAGTGCCTTCCTAGTGACACATGGAGAATTTGATGTCCATCATCACTCCCTCTCATCCAAAGAGGAGATCCTCAGTCACTCTTGATCAGGGAATAGATCCTTGCACCTTCTCAAACATTTAAGGAGACTTCTTACTCCCTCTCCACCATAGAGGAGATTCCTTACTTTCTTTTAACTAGGAAGACATAACCACAAGCTCTTTAGCTTGTCTCAAATTTCATTAATACATTTGCTACTGGTTCTTTCATGGAGATCTTCAAGTAGCTGCATGGCTTCTCCTTTCCTTTGCATCTCATTGTATTGAGATTTTATCTTTTTTGGATGTAACAGAGCCAAACTTTTTCTTTAATCTGTGACAGGGTTCAGGCCATCAACCTTTCGTATCACTTTCCTCTAGTCATCATCAACAAAGGCGTTATATTGATCCAATCAAAGTAGAGCTAGTCATAGCTCCCTCTAATCTTGAAAGTGATCTTCATTGTCATTGATACATAAACATCAAGTTATCTTTTTGTAGTTCTACCTTTCAATCCCAAATGATGTAGACATCTTGGCCACATAATCCTCCAAGGATTATCAAATCCATCCACTCAATCCATGTATTCATTGAATTGAGTTCAACACAGAGAGTTGTAGATACACATGCCTCAACTGCCATTACGTATTTCTGCAACATTCTTCTAGGTAGTAGAACCATATAACAACCAGGTAACCAAAACCAACACATCAATATCATAATTACCTCATCATGATGGCCTTTTGTCAAGATGTCTGATTCTGCTTATTGAGAAATCTAGGGCATAACAATTGAGTGATTTCTCTTCTATTAGTAACTGCTTGTGAGTTATTTATACTTCTTTAGATTAGGATCTTCTTTTACTTAGGTTATTAGTGTTCTTCTACATCAAACAACTACCAATGCATAAACCATAAAAGAGACAAGAGCCATAAAATATGGGAGATCATCCAGGGCCAAAACCTATCCCACTTGAGAGGAAAACCCGAACAAATTCTTCTTCTTATAGAGATTCCAATTTGTAATATTCCTAGTTAGCTATTCTACTAAATAGAAATATTAAAGTTTTGATAATATTTTATTTCTTAATGTTAGCCAAAAATAATGTGGGCCAGGGACTCACAAATTAGATTAAAGTAAACTATGGCATTTTCCAATAGTGGGGAGGCAAAGATTGCGGCGTTCTTGGGGGTGCGATGAGCCAATGAGGAGGCACTGCGCCATCCATGAAGCCAGCGTTGTGGTTGGTCAGGAAAAGGCAACGCAAGAGTGGCTAGAGGAGGGGCAACATAGATTTTTGTGGGGTCCAAGAGGAACGTTGGGCCTTTGGAGACAAAAGGGAAGAGGCAACACATTTTTCTCATTCATTCATCATCTATTGAATTTGTCTTTTGACAGAGCATGCTTTAGCAAGTGCCAAGTCTGCCATTGTTGTTCAGTAACCGAGTGTTTCCGAGCGGGAACCTCAACCTTTGCTTTGGGGGACTTCGAGTGCCTGCCCTAGGGAGGAGATTTCACCATTTCGATTCGGGGAGGAGTTGTGGGATCTATTCACAATGTGATCACCATCAAAGACAACACAACACAGTCCCAGCAACATAGTCACTGTTGATTTTTGTAGCATTCGGAAGTGTTCCAAGTCTCAAACTTTGCAGGGAGGCTTGGACAACATCATTCCAAAGAACCCAGAAATAGTTTGTGGAGATTCCACCTGGTTTAAGACTTATTAAAATAATTAATTATTTTAATGAAGACCCTAAGTCTAAACTTAGGTATTAATAAGTCAGAGTGTGAATCTTCTAGAAAACATGGATCAAGTCAAGTTTTAATTTTTAGCCATTGATTAATCTTTAATCTGCGCCGTTGGTTCTCCAACAGGAAGATTATAAAAGAAGGCTTGAGGGCTAAGTTGCAGGAAACGTCCTCCCCACCCTTGTTTCAGGCAAAAAACGAAACGAAAACGGAGAAACTCGTACCGTACGGTCGAGAACCGCGTTTCGGGCCGTACTGGCAATGTTTACTGTACGGGAAACGTTGCCAGTACAGCCGGAAACGCGTTTCCCGGTCATACAGCCGCGTTTCCTCCCAAAACATCGTTATTTTTTGATTTATTTTTATTTTTTATTTTTTTTGGGATTCGTGCAATGTATTATTATTTTATCCATTTTATTTGTATCTTGGATGTTTCGCTTCTAATGATCAAGCATATCGCCCTAAATTTTATATGCAATTCATGGTAATGTTAGATTCTTAAAGTAAAAGTGACATTCTCCATGTGGAGAAAGTAGAATTTTAGATCTCATTCAAAATCTAGCAGACTTATCAACTTTTCAGGATTTCAGGATTGTGTGATTGCAATGTTTCCATTGGATTTTGTCATGTATTAGGGTATGGAACTCGTATTTAATCAAGAGCACCAATCCCTCTATTTACCTTGATGTTAGTGACATTGGTTGTCAAACTCCTCTATCATGACCCTACTAAAAATGTACCCATCACTCAAACAAAATCTTGACTTGACATGCACATAGTCTTTATTGTACTTGCAGCCTCATATATATAATAAACACTGATTTTGAGATTTTGATATATAATAAAGGCTGGTTTTGGATATTTTGATATTGCTATTTTTATTATGTCTCTGTTATCATTCATGAGTAAATGTCTTGTAACTTGTAATAGTTTATGCTTTGAATTTATCATATATGTTTTATGATTTCACATAACATTTGTTAAATGTCCTAAATTCTAATATAAATTTAAATTATATATATATATATATATATATATATATATATATATATATATATATATATATATATATATCACGCTTCCTCGTTTCTATTGAAATTTGGTTACCGGAGGACAAGTGGTTCCCTAAGGCTTTGATCTTTGGCCTAGGGAAAAGTGTTCAAAAGAATTTAATTTTTCTCGTAAAGTGACTTTATAAAGTTATAAAGTAAAATCTAATTTAAAAGTGACTTTAAGTGATAAAGTTACTAAAGTCTAATTTTAAAGTGACTTTAATGAAGTTAATGTAAAATTGAAAAGGAAAAATGGTTTTGGAAATAAATGACTAAGTGGGTTTTTATTAAAGTGGGGTGAATTAAAAAATAGAAAGTGAGATTTCAAAGAGCATTTAATCTCAGCCCTAGATCTAAAGCTATTTTAGCCATTGGATTTGGGGATAACCCAAATGTCACTTAGAGTTCTATTAAAGGAGGAAAATGAGAGAAAAGGTCATTCATTCATTAATTCTTTCATGAGTAGATTGAGAGAAGGAGAAGGAGAAAGCTGAAGAGAATTTTCTGAGTAGTGAGAAGAAGGAGGGCAGCAGCACTAACTTTCAACAAATCCGTACAACAAGGCTGAGCACGAACTTCGAGGCAAGTGGGCACGAATTTCGAGGAGAGAAAACTGTAGATTTCGAGGGGGGCCGTACAGCCATTTCGGCACTGTTTTCGAGGCTGTTCGTACATTTTTGAAGTCTGGGATGTCATGGTGCATACCGCACAGCAACTTGTTGTTGTGCCTACTGATGTTGTTCAGTTGGCAGCGTATAATAAAAAGAATAACAAGGGTAAGAGACTGATTCTAGACGGAATCAAAGACCATTGCATTCCTCATGTGAGAGGAAAGAGAAATGCTCATGAGATGTGGTCTGCCTTGACCAATCTCTACCAAAGTACCAATGAGAACAGAAAAATGGTCCTAAGGGAGAAACTGAAGACCATTAAGATGGGCAAGATTGATAGTGCAGCTGGATATCTCACAAACATTACTAATGTGAGAGATGAGTTGGCAGCAGTTGGAGAGGTCATTCCATCCACTGAGTTGGTGTGGATTGCACTGTGCAGTGAATGGCCTCCCCAGTTCATGGATGAACTTTGCTGATGGGGTTTGTGCACGTGAGACCCTTCCCACATGGGAGAGGTTTTGGGATGATTGCATTCAGATAGAAATCAGGAAGGGTCAGCTTGGGGCAGCCAAGCCAGTTGAGCAAGATGAGGATGTAGCACTGTTGGCAGGAGGCAATAAAGGCAAAGGAAAGAAGCAAGCTTCCACAAGCAGTGGTGGGGGAAAAGGCAAAGGTAAAGGTAAACAGGGTAACACACAGAAGGACTACTCCAAAGTGAAGTGTTGGAGTTGTCAGAAGATGGGACACTATGCAGTTGTGTGTCCGGAGAAGAAGAAGAAGGGGAAGAACCAGACCATGGCAGCATCAACAGAGATTGAGGACTTTTTAGATAGATTTGACTGAGAGTTTGGGTTCAGTGCTTGTGAGTCCACTAGTGCAGGATCACCTGCCACGAAGGTTCAGAGGGAGCATGCATTTCCCTCGACTAGCGGAGCATCTTCGGGTATCTGGTATGTGGATAGTGGGGCTTCACGTCATATGACAGGAGTCCGTGAGTACTTCTCAGAGCTTTCAGAGAGTGGCACTAATATAGAGGTAGTACTCGGTGATGACAGTGTTGTTAGAGCAGTCGGTGTGGGGACACTGACATTTGATAGGGAACCCAAACCTCCCTTGAAGGTGTCAGATGTTTTATATGTGCCAGGGATGAGGAAGAACCTCATATCCGTCTCAACATTGGAGGACAAAGGGTATGAGATATTGTTCCAGAGAGGACAGGTGTTGATATATCCCAGGGGCGCTCCAACTGATTCAGATAGAGTGATAGGAGTACGCCATGCAAAGGTGTACAAGTTTGCATTTCAGCTCCTTTTGGCATTGAGCAGTAGCACCGACAACAGAGCTAGCAGTTCTGAGTTGTGTGAGATTTGGCACCGCAGGATGGGGCACATGTATCATGGAGCCTTGAGGACATTGCGGGAGATCACTACAGGTGTGCCAAATTTCAGTACTGATCACATTGATACTTGCAGAGGATGTGTGATGGGCAAGTTTTCCAAATCCCCTTTTCCCAACAGTGACATCAGAGCGACTGGGATACTTGATTTCAATCATTCCGATGTGAGCGGTCGGATGTCTCATGTTTCCTTGCGTGGATATGAGTATTATGTTTTATTCATTGATGATCACTCCAGGAGGACCTGGATTTATTTCTTGAAGACCAAGAATGAGGTCTTCAAGTGGTTTCAGGAGTTCAGAGCTCTTGTGGAGACTCAGACAGGTCAGAAGATCAAGTCCCTGAGGTCGGACAATGGAGGAGAGTACACCCTTGGAGAGTTTGTTGACTATTGTGCGGAGGCAGGCATTAGGAGGGAGTTTACTGTTCTTTACAACCCCCAGCAGAACGGGGTTGCGGAGAGGAAGAATAGATCCATCGGAGGGGTTGCCAAAGCCATGCTATATGATCAGGGGTTGCCATTGTTTTTGTGGGCAGAGGCCTGAAACACTGCTGTTTATTTGCAGAACAGGAGTCCGCATCGTGCCTTGGGGCATATGACTCCGGAGGAGGCTTTTTCTGGGAAGAAGCCTGATGTTGGTCACTTCCGTATCTTTGGGTGTATTTCATACTCCTACATACCCAAGGAGAAGAGGACCAAACTAGAGCCCACCGCAGAGAAGGGTGTCTTTGTGGGCTATAGTGAGACCTCAAAGGCCTTTCGGATTTATATTCCCACACAGAGGAGAGTTGTTGTCAGGCGGGATGTGAAGTTCGAGGAGGACAGGGCCTTCAGGAGGTCACGGGAGTTAGAGTATATGGATCAGCCAGACCTTCAGGAGCAGCTGAGTCAGTCATAGGGATCCAGTGGGCAGGGATCAGGAGGATCCGGAGGTACATCGATTACGGTGTCAGGTCTGTCAGTGAGCAGTGGCTCATAGAGTCAGAGGGGTGGTGCTTCGGGCAGCATGCAGAGCAGTTCACTAGGGAGTCCACTGATGGACAATTCACACGGTACTTCAGCGTCTACAGGTTCAGGTTCAGGCAGGAGGACAACAGACAGACAGTCAGGAGTTCAGACTTCTGATGAGGAGGAGGAGTTTCATTCTCCAGTGGGAGAGGTGTGCTCAGGGAAGAGGAAGCCTAAGTGGCTTCAGGATACCTTGAGAGAGGCCACATCTGTTGCTGGGCCTAAGAGGCCGGTCAGAGAGAGCAGACCCCCTGAGAGGTTTTGTAGCTATATGGCAATGGTTGCCAACATCCTTGACTCTGAGCCTTCTAGCTATGAGGAGGCAGCTAGCCAGCAGGTCTGGAGAGAGGCCATGCAGGAGGAGTATTCTTCTATCATGAAGAATGATGTTTGGGAGGTGGTGCAAATCCGTGGTTACTTCCAGATGGCTTTACAAGGTAAAGCATGCTGCAGATGGTAGCATTGAGAAATTCAAAGTGAGGTTTGTGGCTAGAGGGTTCTCCCAGGTAGAGGGAGTTAATTATGAGGAGACCTTCGCTCCCATGGCTCGATATACTTTGATTCGCTCCATTATATCAATAGCAGCAGAGATGGGTTGGAAGATCCACCAGATGGATGTGAAGACCGCATTTCTCAATGGCTTCATACAGGAGGAGGTGTACATTGAGCAGCCACAGGGCTTTGAGGTGCATGGGAAGGAGTCCCATGTGTGCGGACTGAAGAAGGCCCTTTATGGCCTGAAGCAAGCTCCCAGAGCTTGGTACTCCAGGATAGATACATACTTGCAGGAGATGGGTTTCACAAAGAGTGAGGCAGATCCGAACTTATACTTCATTGTGATAGGTGAGGAGCCTCTCATTCTGGTGTTGTATGTGGATGACTTGGTCATTACGGGTGCAGAGAGACTCATAGAGCACTGCAAGAGAGATCTTGCGGCGGAGTTTGAGATGAAGGACATCGGCTTGATGCATTACTTTTTGGGTTTGGAGGTGTGGAAGGAGGAGGGGCATTTCTTCCTGGGACAGGGGAAGTATATTGTGGACATCCTTGGCAGATTCCACATGGAGGATTGTAGACCCATGTCGACACCGATGCTCACCAACTGGAAGAAGCTTCATGCTTCGGATTCCGAGTTGGTGGATCCCACATTGTACAGGCAGCTGATTGGTTCCTTGATGTATTTGGTCAACACTAGACCAGATATTTGTTTTGCAGTCAACACGATGAGTCAATTTATGTGTGAGCCTAGGAAGGTTCACTGGGTGGCTGCAAAACACATTTTGCGGTACTTGCAGGGGACAGTGGATTATGGTCTAGACTACAGGCAGGGGGATGGAGTGAGATTGGCAGGTTACACTGATTCTAATTGGGCAGGTTGTGCTTCTGATAGGAAGAGCACTTCAGGGTGTTGTTTTGGGTTGGGTTCGGCAGTGGTGTCATGGTTCAGCCGAAAGCAGCAGTCAGTAGCATTGAGTTCAGCGGAAGCAGAGTATATGGCAGCCAGTCTAGCTAGTTGTGAGGCCATTTGGCTTCACAAGATGTTGTTTGGCTTATTTGGTCAGCCGTTGAGACCTTCAGTGATTTACTGTGATAATCAGAGTTGCATTAAACTCACGGAGAATCCAGTATTTCATGACAGGTCAAAGCATATCGGCATCAAATATCACTTCATCAGAGACTATGTTCAAAAGGGAGCTGTGAAGCTTGAGTATATTCCCACTGATGAGCAGGTTGCAGATATTCTTACCAAAGCCTTACCACGGGGCAAGCATGTCTACTTCAGAGATAAGATGGGTGTGGTGAGGAACACCTTCCTTGGTAAGAGGGAGTGTTGAAATTTGGTTACCGGAGGACAGGTGGTTCCCTAAGGCTTTGATCTTTGGCCTAGGGAAAAGTGTCCAAAAGAATTTAATTTTTCTTCTAAAGTGACTTTATAATTTTTATAAAGTCAAATCTAATTTAAAAGTGACTTTAAGTGATAAAGTTACTAAAGTCTAATTTTAAAGTGACTTTAATAAAGTTAATGTAAAATTAGAAAGGAAAAGTGACTTTGGAAATAAATGACTAAGTGGGTCTTTATTAAAGTGGGGTGAATTAAAAAATAGAAAGTGGGATTTAAAAGAGCATTTAATCTCAGCCCTAGATCTAAAGCTATTTCAGCCATTGGATTTGGGGATAACCCAAAAGTCACTTAGAGTTCTATTAAAGGAGGAAAATGAGAGAAAATGTCATTCATTCATTAATTCTTTCATGAGCAGATTGAGAGAAGGAGAAGGAGAAAGCTGAAGAGAATTTTCTGAGTAGTGAGAAGAAGGAGGGCAGCAGCACTAACTTTCAGCAAATCCGTACAACAAGGCTGAGCACGAAGTTCGAGGCAAGTGGGCACGAATTTCGAGGAGAGAATACTGCAGATTTCGAGGGAGGCCGTACAGCCATTTCGACACTGTTTTCAAGGCTGTTTGTACAGTTTTGAAGGCTGTAATTTCTGCTGTAATTTTTCAGTTTTGTGGGCACGGAAACCGAGGTGGAGTTTGGCATGGTTTTCGAGATGAGTTCTGTTTCGAAGTCGCTGTAATTTTTTTGTTGTGTAAATTTCTGCATCACTATAAAAGCAATATTCAGAAAATAAAGAGAAGCTTTCGAATTGGTTTTCCCCAAGAGTTGTAGGGGGTTTTCCCAGGGTCATGTTGACCAAAAATCACTGTGTTAAAATGTTTTGTGTCGCTGTTTTAGTCTGCTGATTTTTATTTCTGCAATTTCCAGCGCTGTGAAATTTTTCTAGAATGTGTTTTCAGAAAATATTTATTTTCCAGCTTGTTGAATGTAAGGTTATGGGAAAGGGCATTTAACTAATTGGAGAAATAAGGTGAAACTGAAAACCGGGGTGGGAAAACAGAAATTTCTACAGTTTCCAAAATTTTGGGAGGTCGCGTTTCGTATCGCTTCCCGTTTCGGAAACTCGTTTTCGTTTCCCTGTTTCGTGCAACTTAGCTTGAGGGTCACTTGGAAGATAAGTCAGGCATACACTTAGGACCCGAAGTAGATCCATTCTGATGTAGAATTCGATCTCAGTGGGAGAGTTGCAGGGTGAGAAGTTGCAGAAGCAGGAGGAGGAGGTCAGGGGTGATCGAGATCAGGGTCGGAGTGCAGCAGTGGGTCACTGGAGACAACTTGAGGCTGCAGCACAGAGTCCATACACAGTCTCCATGCCGACTCACGCAGTCTAGCGCTGGGACTGCGGAGTGAATCATGCAGAGAGACGCAGGTGCTTGCAGGGGCTGTTCTGGGTGTTGGAGAATTGTCCGAGTAAGCCGGAAATTCAGTCTCAGGTGGTTTAGAATTGATCTCTCGTATATTTTCCCTGTAAAGATATCATTTGCTGAAGAATTAATAAAACCCTCATCTACTGCACCGGTTTTCCTACATTGGGTTTTTCCGGGGACAATTGTCCAAAAATAACTGTGTACATGTGACTGATTCTTGTGCTTATGTTCTCTATTGTTTATTTCTCTGCATATATAATTGTGAGTGTTGCAGTAATATTTATTTCGATATTTGCCAGAAGATTTCTGAATAATAACTTATTGAAATAATAAGTAGGAGAAATAAATCTATCATTGCAATTGTTTGTAAATTTTCAGTCACTGCACTGTAGTGAGAGAGAGCTCATTCGTGTGCTGAGGAGTGCAGGATTTTTTGAGAAGGAAATTGGTGGGGAGGCTGAGAGCTTCCTAACAGGGTTATTGCACATAATTTGGGAGCAATGTGCAACAGTATTTCTAGGTGTACAAAATTATCCATCAACGCAGAGAGCCAAGCCTAAGAGGGCAATTTCTGGGGTCAACCATTCCACAATAACCATTCCATAATTCCTTCGCGGGTTATTGTGAGTTTTGTGATTAGAGACAAGGGTTAAAAGCTCAGAATTTTCTGAGTGTTATTCCAGGCCCTATCAACAGATTCAATAGAGTAGCAATAACATTTATGGGCCAACACTGCGCAGAACTATAGCAACGCAGTGTACCTTTGAGGGATGATTTGAGCTTGTTTGAGAGGCCACTTCCGCTTGCCTTGAGCAAGCCCAGGTGCCATCATTCCAGCACCCGCATTGTACACCTCTATATCAGATTAATAAAATGGCTCAGACTTGAATTTCATGGCTCCAGTTTGTGTTTTCATGATGTAATTATTTTTGCTGTTGTTAATCTCTATTGATGCATTTTTATTACTACTAATTTCCAATTAGGAATATTACAGTGGTATCAAAGTTCATAGACTTGGCTCACCCTCTGGAGCAACGGAGTGTATGACACTGGATAACAAATAGAATATGACTTACTGGAGACAAAGATACAGGAGCAGGGAAAGGGAGCTCGAAATCACTCCAGATCTGGTAGATAGTGTTCCGGAGGTTGTAGAGAGAAAGATGGGGGATGCAGAAGACGAAAGGAGCAAGGAGGAGGAATTTTCTCAACTTTTGCTAAAGTCAGTACAATACCTCTCCAAGAGGATTGAGGAGATGGGTTAGCAGTTTAATAATGGCAGCAAGGGGAGGGGAGTCCAAGGGGATTTCCGAATTGGAGAAGGGTCTGGAACTTCGCAGCACCAGGTAACACCCCAAACTACATTGCTGACTTTACCATATACTCCACCACGGTCTACTATTCCTACGTTCCTAGCTTCAGGAACAGGAAGGCAACAAGAGCCGGAAGAGGCTCACTACGGAGAATATTTTGTAGAATATCAGTCTTATGGCCCGGAGTTCGGGAAGGCCATCACATTCAAAGATTCCTGCCAGTTAAAGACCAACAATAAACCCAAAGGCCAGACCAGAGGGGGATACACACAGGGGAGTGACTTACAGCGTATAGTGGGTAGGTTGTTCCTCCCAACTTTTGATGGCTCTTCTAAGAGTTCAACAAAGGCATGGGTGGAGAAGCTAGATGTCTATTTCTAGTTGAAACAAGAGACCGAGACAGAGGTAATCAAGATTGCCACGTTGCATATGGAGAGATAAGCCCACAATTGGTGGTTTCAACTTCCATGGGCTGACTACGCTGGGCCACACAGGAGTGGCAACATGATGAGTTTACAGGGAGGGTGTTGGAGAGATTTGATAGGAAGGACCTAGAAGAGTACTTTGGGGAGTTGACTAAGCTCAAGCAGACGGGGAATCTAGAGATATACATTTTAGAGTTCTTGAGATTGTCGGTGATGGTTACGGACTTGTCGGAATCTAGGAGGATTTATATGTTTGTGGAGGGGTTAGCAGAGCCTTTGCGAGGCTTAGTGAGGTCAAACCGACCCACTACGCTACAATATGCAGTGGGGAGAGCGAGAAACTTGCAGGATGCCCTACCTAGGGCTAGAGCACCACTGCCCACCAGATCAATTTTCCAGCAGAAAGGGAGAGACAGGAGAGCTCCACCCCCAAAAGGCAACTAGGGTCGGGGGCAACTTGATGATGACACTAGGAGGAATCTTTGGAGGAAGAAACTTTGTTTCACTTTCAAGGAGCCATGGGCACCAAGCCACTGGTGTGCAGGAGGGAAGGCACACTACATAGAGGTCTTCTCAGATAGTGATAGGGATGAGGAGGCATTCTTTGAGATGAGAGGAGAGGACAACGCAACACCCCAGGAGGGAGGACCTCCACCTCCACCCCCACCGGCAGCAGGAGGATCCGTATTTGCACCTTCAGGAGGGGTCCTCGCATCACTGCGTGGAGTACCTAAGTATTTGACTCTAAGGATCCAGGGTACAGTACAGGGGCATCGTGTCTCAGTGCTAGTGGACAGTGGGGCCACCCACAACTTCATTGATGGCCAGATGGTGCATAGGAGGGGAATTACGACAGAGGAGTTCGAGGGGTTTTCAGTGTTGGTGCCGAGAGATAGGACCACACAGTGCGCACGCTATGTCCTAGCACTGACTGTGACCATGGGGAACTACTCCATGACCGACCAGTTCTTCGTGGTTGACATTCTGGACACCAACATTAGTGTTGGGTGTCCAGTGGCTCTACACCCTGGGTAGAGTCACTACTGACTGGAAGAGACTAGAGATAGAGTTGCTTGACCAAGATGGCAAACCATTGATGCTGAGAGGCATGCATTCATATCCACCATAGACAATTTCTGCGCACATGATGGAGGTTGATTTGAGGCGTGCAAATATAGGGTGGGATGTAGAGTTGAGGATCTCGGAGGCTGGAGGTGTGACCAAACCACCACATCCTGAGATTTAGGCTATTCTTGACAAATACCCGATAGTATTTGGGGACATACCACTGGTCGAGCCACCAGACTGGGGATTTGAGCATACCATTGAGTTGGAGCACGTGGTGCAAGCAGTGGTCATGACCCCCCTTATAGGCATCTTAAGGCCTACAGGGATGAGATTGAGAGAGCTATCCATGATCTCTTAGCATTGGGCCACATCAGGCCCAGTTCTAGCCCTTTCACTTCTTCAGTTGTCTTGGTGAAGAAGAAGGATGGGTCACTGAGGATGTGTATTGACTACAGGGCCCTAAACAAGAAGACCATGAAGAAATGCTACCCCATCCCTAGGATCGATGAATTGATGGATGAGTTGAGGGGAGCTAAGTTCTTCTCCAAGATTGATCTGAGGTTTGGGTACCATTAGATCCAGGCGAGGGATAAAGATGTCCCTAAGATTGCATTCAGGTGTCACTATGGACACTTCGAGTTTTTGGTGATGCCCTTTGGGCTAACCAATGCTCCGGCCACATTCCAGTCCTACATGAACCACATCTTTCGTGGCTAGTTGAGGAAGTTTGTGCTGGTATTTTTCGATGACATCTTGATATACAACCGGACTTGGAAGGAACACTTGCAGCACGTGGAGGCAGTACTGCGTATCCTAGAGGAGCAACAATTTTATGCAAAGTTGTCGAAGTGTGAGTTTGGTTTGACTGAGATGCTCTATTTGGGGCATATCATTGGAGTTGGAGTGAGGATACATGAGGAGAAGATTAGGGTCATCCAAGATTGGTCGGAGCCCAAGAATGTGACAAAACTCTGGGGGTTTATGGGCATTTGCACCTACTACCAAAAGTTCGTAAAGGGCTTTTCATAGTTAGCAACACCCCTCATGGACTTGACCAAGAATGGAGCTTTTCTCTGGCCACGACAGCGTAGGAGGCTTTTGAGCGCCTCAAGCAGGTGATGAGAAGCTGCCTAGTACTCTCTCTTCCTGACTTCACGCAACCCTTTTTCCTAGAGTGTGATGCATCCGGGGAAGGAGTGGGGGCTATGTTGATGTAGGGAGGACACCCCATAGCTTTTGAGAGTCAGAAGCTATTGCCTCATGAGAGGCTGTACCCCATTTATGACAAGGAGATGCTAGCTTTCATGGATGCGCTAGCTAGGTTCCGGGTGAGGACATACCACAACTGCCTCAGATTCTTTTTGGAGCAGAAGTAGTTGCAGGAGAGGCAACAAAAGTGGGTGAGTAAGATCTAGGCCTATGATTTCGACATCGAGTATGTCAAGGGGAAGCACAGCGTGGTAGCTGATGCGTTGTCCAGGAGGCCGACCTCTTTTTCAGTGATGGGCATTGAGCTAGATTGGAAGGTTCATTTATTGGTAGAGTACTCCAAGGATCACTTTGCATGTGAAGTCCTGGAGGAGCACGTGACTGATGACCACTACCGGGTGATGGATGGAGTGATATAGTAAAGAGATCGGATCTATTTAGCGGCCAACTACCAACTACGAGAGAAGATTCTACATGCAGCCCATGACTCACCATTGGCAGGGCACCAAGGGTTCACGAAGACTTACAGGGCTATTAGAGAGAGGTTCTCATGGAAGGGCCTCAAGGATGATGTTCTGCAGCACGTTCGAGAGTGTGAGGTGTGCCAGCGGAACAAGGGAGAGTTGACACATCCAACGGGGTTGCTTCAGCCTCTTCCCATTCCTGTGGGGAAATGGGAGAGCATCTCGATGGATTTCATCACCAGGTTCCCACTGTGTAGGGCAAGGACTGTATCTATGTGGTTGTTGATCGCTTGATGAAGTAAGCACATTTCTTTGTGATCTCGGCCAAGTACACGACTTCACAGGTGGCAGAGTTGTTCTTTAGGGAGATATTCCGGTTGCATGGTCTTCCCAAGACCATTTTCAGTGATTGGGACAGTCATTTCATGGGCGGGTTTTGGCAGGAACTATTCTAATTAGTGGGTACGTAGCTCACTCCTAGTACGAGCTACCATCCCCAAATGGATGGCTAGACAGAGATAGTTAACAAGTGGTTGGAGGGTTACTTGTGTAACTACATTACAGGGCAGCAAGAGGCATGGTTGAGGTGGCTACACATGGGAGAATACCGATACAACACCACCTTCCACATGTCTATAGGTATGTCTCCATTTTGTGCTTTTTATGGTTATGATGCTCTAACATTTGTTGATGTCATGTTTGGAGACAACAAGGCTCCACGGGCCAAGGATTGGATACAAGAGAGCCAAGGCATTTTGAGGGCTATCAAGGACAACATGAGGACAACGCAGAACCAACAGAAGGTCTATGTTGACCGGGGCCACGTGGAGAGACAGTGTGAGGTTGGGGACTTAGTATACCTCCACCTTCAGCCATACAAGCATTCAACACTGAAGCAGAAAGGGGCCGAGAACCTCAAGCCTCATTTTTATGGACCTTACAGAGTCCCTGAGAGAGTGGGGGAGGTATCATACGATTTGGAGCTACCCCTAGGGAGCCGGGTCCGTAACATATTTCATGTGTCTTACCTAAAAAAGGCCTTGGGATAACAAGTGACAACAACAGTTGAGTTGTCTCCCATGGATGATGAGGGGACCTTGGTACTTCAGCCATAGGCCATTTTGGACACCAGGGAAAGGCATTTGAGGAGTAGGGTGATGAAGGAATTTTTTGATCAGATGGAGGAATTTCCAAGATGAGGATGCCACCTGGGAAGGAGAGCAGATCCTCCAACACCCATTATTGCAGTTGCTTGAGGACAAGCAACATCTTGGCGGGGAGGATTGTAATATTCCTAATTAGCTATTTTGCTAATTAGAAATATTAAAGTTTTGATAATACTGTATTTGCTAATGTTATCCAAGAATAATGTGGGTTGGGGGCCCACAAATTAGATTAAAGTAAACTATGACATTTTCCTATAGTGGAGAGGCAAAGATTGCGGCCTTTGTGGGGGCATGATGAGCTAATGAGGAGGCATTGCACCATCCATGAAGGCAACGCTGTGGTTGGTCAAGGAAAGGCAGCGCAGGAGTGGCTAGAAGAGGGGCAACAAAGATTTTGGTGGGGCCCAAGAGGAACGTTGGGCCTTTGGAGACAAAAGGGAAGAGGCAACTCATTTTGCTCATTCATTCGTCATCTATTGGGCTTGTCTTTTGAAAGAGCATGCTTGAGAAAGTGCCATGTCTGCCATTACTGTACAGCAACTGAGTGTTTCTGAGTAGGAAGCTCAACCTCTGCTTCGGGGGACTTCGAGTGCCTGCCCTAGGGAGGAGATTTCACCATTTCAATTCAGGGAGGAGCTGTGGGATCCATTCACAGCGTGATCACCATTAAAGACAACGCAACACAATCCGAACAGCGCAACCATTGCGCAGTAGTAAGAGAGAGCTCATTCGGGTACTGAGGAGTGTAGGAGATTTTGAGAAGGAAATTGGTGGGGTGGTTGAGAGCATAGTATTAAAAACCAACCGGGTTGAACCGGAAATCGGTCAAATCGGCCGGTCAGGAACTTTGCCGATCAAAACCGGTCAAAAAACCCAGTTACCAAGCCCACTTCGCATTTTTTTCCGGTCAAACCGGTGCTTATCGGCCAATTTAGGGATAAACAGGCTGATTCTGTCCTTAACCAGCCAGTCAGCTGCCACCTACGCAAAGGGACCCACATGGTATTTTTGTTGGTTTAGGGTTGTTTTGGAGGGAAGAGGAGGGTTGTTTCCCTCCAAAAACACCCTTCCCAATCTTTTATAAAAAGGGGAAGCCTCTCATTTGTCTCACACCATCTCATTTGGAGCTTTTGTGAGTTTGATTGAGAGCTTAGAGAGTGTTGAGTTTTTGTTGGAGCAGTGATCTTGGAGGCTTGGAGTGATTTTGGAGATAGTTTGGAGCTGTCAGTAGAGTTGGCATCTTCAAGAGGAGGCTGAGGAAGCTTGTTTGCATTTCCAGGTAAGGATTTTCGCTTGAAAAATCCCTCATTTCACTGTTGTCCATGTATTAATTTTTTTATGTATTTAGCTATACTATTGCTATCAAATCTCTAGTCCTATGCTATCAAATTTTGTATGTTTCAATGTGCATTTTGTTTCCTAGATTTAGCCTTGGTTTTCCATTTATCTTAGCTGCAATTTGTTTTTAAATGACAGATTTATTTCGAAATTTCATTTATTTCAAGTCAGGATGGCTCCAAAAGGCAAGGACAGTGCATGGGCCCATTGTGATGTGGTTGATGGAAAGATGATATGCAAATTTTGTGAAAAATCTATTGGAGGTGGGGGTATTCTTAGATTGAAACAACACTTTGGCTGGGATAAGAGGCCAAGTAAAGCCATGTGATGCACCTAATGAAGTGATAGGTCCTGTTAGGGAAGAATACCTTGCCAAGTTTGAAAAGTTTGAGGAGACTAAGGCTAGGGAGAAGGCCATCCAAGATGAAATTGCAAAGAAGAGGGAATTAATAGAAGCCATGAAAGACAGTGGATATGATGATTATGAGATTCAAGACTCCACTTCTATCCCTTCTACCAATGACCCCTTTCACAATGTTCCTCCTCTTGGCCAAAAATCAAAACCAACAAAGAGACCCAACATCCAGAGTTATTTCTCATCCACTGCTAATCCCATAGCCACATCCTCCCAGCCAAGTCGTCAACCCACTTTGGATCAACATTAGAAAAAAATGCAAAGAAACTTCTTATCAATACATTGCTAGATGGTGGTATGATGCAGATATCCCATTTAATGTTGCTCGCTCACCTTATTACCAAGCTATGTGGGACCTTGTTTTAGCTGCAGGAAAGGGCTTCAAAGGCCATAGTGTGCATGAATTGAGGGGATCTCTTTTGCGAAAAGAGATTTGTTCCATTGATGAGTATTTGGCTGTCTATAGAGAGTCATGGCTCAAAATAGGTTGTTCCATCATGTCAGATGGATGGAATGATGGAAAGAACTGCACTATCATTAACTTCCTTGTTTCTTGCCCTCAAGGAGCAATGTTTTTGAGATCAGTTGATGCATCTGATAAGGTGAAGGATGCAACCCTTCTATTTGAGCTTTTGGATGAGATTATTCAGGAAGTGGGGGAGTAGAACGTTGTGAAGGTCATCACAGATAATGCCTCAAACTATGTTCTTGCTGGAAATATGCTTGAGTCCAAGTATAGGACCATGTTTTGGACTCCATGTGCAGAACATTACATAGACTTCATGTTTGAGGACATAGGCAAAGTGGAGTGGGTAAAAAACACTGTAGAGCATGGTAAGTGCATTACAAAATACATTTACAACCACTCATGGCTATTGAGCCTAATAAATAAAAACACTGGGGGCAAAGAGCTTGTTAGGCCTGCAATTATGAGATTTGCAACTCACTTCCTCACGTTATCAAAGCTAACAATCTATCTTACTCTCTTCAAGTACAATGCCCACATTAAGTCACTTATTCAAGGTCCCCAAAAGAATTTTGCATTTACTTTAACCCATACAAGAATAATGATAACCATAACATGCAGTAAACTAGTAAAATAACAAGAATAACATCAAAATTCAACTTACATAAGAGAGAGAGAGTATATGCATTCATCAACTTCGCATCAAAAAGAAGCTCCAAAGGCAATAACGAAAATCCAAACATCATAGTGCATCAAGAATACTCCAAAAGGTTTACCCACCAAAAAGTGTGAAAATCTCTCAAGAGATACTAATCCAATCCAAGTGATGATGATGAAAATGAATCACCTCACTTGTATTTATACAATCACCAATGAGTTCGATTTGCCTAATTTGGCGTAATTGAGCCTCAAATAATAAAATAAGGTGCAATAATAACATCCCTGTTGAAAAGTGTAACTAGGATCAGTCTTCATATTGACTATGCAATTATGTATTTATGTAAAAAAGAAGACAAAGATAATTAAATGTATTTTTGTTGTACTTGCTTCATGGGTTTCATGAGCAAGATTTTTATTATAGGTCAATAGACTTCTTCTTGATGTCTATTAGGGTTTGTCTTCTAGTTATAAGTAATAATTAATTGTCTTGTATATGAAGTTTCTAGTCTAAAATGAATGCTCCAAGACCTTGTCATAAAACAGTGAAGGAATGGCTTAAAACAACCCTCACTCAACGCTGTTAGATAAACTCCCATATGCTGTGATCTAGTCGGCCTATGGTCAGTGATTAATGTCTACCAACATACTGGCTGTATGGTCGGCCTAAAACAGAGATGATACCACTATATATAGTGCTGGAGCTGCGGCTCATTTATACACAGAAAATTGCGGATACATCTGTGATTAGTGCGGGCTTCAGGAAGGATATAATTGCGGGCTAAAGGACAGGGTTCAGTGCGGATATATCTGATATTACAGCGTGGAAAAGTCTGAAATAAGTGCGAGTTAAAAGGAAGTGGTCAAGTATAAGGTGCAGATCTGTTTTAAGGATTGTTTTGAAGCAGTGAATGCAGATCTGTGTGAATAAGAAGTGCGGATAATTCACAGTGATAAGAAGCAACAAAGTTAAAAGACTGAAGTTCGATTTAATAGTGTGAGAATAGAAGGAAGGTAAATCTGTGATTTACCTTCCTATCTTCAGTACACAAAAGAAAGCAATGTATCTCAAGTGAATATGAAGCAAGAAGAAGTGTTTTGACAACCGAAGACTAAATCAAGGAAGATAGAATTAGAGACCGAGTTCTCTAGTGGTGGTGCATGTTAGTGCAAGTTGGTGCAGAAAAGAATGATCAGCGTTGTAGGCAGACAATGAAGCAGTGACAAGGTCTTGGAGGCATTCCTAGGTCAAGGGTCTGAGTCTTGGTCATGGTACTTTTCATTTGAAGATATATAAGAAGAATTCCTTACGGGTTTTCCTCTCCAAGAAGGAGAGGTTTTTCCTTGGCTTGAAGAGATATTTTGGTAATTGACTTGATGAAAGACTAAATAAACTAAGAAGAGAAGTCATGAGTAGATCAAGTAAGCTCACAAGTAATTATCAAGAAGAGAATTTGTATTAATAATCGACCCTCCAAATTCTCAACAATCCCTTGGTGACAAGCCCACCAAGATAGCTCAATAACACAATAATAAGCCTCTCATGAAGACCCATTCTGGCGTTTTCTTCCACAATGCTCTGTAATGAGTTCTGTTTTGAATGTACACTGTTGTGTTGCATGCCTCTGCCCATAAAAATCTAGGAAAATCCTAGTCATATAACATAGCCTTTGCTGCCCTGACTATTGTTCTGTTCTTCCGCTCTGCTACTCTATTCTGATGTGGATTATATGGAGTTGTCCACTCTCTTTTGATACCCTCCCTTGTGCAAAAATCTGTGAAGTCTTTATTCGTGTATTCTCCACCATTATCTGAATGCAATATCTTGATCATTTTCCCTGTCATGTTTTCTACGAGAGCCTTGAACTCTCTGAACCGATTAAAGACCTCATCCTTGGTCTTTAAGAAATAGATCCAAGTTTTCCTGGAATTGATCATCAATAAAGGTGACGAAATATTCGCCACCTTTAAGAGCTCTAGTGGACATTGGGTCGCAAATATCTGAGTGTATCAATCCCAACGCGCCACTTTCTTTGCTGTCACTTCTGGGAAATGCTGCCTTTGCGTACTTCCCAAGTATGCATCCTCTGTATACATCATCGTGCTCGGTGTTGAGAACTAGAATTCCTGTTACAGTCTCTCTGAGCATCCTAAGTGCTCCATTGTGTAAGTGTCCCATCCTCCTGTGCCATAGTTCGTTTAGCTCCTTCCCACTGCTATTATCATTGCCTATTAGTGCCATTGGAGAATCGATCGGAAACCTATATTACCTGTTGCTTCGAGCTCCAATCTGTCTCACCTTCTTCCAGTTGGGATGCTTGACATACACCTTCTTTCCCACAAAGTATATATCATACCCTTTTTTCTGCAAATGGGACACTGAAATTAGGTTCATACCCAATCCTGGCACATGTAGCTCATTAGTGGCGCTGGTGCTGGTTTCGGCTTCCATCTGAAAATCTATTGTGCCTCTCCCTACTGGAGTACACTTGATTCTATTGCCCATAGTAATCTGGAAGTCCATCTGCTCCTCTTGATAGCTAGAGAAATACTCTTGTACTCTAGTCATGTGAGCTGAAACTTCGCTATCAATATACCAAACACCATCTAATGCTGAACCTGACAAACATGCAAACTCATCTTCCAACCTGGAAGATAATTCTGAGGTATCTTGACTATCCATGATTTTCTATGCTATTTTCCTTTCCTTCCCAATGCCGATTTTGCAACTGCATAATACTGCGTCCCAGCTGGAAATCTGCTCTGTAAAAGAAATACGATTGCTGCCTCTGCGTCTGACAACCTTCAATCTCGAAATTTTATTCTTTGTCAACTCACTCAGAGAAGTGTTTTTTCCACGAAAATCTTCTCGCCTGGCCAATGGACTACGCAACCTCCTGGGGGTTTCGAGCAGCTGCTCACGCAGTGCTACGATGCTCCTTTTTTCCTTCTGCACTCGAGCTCTCCTGTTTCTTATCTCTGCTCTGATTCCATGTGAAAATTCGAATGCCCCAAATCCTACTGTAAAAACTGATATTATTTCTTCTATTTGTTAAAATTAATTAAACAAATTATTTGCAGTTTTCTACGACAAATACCGAAACATATTCGTTGCAGCCTTCACAAATCAAATACCGCGGAAAATAAATTCAAGGAAAATACTAGCACACATATAAACACATTGACACAGTTATTTTTGGACAATTGTCCTCGAAAAAACCCAATGTGGGAAAACCGGTGCAACAAGTGAGGGTTTCTTTATTAATTTTCAATAATAATTCATGTACAAGATACCAAATAGCAAAAATAGAGGAAGATCCACTGAGGGAATTTTTTAGATAAGTTTCACTCTCTCCACAACATTTTCCTAACCCCGAAGAGGACCCTCTTCCCTTACGTTGGCCTCATTGCGTCATCCTCTGTGCAGTGCTTGATGAGTTGCGTCCCTCCTATGTGCTGCCCTTTCCAGAATTCGTCTTGCACTCTTGGACTACTGCTGATGCCCTCTCTCTCACCTGCAACTCACCCTCTGACTTGATTTTCTCTTGCCGAACTTCAGCCACTAAGAAAATCGATCTGCTTGGGCAACTGAGTATCTGCACTAGTGTGTTCTCCAAGTGCCCATCGAGTTCCTTCTTATAATCTCTCGTTGAGGTATCACCAACCATGATTAGATCTTAATCAATGGTTAAGATTAACTTGGACTTGATCCACGACTTTATCTAGAAGATTCGCTCCTGATTTAATTAATACCCTTTAATTAATCACATTTCCTAAGTTTAGACTTAGGAATACATTTAAAATGATTAATTATTTTAATTAAATCATCTCTAGGTGGAATTTTCCCAAACGATTTCTGGGTCTTGGAGAATGCATGTGTCTCAGCCTCTCTGCAAAATCTCAAGGCTAGAGCACATCCAATGCTACAAAAATCAACAGACAGATCACAAAATTTCCAGATCGAAAATTGCCAGAGGTAGATGGAGTGACAACAACAATTTCCACGCAGAGCAGATCTTCAGCTGGGACATAGTCATTTTATAGCAGTAGCTAGCAAAATATTGTCAAGAGTGTTGATAAATTAGGGCTTTTATTACAATTTCTCTTCTTGATAATTACCTGTGATTTACTTTGTGCTTCTTTCTCTTAGATGTTATCTTCGTTAGATTAGTATGTTCTTCATCAAATCAATTATCAAATGCACAAGAGACACAAAATTTAGGCTTGCACGCCAAGGTCAAATCCTCTCACTCTTTGAGAGGAAAACCCGATCAGAATTCTTCTTATAGATCTTCAATTGACTAGTACCAAAACCATGACAAAGACCTTTGACACCAGTATACCTCCAGGATCCTTGTCACTGCTCTTCTCGACTCCTTATGTTGATCTTCCTTTTCTGCACTACGCTGCACCTACACTAGGGAAGTTTGGTCCTTAGTCTAGCAACCCTAAACAATGTGCTTCTCTGCTTCCTTGCTTTGATCTAGCCTCGATCTCCTGGATATTCCTCCTCTGCCTTCTTTCTGCACCCCTTGATGCCTAAGTCTGAGATCTCTTTCACGTTGTGCTGACTCTCCTTTATATTGCAGTTAACCTCAGCCTCTTCTGAGATATAGATGCTATCCAAAACAGAGATAGAAGACCTCTCTTCTTGCTCTGACAACAATCCACTACTTTGCTGTATCTCCTTCTCTTCCAACACTGTATCACACACTTGAGAGCAGATTTATCTTCGCTGTAATACATCTCAGTCTGCTTGGATATGTGAATTGTAGTAGACCCAAAACAAAATCAGATATGTCCCTCTCTCTCCTTCGCTGATGAAACTCGTTTCTTCGCACCAATTGCATATCTCTTATCTCAGACTTCTATTGCAGACTTGTCCGAATTCTTGTGGTTACAATGAGGCTGCAGTCACCTTTATATAGTGATTGTCCTTTAGCTCCTATGCCGACATGAATTGGAGAGTAGGCCGACTTCACCCAAGGAAGATATTCATCACATCTTAAGCCGACTTCTTGGAGCCTAGTGACAAGGTCTTCGAGTATACTTTTACATCAACATAGTGTAACATGACTTCCTATGCATGACCCTAATAATATTTATGACAAGATGACAAATACCTAAAGACATTAAGAAGAAGTCTTTGACCTATGATAAAATATCTTGCACATGAAACCTAGGATGCAAGTATTACAATAAATATATTTTATTATCTTTGTCTCTTCATTAGATGAAATCATAATTACATGTCATTATGAAGACTGAACCTAGTTACACTTTTCAACACTCCCTCTTAACTAGGGAGGTATTCATAATGGTACCTGGTCATTCTTAATCAAAAGAATCTCATAAGAAGAATTAGATTGGTAATCCCATTTGTATAACATCATATCAACCAACATTGTCATAGTGCAAGGCCTTGACTAACAACTCCATCTCTCCACGAGATCTTGAGCCCCAATGCTGGTGAGACCAATGATTAATAGACACATTCATCATTATCTCTCTTGGAACATACCCCACCTGGGTTCTCTCAGAGTATGTCCAAGACTATTCTTATCTTGGATTCCCAGTCCTCATAGAATATCGGTCCTTCCACGACTAATCTTGTCTTGGATGCCCTAATACATCCTGAAAGAATATCGAATGCCATATGATTACCTGATCCTCCATTATGTCTTCCTAGGTGAAGACCAGAATGATGTGTCTATCTCTCCCTCTCAATTAGGGTGGACACATTCCACCAAGTAATGTACTCATTCCTATACAAGGAATGTACCTAAGCTCCCACTTGGCTTAGGAATTACCAAATTTCTTCCAAGTAAGAAACTTATTACCAGGCTCCCTCTTAATTAGGGACCTATAGCAGCTCTTCAAGAAAATAATGGGACATGCAGCTGCTCTGAAGAACTCCTTCCTTCGATGTCATAATTTTCTTCTTTGTTGAGGAGTCTTCATCTTTGGGATCTCTTCATAAGGCATAGATCATCATCACTTTTATCCATGAGTCATGACTTCATTCTATCAAAACGTGATTCATTAGGCTTCTCATCTAGTCTAGCTTCATGTCAAGCGGCTTTCCTTCGAACCCTATTTCTTCCAAGGATCTTTTATCCTTCCATATGGTTTTCAATTGTGGAAGACATATACTTCCCTTTGGCAGTCCTGCATAAGCTCATCCAGATATTATTAAATTATAAATATGAACACTTAAATCACAAATTACTTTAGTGATGATCTTTCATCATGAGATCTACTTGTAGGTATCAACATCCTTCATATAGATTGACACTCTCCTAAAGATATGTATTGTCAAGGGTCTCTATCTTTTCCAGACTTTTATCCGAGTCTACATATCTTTCTAGAAGATTTCCTAGTCAAGTCTTCTTTGTTTCCTGGATGTTGACTGCCTTGTACCATGGTTTCACTTCTTACGATAGTTTTCTTTCATCCCCAAGAGCTTCAATATATAGTTCCTTGATTGTACACAACCACCTCATATTCTATATGAGGACGTATTATGTTGATTTCATCTAGTGTGGATCATGCCTTTTGGCAACCTGTACATCGGAGGAGATTCTCTTTTCCTTCGATCACACTTCTAAAGGTAGAAGTATACTACCTGCAACCATATGACATGACTTCATACTATCCAGTGTAAGCATATATGTACCTCATCTCTTTTTCCTCTTGAGTCATCCTATAGCAGTTTTCGTTAGAATGAAAGAGTTTCACTATCTTGACTTGCTTCATCAATATGTCATCATATCCTAATCCTAGAATTTTGCAAGTTAGAATTCTTGATGAAACCTTTTGCTTCCTTCCTGAATCCAAAGAGGATTCCATTGGAAAATATTAGCACCCATTTCCAGATCGATTATTGAATGATGAACCTTGATCTAGATCACTGCCTTCCATAAATGTTATTTCGATGAGGTTCCCAGGAGCCACTTATTTCATAGCATGGTTGTCACATAATTTTTTTTTAGAGATCCTCCTATGCCAAGTGCTCCTTCTTCAATGCTTCTATTATGATGCCAATTCTAATGTGATGCATCTATCTAATTTACAATGCTTCTTATAATACTATTTTACAATCGACATATATTTAGAGAAGAAGATGATCTCAATCATAGTAAAAATCTCTCACTTCTTCTTTCTTAGGCTTCTTTGTCTCAGGTACTTCCATTTCTTCAGCGATATGGGCTTCTTCCTTTTTCCTCTTGTCCTTATTAGGCTTAGAACAATCTCTTTTATAGTGCCCAAGTTCATTACATCCATACCACCTGTTCTTATCCATGTTTCTATTTTTCTTCTAAGGACCAAATTTACCAAATCCTCTCTTTCTTCTTGACATGGCAGCATAAGCTTGATTTTCTTCATTTGATCCTATATCAATTTTTGCTTTCAACCTGGTTTCCTCTATCTTACAAAGAGACTATAGATCTTGGAATGGTGTGGCTATTGAGATTTTGGGTAGCATCGAATGTGCTCTAGCTCCGAAACTTTGTGGAGGGGCTAGAACACATGAGATCTCCAACACCCAGAAAACGCTTGGAGAAATTCCACACGACGTAAAAGTTATTCAATAAATTAATTATTTTAATGGAGACCCTAAGTCTAACATAGGGAAATTGAATAATTAAAGGGAATTAATTTAAACATGTGGGTGAGAATGTTCTGAGTAACATGGATCAAGTATTTTCTAATCTTAGCCATTGATTTTTGATTAGATCACGATCGCTGATTTCTCATCGTGCAAAGTATTAAAGGAAGGCTTGGGGTCAATTAGAGAACATACACAGAGCGGTAGCACTTGAGCTAAGTCGAAATTCTGGGGCGTGGTTTGTTGAGAATTTTCGAGTGAGGTTGCAGTGCCTATCAGAGGCAGATTGCCGAGGGATTATTCTGATCCGAGGCCAAGAATACTAAGGCAGAGAGGTAGATCCGTACCAGGCAACGCAAAGACCAACAAGAGGGACGTAGCCCAGCCAAGCTCACGTAGAGGCAACGCAGAGGCTGATGTAGAGCCTTCAAGGTGACGCAGAGGCAGCGCTAAGCCCAGAGGGGTGACGCAAGAGCACCCTGTTCTACGCAGTGGCTATGTTGGGCAGGAGAAGCTGACACAGAGGCTGGAGGAGCAGCGCTGGGGTTCCAGTGGGCCAGAAAGGGCTCGTATTCAGTATTTTCAGAGGAGTGCTTCCTCGGCTGAATCAACCATAGTTTCTGACTCCGAGTGATAAGTACATTTGCCGTGAATTCTCTGTTGGGCAAACCATTATTGGTGCCCTTGATTGTATTCAATATTTTGCTTAATAAAAAAACCCTCTAAGAGCTACTGCATCGGTTTTCCCCATTGGGTTTTCCCGGGGACATTGTCCAAAAAAAACTGTTTCCTTTGTCATATGTGCGTTATGCTTCAGTAAATGATCTGTATCTATGTGTAGGCTGCAATTGTGTTTACTTTGATATTTTTTTGAATATTTCATAAAATAACCTGTTAATTAAATCAAACAAGTAGGAGAATTAAATCAAGATATTGCAGTAGGGTTTCTATATTCAGAAATTTTCACAATGGCTTCTTTCTTCCCATATATGCTTGAAGTGAAGTTTCTCCATCCCTCCGATAGAGCATTTAGTACCACTATAGTCATTTCCCTATCAAACATTACTTCTCCCAACTCTTGCAGTTGATCTCGTATTTCAGAAATCTTCATAAAATATGAAGTGATTCTTTCCTCTCTTGATAGCTTCAACTTGTATAGTTCTTGCCTCAGAGATATTACTTCTCCTGTAGTACTCACCGAGAACCAATGTTGCACAACTCGTACTCGTATAAGACTCGTCCGACCATTGACTCGTCGACTCATATAAGACTCGGGAACGACCCATATAAAACTCGTATAAGACTCGTCAAAATGCAAAAAAAAAAAATTAAAATATGGTAAATTTTAAGCAGAAAAAGAAACTAATCATAATTCAAGTCCTTATAAGTTATAAAAACCACAATATATGCAATAATTCATAACAACATCTTATATCTATAAAAGTACAACATAGCATATTAGATTTTTGTAAGCAAAACATTTAGATACTGAATAAGAAAAGGAATCATGATTCCATAATTAAAATAAAAAATGTCAGTCAGTTCAAAATTCAAATACATATGTCATAAATGATAAATGATTGTCTCATAACAATCTTGAGTCTCATCACTCATGGACGACCACGCCTATAATAAGCCCTCGTGGAGCTCATGGTAGCATCGAAAGGCTGAAGCAACTGTGAGGCAGGTGTATTGGGAATCTCCATTTGAGATGGCAAACTAGAGAGATCTTCAGTCTCTTCATCAAGCCAACTCAAATCAGGGGGCTCCTCTTCCACAACCCAATCAGACTCTAAATCAATAGTATCCAATAAAATTGGATCTGTATCCTTTGGTTGCACTTGTTTTGTGAGCATTCGAAGGTTGTAGTAGATGAAAACCAACTTCTCCAACCTCTCATGCTCCAACTTGTTTCTCTTTTTGTTGTGGATGTGCTCAAAAACTGACCAATTGCGCTCACAAGAAGAAGCACTACAGGGTTGACTCAGAACTCTGATGGCGAATTCTTGTAATTGCGGTGCCTCAGAGCCACAATCTATCCACCAATGAGCTGTAAAAAAATAACAACAAAGATTATCAATTTGCAATGCCAAACATATAAAAGAGAACTAGTAAAATTACAAGCTAAGTTCTAACAATTTGCACTTACAAGGCATTTTCTTGCCCTTGAGACGTTGGCTTGAGCTAAATCCAAACATGCCAGATGCTTCCTTGTACATATCTCGTTGTAGGTTGATTTTGTCTTGAATATTTACATCCGGGAACATCTTCTCAATGCATATCATGACACCTCTCATCACCTCGGGATCTCTTTGAATGTTAGACCCCTCATTATAGAATAAGCTCAGATTGAGATATGCTCCTGCTGCATGCAATGGTGAATGTAGTTGTTTGTCCCACTTGGAATCAATAATTTGCCATATAGGGAGATATTTAGATTCATCTCCCTTATAGAAAGTCTTGATGGCCTCTTTGGCCCTATCCATGCCCTCATAAATATATCCCATTGGAGGTTTCTCTCCATCCATCAATCTCAAGACTTTCACAAGGGGCTCAGTGAAGCTGACAATCTCAGTGACTTTGTCCCACAAACTATCACCAAAGACAGATGCTTTCACAGACAATGCTTATGGTTTTGTGCTATCTTTCCAAAATGTCTATTGTTGACTACAAAACATTCTTCGCAAAGCTTGGTACTCATACAAAAGGCTTTGGAGGGAAAGAAAGTTTGTAGCAAACCGTGTGACAGTTGGACGACTAAGCTCACCCTGTGTGAATTCCCTCATAAGGTTCAACACCCAAGCATGATTATAAATATACTTGGTAATTTGCTTGCATTCTTGCACAACATCCTGCACCCACTCCAACTTCCCAATATCCTCTAGTATCAAGTCTATGCAATGGGCAGTGCATGGAGTCCAAAAAATTGTGGGATATTTGGCACAAAGCAACCTTCCAGCTGCTACATAATTTGCTGCATTGTCCGTGATTACTTGGACAACATTTTCAACCCAACTTCCTCCACCACATCAGCCAACAATGTAAAAATCAAATGTGCATCTTTTACATTTGCAGATGCATCAATGGATTTTAGGAACATGGTTCCTTTAGGGCAAGCTACAACAAAATTTATTATTGTTCTACCCCTCTGATCTGTCCACCCATCAGACATAATTGTACAACGTGTAATTTTCCATGAGCTTTTAATGCTCTCCAATTGTTCCTTGACACACTCCAACTCCTCATCTAGCTCTTTCCCCCTAAGTGCATTATAAGATGGGGCTTTGTATCCAGGGCCAACACTTGCAATGGCATCCACCATGGGCTGATAAAAATATGACTTTGCATAGTTGAATGAAAGACTGTTATGGTACCAAAACCTCCTCATTGCCATATCTGCCTCCTTCCTCTTCTTTTCATTAAAACTATCCAAGGTTGGTTGAGATCCTGGAGTTGTACGAGGAGTGAAGAAAGAAGAGGTTATACTCTTGTTTGCTACAACACTTGAATAGGAGTTACCAATACCCGGACTTTCAATTTGTGTTTCACTCTGAGATGAAGATTTACCTATCCCAACAATCTCATCCTTCCTTCTTGCCCTCTTAGAAGTTTCTTCTTTAATGGCTTCCAAAGCAGCTGCCATTTTAGTAGTGACTTCATCAGGGGAATTTTGACAACATCCCACACCATTCCCAGGAATTTTAGCTAGGTGGTATTTTAGCCTGTTTATTCCTGCATGCATTGTCGCATTGCAATAATTGCACTTCACATGGTGGTCATTACCAGCAATGATTCGTTGACCATGTGTCCATGCCGGATCACGAGACTTTCTATACCCCTTTGGTGGCATGGTGACGAAATCTGGAAGAAAAAAATTAAATTTTTAAAATCTAATTCATATTTTTTAATTTTTTTTTGGGTTTTTTGGTTATTAATTTTTTTTTTAATTTACAATTTTTTTGGCCCTGTGGCTGAGTTTCTCAGCCACAAAGGGCCGCTGTGTGGCTGAGAAACTCAGCCACAGCCACAGGGCCTGCAGGCTCAGGAGGCAGACCGTAGGCCCTGTGGCTGAGTTTCTCAGCCACACAACGACCCTATGTAGCTGAGAAACTCAGCCACAGGGCTTGCGCGCTGAGGAGGCAACCTGCAGGCCCTTGTGGCTGAGTTTATCAGCCACACAAGGCTGTTGTGTGGCTGAGAAACTCAGCTACAAGGCCAAAAAAAAATTGCGAATTGCAAGTGAACAAAAAAAAATAAAATTGGATTGATTAGATAAAATTTAAAAAAAATTACATGCAAGCAGTTAGTTGCAAAGCAATGAAACAAAGATCATGAAGCCTACTTGGACAGTGTGCTGCTACTCCGCCAGTGCTGATTTCACCGCGGTTGTTGCGACTCCAACTGCTGCTACAGTGGTGTCGCCACTCCGCCGTTACGTGACCTCGCCAAAGGCTATTACTCGCCTAGTGCCGTGACTCCGCCTTGCTGTACCGCCCGTGCCGCTACTTCCGCAAAGGTCGTTACTTGCCAATGCCGTGACTCCAACTTGTCACATAAAGTGGTGTCACACCATTAGTGTTGTGACTCTACTGCGGTCGTTACTTTGTTCGTGGCCGTGACTCCAACTTCTGTCGTTACAAAGCAGGCCGCTACTCCGCCGGGCATGACTCGCTGGGCTGTCGTTACTCGCCTCGTGGCCGTGACTCGCCCGTTGTCGCTACTCGCATGTGTCGCTACTCCGCAAAGGTCGCTACTCGCGCCGTTATTGACTCCAACTTGTCACATAGTGTTGCCACTCGCCGTTGTTGTGACTCGCCAAAGGTCGCCACTCGCTTCGTTCGTGACTCCAACTTGTCGTTACAAGCAGGCCGGCCACTCCGCCCGTGCCGTGACTCTCACAAGCACATTCGCTGTCAGTGGACCGCCGTTGGCCGTTTACCGCTCGTGCCGTGGACTCTCGCCTGTCGCTATTCTCGCTCGTGGCCGCTACTCCGCAACGTCGCTGCCTCTCCTAGTGTGCTACCGCTATGCAGCTGCACTCGCCGGCCGTTTACTCTGCCTGTGCTGCTACTCCGCCTGTGCTGTGACTCTGCCTTGCTATTACTATGTGCTGCTACTCCGCCAGTGCTCACTTCGCTAGTGCTGCTACTCCGAAAGGGAGAGAGGTGCTTATAAAACATTTCCTTCCCTCCAAATTCCTTTTGCCTCCACCTCATTTCCAAAAAAAAATAGAAAAATAAAAAAAATTGAGAAAAATCCAAAAAAAATGCTTTTTGTTGTGGGACGGGTCTTATAGGGGTCCGATACGGGTGCTATGAGAAACCCGTAGGTCTTATGCGAGTAGGCGGGTTTAATGCGAGTTTGAGTGGGTAAGGGTAGAGAGCACGGGTTCTATGCGAGTGACTCGGCTCGCTATATAACCTGCGAAGACCCGCAGGTCTTATATGAGTGGTGCTTCACAGCCAATGTTGCACTACTTGTACTCGTATAAGATTCGTCCGACCATTGACTCGTCGACTCGTATAAGACTCGGGAACGACCCATATAAAACTCGTATAAGACTCGTCAAAATGCAAAAAAAAATTAAAATATGGTAAATTTTAAGCAGAAAAAGAAACTAATGATAATTCAAGTCCTTATAAGTTATAAAAACCACAATATATGCAATAATTCATAACAACATCTTATATCTATAAAAGTACAACATAGCATATTAGATTTTTGTAAGCAAAACATTTAGATATTGAATAAGAAAAGGAATCATGATTCCATAATTAAAATAAAAAATGTCAGCCAGTTCAAAATTCAAATACATATGTCATAAATGATAAATGATTGTCTCATAACAATCTTGAGTCTCATCACTCATGGACGACCACGCCTATAATAAGCCCTCGTGGAGCTCATGGTAGCATCGGAAGGCTGAAGCAACTGTGAGGCAGGTGTATTGGGAGTCTCCATTTGAGATGGAAAACTAGAGAGATCCTCAGTCTCTTCATCAAGCCAACTCAAATCAAGGGGCTCCTCCTCCACAACCCAATCAGACTCTAAATCAATAGTATCCAATAATATTGGATCTGTATCCTTTGGTTGCACTTGTTTTGTGAGAATTCGAAGGTTGTAGTAGATGAAAACCAACTTCTCCAACCTCTCATGCTCCAACTTGTTTCTCTGTTTGATGTGGATGTGCTCAAACACTGACCAATTGCTCTCACAAGAAGAAGCACGACAGGGTTGACTCAGAACTCTGATGGCGAATTCTTGTAATTGCAGTGCCTCAGAGCCATAATCTATCCACGAATGATCTGTAAAAAAATAACAACAAAGATTATCAGTTTGCAATGCCAAACATATAAAAGAGAACTAGCAAAATTACAAGTTAAGTTCTAACAATTTGCACTTACAAGGCATTTTATTGTCCTTGAGACGTTGGCTTAAGTTGAATCCAAACATGCCAGATGCTTCCTTGTACATATCTCATTGTAGGTTGATTTTGTCTTGAATATCTACATCCGGGAACATCTTCTCAATGCATATCATGACACTTCTCATCACCTCAGGATCTCTTTGAATGTTAGACCCCTCATTATAGAATAAGCTCCGATTGAGATATGCTCCTATTGCATGCAATTGTGAATGTAGTTGTATGTCCCACCAGGAATCAGTAATTTGCCATATAATGAGATATTTAGATCCATCTCCCTTATAGAAAGTCTTGATGGCCTCTTTGGCCCTATCCATGCCCTCATAAATATATCCAATTGGAGGTTTCTCTCCATCCATCAATCTCAAGACTTTCACCGAGGCCTGGTCATTGCATTAATCTCGATGACTTTGTCCAACTATCTGAAACTGAATGCTTTCCTGAGACAATGCTTGGTTTTGTTACTATCTTAAAATACCCATTGTTAACTACAAAACATTCTTAGCAAAGCAGTACTCATACAAGGCTTTGGAGGGAAAAGAAAGTTTTAACAGAACACCGTGTAACCGAGTAGCCAGACCTCACCTGCAGCCAATATTCCCTCCAAAGGTTCAACACTAAACATGATTATAGATATAGCAGTAATTTGCTGCATTCTTACACAACATCACACACCCACTCCCTGTATCACTCTAGTATCAAGTCCCTGCAATAGAGCGCATAGAGTCAAATATGCATTAGGATATTTGACTAGATACTTAACCTTCAGTACTTACATAGTACCTAGCATTGTAGAGTACTTGGACAACATTTGCAACCCCAACTTCCTCCACCACATCAGCCAACAATGTAAAAATAAAATGTGCATCTTTTACATTTGCAGATGCATCAATGGATTTTAGGAACATGGTTCCTTTAGGGCAAGCTACAACAAAATTTATTATTGTTCTACCCCTCTGATCTGTCCACCCATCAGACATAATTGTACAACTTGTAATTTTCCATGAGGAAAACATGTCTAGTGCTCATAATGCACTCAACTCCCTCAAATGACTCTGTCCCCACAAGTGCATTATAAATGAACTGTATCAGAGCCCGGCTTTTAATGGCATCCACCATGGGCTGATAAAAATATGACTTTGCAAAGTTGAATGAAAGACTGTTATGGTACCAAAACCTCCTCACTGCCATATCTGCCTCCTTCCTCTTCTTTTCATTAAAACTATCCAAGGTTGGTTGAGATCTTGGAGTTGTACGAGGAGTGAAGAAAGAAGAGGTTATACTCCTATTTGCTGCAACACTTGAAGAGGAGTTACCAACACCCGGACGTTCAATCTGTGTTTCACTTTGAGATGAAGATCTACCTATCCCAACAATCTCATCCTTCCTTCTTGCCCTCTTAGAAGTTTCTTCTTTAATGGCTTCCAAAGCAACTGCCATTTCAGTAGTGACTTCATCAGGGCAATTTTAACAACATCCCACACCATTCCCAGGAATTCTAGCTAGGTGGTATTTTAGCCTGTTTATTCCTGCATGCATTGTGGCATTGCAATAATTGCACTTCACATGGTGGTCATTACCGGCAATGATTCGTTGACCATGTGCCCATGCCGGATCACGAGACTTTCTATACCCCTTGGGTGGCATGGTGACGAAATCTGGAAGAAAAAAAATAAATTTTTAAAATCTAATTCATATTTTTTTAATTTTTTTTGGGTTTTTTGGTTATTAATTTTTTTTTAATTTACAATTTTTTTTGGCCCTGTCGCTGAGAAACTCAGCCACACAGGGCCGCTGTGTGGCTGAGAAACTCAGCCACAGGGCCTGCAGGCTCAGAAGGTAGACTGTAGGCCCTGTGGTTGAGTTTCTCAGCCACACAACGATCCTGTGTGGCTGAGAAACTCAGCCACAAGGCTTGCGCGCTGAGGAGGCAACCTGCAGGCCCTTGTGGCTGAGTTTCTCAGTCACACAGGGTTGTTGTGTGGCTGAGAAACTCAGCTACAAGGCCAAAAAAATTTGCAAATTGCAAGTGAACAAAAATAAAATAAAATTGAATTGATTAGATAAAATTTAAAAAAAAATTACATGCAAGCAGCTAGTTGCAAAGCAATGAAACAAAGATCATGAAGCCTACTTGGACAGTGTGCTGCTACTCCACTGGTGCTGCTACTTCGCCAGTGCTGTGACTCCAACTTGCTGTTACAGTGTGCTGCTACTCCGCCAGTGCTGTGACTCTGCCAGTGCTGCTACTCTGCCTGTGTTGTGACTCTACCTTGCTGCTACTCTGCCTGTGCTGCTACTCCGCAGTGCTGCTACTTCGCCAATGCTGTGACTCCAACTTGCTGTTACAGTGTGCTGCTACTCCGTTAGTGCTGTGACTCTGCCAGTGCTGCTACTCTGCCTGTGCTGTGACTCCAACTTGTTGTTATAGTGTGCTGCTACTCTGCCAGTGCTGTGACTTTGCCAGTGCTGCTACTCTGCCTGTGTTGTGACTCTGCCTTGTTGCTACTCTGCCTGTGCTGCTACTCTGCCTGTGGTGCTACTCCGCAGTGCTGCTACTTCGCCAGTGCTGTGACTCCAACTTGCTGTTACAGTGTGTTGCTACTCCGTCAGTGATGTGACTCTGCCAGTGCTGCTACTCTGCCTGTGCTGTGACTCCAACTTGCTGTTACAGTGTGCTGCTACTCCGCCAGTGCTGTGACTCTGCCAGTGTTGCTACTCTGCCTGTGTTGTGACTCTGCCTTGCTGCTACTCTACCTGTGCTGCTACTCCGCAGTGCTGCTACTCTCCTAGTGTGTTGCTGCTACGGTGTGCTGCTACTCCGGTAGTGCTGCTACTCTGCCTGTGCTGCTACTCCGCCTGTGCTGTGACTTTGCCTTGCTATTACTATGTGCTGCTACTCCGAAAGGGAGAGAGGTGCTTATAAAACATTTCCTTCCCTCCAAATTCCCTTTTCCTCCACCTCATTTCCAAAAAAAATAGAAAAATAAAAAAAATTGAGAAAAGTCCAAAAAAAATGCTTTTTGTTGTGGTACGGGTCTTATAGGGGTCTGATACGGGTGCTATGAGAAACCCGCGGGTCTTATGCGAGTAGGCGGGTTTAATGCGAGTTTGAGCGGGTAAGGGTAGAGAGCACGGGTTCTATGCGAGTGACCCGGTTCGCTATATAACCCACGAAGACCCGCGGGTACCCGCGGGTCTTATACGAGTGGTGCTTCACTGCTGAGAACAACTCCACCAATTTGTCATATATTTCTTTTGAAGTTTCTAGTTTTGATAGATATGGGATGAGAGTCTTGCATGGATTCTATAAGAATCCTTTGTGCTCTCACTTCTCCCTTCATGTATTTGGCATGAGCTTGAGTATCTTCTTTTGAAGGTAGAGTTGATGACCCTTTGATATGGTCCATGACTTCATTCTCAATAAGATTTAGATCTGTCCTTTTCTTCCATGCAAGAAAGTTTGAAACCCCAACCAATTTGTTGCTTTCTTTGCAAAAAGACATTTTCACAGATTCAGATGAAGTCATAAAAATACTTACTTGGTGTAGATGCTTTTCTTCCTCCACCAACTTCTTCTTTGATGATGATGTGGATAGTGTAGAAGCTTCTTCTCAGAGGGACTCCTTGAATCTTTGATGATGATGAAATTCAAGGATGGCTTGATGATGACTTCAGCAAAATGATGATGATTTGATGAAGTCTTCAATAATGTTGACTTGACTTCAACACGAGATAGCTTTGGATTCTTTGAAGATAACTATCTCCTTCTTGATCTAGCTTTTTCCTTTGAAAGGACTTTGATGAAGAAGTCCTTAAGGTCTTTGGTCTCTTGGGATGGCTTGATGAATTCACCAACTCCTTTGTAGCCTTCTTCTTCAATGAGGATCTTCCTTAGATCTAGGGTTTGACTCTTAAATGTAGATCCTTGATATCTCCTTTGAAGTTTGATCCTTGTGTGTCTTCTTGCTAAAATGCCCTTACTTGTCTTTAGCACCTTAGCTCTGATACCATGTTCAGAAATTAGGGCTTTTATTACAATTTCTCTTCTTGATAATTACTTGTGATTCACTTTGTGCTTCTTTCTCTTAGATTTTATCTTCGTTAGATTATTATGTTCTTCATCAAGTCAATTATCAAATGCACAAGAGACACAAAATTTAGGCTTGCAAGCCAGGGCCAAAACCTCTCACTCTTTGAGAGGAAAACCCAATCAGAATTCTTCTTATAGATCTTGAGTTGACGAGTACCAAAACCATGATAAAGACCTTTGACACCAGTATACCTCCAAGACCCTTGTCACTGCTCTTCTCGGCTCCTCGTGTTGATCTTCCTTTTCTGCAGTGCACTGCACCTGCACTAGGGAAGCTCGGTCCCTAGTCTAGCAGACCTAAACAATGTGCTTCTCTACTCCCTTCCTTTGATCTAGCCTCGATCTCCTAGAGATTCCTCCTCTGCCTTCTTTCTGCACCCCTTGATGCCTAAGTCCGAGATGTCTTTCACGTTGTGGTGACTCTCCTTTATATTGAAGTCAACTTCAGCCTCTTTCGAGATATAGATGCTATCCAAAACAGAGATAGAAGACCTCTCTTCTTGCTCTGACAACAATCCACTACTTTGCTATATCTTCTTCCCTTCCAGCACTGTATCACGCACTTGAGAGAAGATTTATCTTCATTTTAATAGATCTGGACCTTCTTGGATATGCGAGGTGTAGTAGACCCAAAAAAATCAGATATGCCCCTCTCTCCTTTGTTGATGAACCTCCTTTCTTCGCACCAATTGCAGATCTCTTATCTCACACTTATATTGCAGACTTGTCTAAATTCTTGTGGTTACAATGAGGCCGCAGTCACCTTTATATAGTGACTGTCCTTTAGCTCTTGGGCCCACATGAATTGGAGAGTAGGCCGCCTTCACCCAAGGAAGATATTCATCACATCTTAAGCCGACTTCTTGGAGCCTAGTGACAAGGTCTTGGAGTATACTTTTACATCAATATAGTGTAACATGACTTCATGTGCATGACCCTAATTATATTTATGACAAGATGGCAAATACCTAAAAACATCAAGAAGAAGTCTTTGACCTATAATAAAATATCTTGCTCATGAAACCCATGATGCAAATATTACAATAAATACATTTAATTATCTGTCTCTTTATTACATAAAATCATAATTACAAGTCATTATGAAGACCGAACCTAGTTACACTTTTCAACAAGGAGGAAAGAAGAGCACACTGAGGGAATTTTGTCCTCAGAGAATTCCTAGCCAGGAAATTCTAATTTTCCATGTAGAGAAGCAGTAGCCGAGAGAAGATTTACCCTCTCCAGTAGGGAGTGCGTAGAGCCAATCAGCAGTTGCGCAAGGGGATAGAGGCAGAGTTCAACTTTGTTTGGCGAGATGGCATCAATTGGGTTGAGATATCACGATCGGTTGGACGGAGCATCTAACTATGTACGCTGGAAGGCAAGGATTTCCTTCCTTCTGGATGAATACTACCTCAAAACATACATCGATAATGTGGTGGTTGTCCCCATAGATGCAGATCAAAATAAGACGTACAAGAAAGAGATGGCAAAGGCGAAGAGGATGATCCTTGATGGAGTTTGGGATCATGTTGTATCTCACATAGTGGCCCTCGGAACGACCAAAGAGATGTGGGACTCCCTTGCCACGCTGTACGAGGGATCTTCCGAGTAGCTGAAGATGTATTTGGAAGAAAAGATGAGAAGTACACGTATGCAGAAGGGGGAACACACAGACCACTTTCTCAACAGGCTTCAGGATGTTCGAGATCAGTTGGCAGTTGTAGGGTTAGTGCCTCAAGCTACAAAGATGGTGCAAATAGCTCTAAATTCAGTCTCAGAATAATGGCAAGTGTTTGTCCAAAGTATTTTGGGCAGAGAAACATTGCCAAAGTGGGATAGGATGTGGGCAGGTCTGTAGCAGGAACAATTGAGGCGAGACTTGGTGAAGAGCACCTTAGAAGGCAACATCAACAGTGGGACGAAGGCAGAGGTGAAGGAAGAGGAGAATGCAGTCGTCGAATCAAAGGGGCAACAAGAGCAACGTAGAAGAAAGGGCGTTTCAAAGATCAATTGCTTCAGATGTGGTGAACTTGGTCACTACGCTACCTAGTGTTTGCTTAGAAAGAGAGACAAAGAGGAGACGCAGGATCAACAGGCTACATCCACAGAGATCGACAGATTTTCCTCTAGATTGGAGGAAGAATTTTCCATGTTCACCAACATGCCTCCAGGGGTGAGGTAGGGCGACTTGGTTTTGTAGCCCCAGAGAGCTACAGGATGGGTGTTGATTTTTGTAGCATTGGAAAGTGATCTAAGTCTCAAATTTGGTATGGAGGCTTAAACACTTGTATTCCAAAGAACCCAAAAACCGTTTGTGGAAATTTCAATCGGTTCATGTTTTATTAAAATAATTAATTATTTTAATGAGAACCCTAAGTCTAAACTTAGGGAAATTAAATAATTAATGGGTATTAATAAAACAGAGTGTGAATCTTCGAGAGAACGAAGATCAAGTTAAGATTTAATCTTAGCCGTTGATTAGACTTCTAATCTGGGCCATTGATCTGTCAACGAGAAGATTATAAAAGAAGACTTGAGGGCCATTTGGAAAGCAAGCCGGACAAATACTCAGTAACACGACGGAAGTTGATTCTTCAGAATTTAGAATTTGATTTCAGAGGGAGAGTTGCAGAGATCAAGGAAGAGGGATGCAAAGTAGCAGAGGGGCAACGCAGAGGGTCAGCACAGAGAGGCAGCTTAGCTTTGGACGCAGTCCTCACGCAGTCCCTACGTAGAAGATCACACAGAGGTGATGCAGTGGAGGCCAGAGGGTCTCTTGGGTGTTAGAATTTCTCCAGAGGCTAGAAGAAAATTATCTCAAGTGTTTTCATGAAAGTTTCTCCATAATTCTGCAAGTCATTCCTTGTAAAGAGATTGTTGCTGAAGAATAATGAATAAACCCTCATTTGTTGCACCAGTTTTCCTACATTGGGTTTTTCCGGGGGCAATTGTCCAAAAACAACTGTGTTGATATGATTGATTCTTGTGCTTATACTTCACTTCTCTTTTCTCTATGCAATTATGTTATAACTGCAGTAGAATTTATTTTGATATTTACTGAAGGGTTTTTGTAAATAGCTTATTGTGGAATATAAGTAGGAGAAATAAATCAGTTGCGACAGTAGAATTTCAGATTGGAAATTTTTGCATGGTATTAGAGCAGAGATCGGGCAACAGGGTTGGAGATTCTGCCATGGAACGTGGTCTTGATGTTGTTGGAGCAGCAACTCGAAAGGGTTCATGCAGTTTTCCTGCGAAAGAGGAAAGCACGAAAGATACGATGGATATGAGTTCCAAAGTTGAGCACCAAACGAGATGATGTTTGTAGAGGGTGCGTACTAGGCAAGTACACCAAAGCAGCTTGCTCCAAAAGTAACAATAGGGCAAAGAGTGTTTTGGGATTAATACATTCAGACATCTGCGGACCAATGTCCATAAGAGCTCTTAGTGGTGCCGAATAATTCATCACCTTCATTGCTGACCATTCCAAGAAAACTTGGATCTACTTTCTAAAGACCAAGGATGAGGTCTTCGATCGATTCAAAGAGTTTAAGGCTTTGGTTGAGAATCTGACAGGGACGAGAATAAAGGTATTGCATTCAGACAATGGTGGAGAATATATCGATAAAAACTTCACTGAATTGTGTGCAAGGGAAGGCATCAAAAGAGAATGGACCGCTCCATATAATCCGGAGCAGAATGGGGTTGCAGAGAGGAAGACCAGAACTATTGTTGAAACAGCGAGGGAAATGTTGTATGATCAGGATATGCCCATAGAAATATGCCCAAATTTCTATGGGTAGAAGCATGCAACACAACTGTGTATGTTCAGGACAGGATTCCTCACATGACACTAGGTAAGATTACACTAGAAAGTGCCTTCACTAGAAGGAAGCCAGAAGTGAGTCATTTCAGGATCTTTGGAAGTTTGGCGTATTGCCATGTACCCAAAGAAAAGAGGAAGAAGTTGGATCAGAGTGCAAAAAAGGATATTTGGTGGGATATAGCGCGAATGCTAAGGCATATAGAATCTACATTCCTTGTAGTAGGAAGATCGTAGTACGACAGGATGTAAAGTTCATGGAGGACAGAGCTTTTAGGAAATCTCGGGAGATGCCTTCAAAATTTAGCCAGGAAATTTACAATTCGATTTCAGAGGGAGAGTTGCAGGGCGAAGGAAGAGGAGGGTATCAACATCAGTCAGAGATCAAGGAAGAGGGACGCCGAGCAGCAAAGGGGCAGCGCAACTGAGGACACAGTGCCTGTGTAGAAGATCACGCAGAGGTGACGCATTGGAGGCCAGAAGGTCTCTTGGGTGTCAGAATTTCTCAAGAGGCCGAAAGAAAATTATCTCAGGTGTTTTCATGAAAGTTTCTCCATAATTCTGCAAGTCATTCCTTGTAAAGAGATTGTTTCTGAAGAATAATAAATAAACCCTCATCGTCTGCATCGATTTTCCCGCATTGGGGTTTTCTAGGGACAATTGTCCAAAAACAACTGTGTTGATGTGATTGATTCTTGTGCTTATATTTCACTGCTCTCTTCTCTATGCAATTATGTGATAACTGCAGTAGAATTTTTTTGATATTTACTGAAGGGTTTTTGTAAATAATTTATTGTGGAAAATAAGTAGGAGAAAAAAATTAGTTGCTGCAGTAGAATTTCAGATTGGAAATTTTCACAATGGGCAAGATCCTTGAGGAGTCCACCTCATGGATCAATTCCTTGCTACGGGAGCCCATAGCAGCAATAGCAGGATGGACCAGTGACAATTGGTGCAGTCAAGTGCCAGAGTGACAGATGCAGTAGCAAGATGGACCAGTGACAGTTGGTGCAGTCAGGTGCTAGAGTGACAAATTCAATAGCTAGTAGTAGTCAGAACTAAGCAGCGCATAGTAGAGTTGGTAGCAGTGTAGTGGGCACAGTGTAGAGTCAGCAGGCACGCAGAGGCTTCAGTGACAGCACAAAGACTAGCAACAGTCAGGCTTGGGTGATAGATGCATCAGACTAAACACAGTCAGTTCAAAATGATGGACATCTCTTAGTTCCAACAACAATAGATGAAAGACAGTTGCAGATGTTGCAATGGTAGCAACAATGTAGTTGCAGTAGTTGGTGGGCAGTGAGGCCATGCATCAACAACGTAGCAGCAGGTGATACAGAGTCAGAGTGATGCTTTAGTGGGTTGCAACACTAGAGCACATTCCTCACTAAGTTGGAGTGTTGATTTTTGTAGCATCGGGTGTGCTCTAGCCTCAAGATTTTGCAAAGGCTAAGACACGTGCATTCTCTAAGACCCATAAATCGTTTGGGGAAATTCCACCCATAAGTGACTTAATTAAAATAATTAATCTTTCCTAAGTCTAAATTTATGAAATATGATTAATTAAAGGGTATTAATTAAGTCGGGCGTGAATCTTCTAGATATAGGTGTGGATCGAGTCCAAGTTAATTTGAGCCATTGATTAAGATCTAATCCTGGTCGTTGATAATCCTGGTCGGAGATTGAATTCTCAGAGTAGCAGCTCTAAGTTGCTAGAGAGAGATCCAGTGATTTCGTTGTAGTGAGGGGCAGAGATAGTAGACTAGAGGAAGGTTTCCAGATCCGGGGAGTGCAAGGCAGAGAGGACATCGAGAGTCATAGATAGGTTGTGCAGTGCCAGACAGAGGCAACGCAGAGCTTCAGAGGGAGTCTACTATTTTGCTGAGAGATAGTCGAGATCCAGCGCCAGAAGTCGGGGTGTGAGTCTGGAGGGCTGGGGAGTCGAGTTTCCAGTGGGGAGAAGATCAGAAGGAGAGGTTGACGCAGTCCCTTGAGCTATGACGCAGTGTCTGCGTAGGCTGACATAGTTACAATGTAGGGCAGCTCATCCTGAGCTCAGATCAGTGCCAAATCGCTAGTGACAATGTGAGATTTTCTCACAATCTCTTTCGTCAGTGTTTCTCTGTATCTGATAGCCAGTTTGGGCATCCAACGATTTGTACTCAAATTACTACTGCATAATAATAAAACCCTCAGCTTCTGCACCAGTTTTCCCAAGTTGGGTTTTTCCGGGGATGATTGTCCAAAAATAACGGAGTATTTTTATGTGTTTGTTTCTATTTTTCCTACATTGCATTTTCCACAGTATTTTGTGTAGGCTGCAGTGTATTTGATTTCGATATTTACTGTGTAATACCGTAAATAATTTGTTCAGTAATTACTAAGTAACAAATAGGAGAAATCTAATCAGTTGCTGCAGTAGGATTTCAGTAGTGAAATTTTCACATGAGATCACTGAGTGGAGTTGGAGTTGGAGTAGACGTGGGTATATTGAGTTAACTTTATCTCTCTGTCAAACCTGGGATGGATCATGAAGACTCTAATATTCTTTTGGCTCACTTTTCCCTTCTGCCTTGTATATATATATATATATATATATATATATTGTAGATAGAAAGAGTTTTTCATATGCATAAACCAAATTATTGTCAAGAAAAACAATGTAGATACGATTACACAAAAATTTGAGAATTATTCGTTGTAATAAATAAGTTCCATAGTTCCATAATAATTGGGGTGATAACGAAATAGGTGAAGCCCATGGCTGGTCCCTTGCAAACTTTCCTCATTTCAACTCAAGATTATCATTTGATGCTCTCTGTCTGGGATTGATTTTAATTTTTAAATACTTGGTGGTTTCCACAATTATGTTTATGACATTATATTTATGAAGTAATACATGATATTCACTTTTGGGTAACACTGTATGGGTGAAGTTACATGCTAGTAACACAAACAAGAAGGTATTGCCCCTTTTTGTTTTGTTTCCTTAGTATTGTCATTGTTTGTGGATGTTGTTTTAATGGAAGCGTATTAATGATGAACAGTTTTCTTGTTGCAGGATCTAGATGCTGTTGAGGCACTTATTCAAGGACTCGTTCTCTTCCAAGGAGGGGTCTTAATGGTATGCTTTCATTGTTGTCAAATGTTTCTCTGTTAACCTCTTTTCTTCTTATGCTATACTTATTATAGGGTTTCCTCCTGAAACATTGATTTTGCTTGATTTGCAGGTTAGTCATGATGAACATCTAATTTCTGGAAGTGTTGATGAATTATGGGTGGTATCTCAAGGAAGAGCAACACCTTTTAATGGAACATTTCAGGATTATAAAAAGACCCTCAAGGCAGCATAGTGAAAGGCTTAAGCTGCAATGATATTCTATTTCATTTTAAAATATTTCATCCATCGTGTCAAGCAGATTTACATGGAAAGTCTACACATCTTGCAATCCAGATACAAAGCCCCATGGGGAAGGTTGACACACTTATATAAGCAATTGATCCATTATTTTCATTCTTCAGTGTGAATGCTTTCAAAATTTTATCTTTTGTCTTCTTTTAATATGTAATATCAGCTCCCAGATGATAATATTGGTTACCAGCATGTTATTGGTTTTTCAATCTTAGGGGACTGTGGATGAGTTACAAGTTGTCTCCAGTAAGGATGGCTTACATTTATAGTCTATAGATAACTAATAAAAACATTAGGCAATTCAAAGGCCAAAATTTTAATAGTAGGGTGTTTCCTTCATGGTTTTTCATCCATTATGAAGGAATACCAAAACCACAGCTGCAACAGAGTGTGGATGTAAGTGTAGAACTACAGTATTGAAGAGTAGGCTGAGGGGAAAAGGCATCTGGATGAGTTATACCACGACATATATGCCTTATCATCGGATGCCTTGTAAGTATCCATGATACTAGAATGCTTAACTTGAAGAAAATCTTAACATGTTCAAAAGGTTGCAATAATGCATGGTTTTTCCGCATGAAAAAAACATGAACGTGGGGAGTGGTAGAGCTTTTGTTTTGAAAGGTTCATCTCACACAATTCATTCATTATTTCCATTTGTTTGTCAACTTAGAAATGTTAAACTATGTCAGAGATTATAATGTGACGAACTCAAGATAGCAATTTTATAATGGCTATAATAACATAAGTAGGTACCCCAATACGTTAAACTATTTTTAGACAGCGATCTTTGAAGTTGAATTCATCCTTGGCACTGTTTTAAACTATACGTTGTTATGGTTCCACAAAGCTTTTTCCCTTTAAATATGCGATAAATTAACATTCTGTAGTTTTGAAATAGAATATTTATGACCGCTGGTGCAAATTGATGGCATTAATTGGCTGATGGAAGTACTTAGTCGAAAATCTTGATACCACAACAAGTAACATAATCATTATGTGATTATTACCAAAAATCTAAAAGTTTCCGGGAATTCACGAATCTTTGAAGTTAACAAAAGGGTAATGGCCCAAGACTTCCTCTCGAACCTAGTTACTCGTCCAAAATTGAGGACACTCACCAAGACCAGCCAAGCCTCCTGAGTTTGACGTGAGATTCCGGTGTCAAAAAACTCTGTTGGTTGGTGGGCTTGAATTCACTTTATATATATATATATATATATATATATATATATAGATAGATGAGGTAAAGGCGGCAAATGGAGCATGGCAGCAAAGGGGAAGACCTACACTTCATCAAACAAAAAACAAACATTAGGTTCGAGAAATGTTTGGTATCAAATTGGAGCGTTCTTAAGTGGAGAGCTGTTGAAGGATGTTTGTGAATTTGCCAACGAGGGACCAAATCCAAGGTGGAGAGCCATTGCAATGCATTCTTGTATCTATGGTTCCATTGCAATATGTTTCTGGAGAAGGTATTAAGAGTTCTTAGTTGCATTAGTGATTTAATTTTTATAAATTTGAGTCAAACAATGCTGCAAATTATGCTTCAGTTAGACGACTGCTATGTGAGAAATGTCCTACTATGATTTTGGAGAATAGGTAGGTTGGTTTGGGTGCACAAAATTGTTAATGAATACTTGGGTGTTGAGCTTTATGAGAGAGCTCACAAATGGGAACTCTCTTCACCCTGCAATCACATGCTTTGCAACAAAATTTCATCTTAGTAATAAAGGGGTTTTAATGGAAAAAACACGTAATGCTCATTGTGCAAGCTCATTGACAAAGACAAGATAAGCATTTACAACATTATCATGTTCACCTATTGTTCCCTTTCATATGGATTGTAAAATAAGGGTGGACATTTTACATTTTCACTCACACACAAACACACACACTTTTGACATTTTCTAGTTTTCCATTATTGGAATTTAGTCATGCAATCTTTTCTTATAGTGTATTGTAAATTAATGTTTCAATTATTGGATTTATTGGATGTAATGGAGTCTTTATAGTGTGATTACCTCCAAATCATAGAGAAATCACATAAAATGTAGTGCAAAACCCAATAACACAAGACAAAAGAGAAAAATCCAAGAAATATTTCTTTAATAATAAAAAATAGAGATGATCTAGGTGGATATTGGTGGCCACCCACCTATTCCACTTGGGGCCCCACCATTGTTTCTTTTAGTTTTTTAGTTTCCTTAATTGTAGCATAGTTTACTATTTTTAGTAGTTTTTCGGGTCTTGAACTTCCGGAGCCGTTTTGAGGCCCTAAACGATGTTTTTTGGGAAGACCGGGAGCAACATGGAAGTTTCTTCGATGTTGTTCTCATCAAAAGTTGTAGTCGGATAGATCTTTTTGAGGTATTGTGCGTGTCAAATGAAGATCGTATGCAAAAGTTACGTCCCCGGGAAGTTGATGTACCAATTTACCCAAACGGGACCCATAGTTTTGACACTTCATCTCCTAGGGTTAGGTTCTTGGATGTTTAGGGTTTTTTATTATTTCTCAATAATAAATAGGCCCTCAAGCCTCATTGTAACACAGTTCAGAGGCTTGTAGCCACCACATCTCTTCTCAGAGATAAGCTACCAGCGCCTTAGCTAGTTTATTTCCATGTTGTTTGTAAACAAATTTCAGTTCTTTGATATTAATGAAATGAAGTGTTATATCCATTGCATCTTTGTATTTATGGTTATTTGTGTATACTGTTGCACTCCTGTATAAATTCAGATCAGTGGTATCAAAGCGATCTGCTTTTTTTCGATCCTTCTTTGCATGTCCCCAACGAGGTCGGGGTATAAGGAGTTAGGGCTCGATTTGGTTGAACCTTTGCAAGATCAGCCTTGCAAATCCTGATGACCATCCATGAGGGACGAAAAGAAAGATGAGGGAGCAGGAGATCCTATCAAAATATTGCTCGAGGAGGCCTTCGATAAAACAGGAACGCGATGATGGATAACTTTGCTAAGATCCTTCAACGACTACCCACCGACGATGCATCTGCATCCAACAACCACTCTGGAGGCACACCTCCTTTTAAGGTACAAGTAAACTTTGGCATTCCCATATTTGAGGGCCATATAGATTGGAGTGTAAAAACTCTGGTAAACTTGAATAAGTATATATTATTAATGATGATAGATAAGAGATTACAATGGGGAATCACCAAGGCTTTAAATATAGTCTTACGGTGTCCCTTGGCGAAGAGGCATGATCTTTGATCATGCCCTTTCACTTAATAAAACCTAAGATAACTATATCTAACTAATAATTAATAAAATATACATAACATTGCCCCACTCTTAAAGATGCTTTGTCCTCAAAGCATACATAACGATGGACAATGTTGACGAACGCCTGGGTTTCTTGAGCGGTAGGCTCTTGCTTCCCACATTTTAAAAAGATCGTGAAGCATCTTCTCGAGCTCCATATGTTGGTGATGTGGATAGTGACAAGGTACGGTGTCTAAAAATCTCTTCTGTTTCATTTCTGACTTAGACTCCATTTTAGAAGATAAACTTGGGTTTTTTTAACTTTTTAAAGTCACCCTTCTTTTATTTCAAACCTTTTCCTTTCTTATTCCTTTTAAAAAAAATTTAATATTGTTTGCTTTTAGTACTATAAGATATTATTTTTATAATACCTTTTTTTTTTTTTTTTTCCAAATATTAATTACTCCTTTAACTTATATATATATATATATATATATATATATATATATATATATATATTTCTTTCCACTAGCTTATATCCTTTTTCCTTTTGTTATATACAATGGCTTTATACGTTTCACCTTTGTAATGTTCTTTAATTTCCCCTCATATATTATAACCTGAAGACCTTTGAATAATTTATTTTTCTCCTAAATAACAATAATGTTTTGAATTATTTTTTTTTTTCTCAAAAGAGAGTACTCTTTACTTTCTTTACTTTCTTCACACTTTTATAGAGTACTTTTATCACTTTATAACCACACACACTTTTGAAAAAGATTTTAATATTACTTTTACAAAATTTCACAAATATTTATTACTCAATGGTTTTCCTTCTTTAAATTATCTTGGTATAATGCTTCCTCTTAAACCCCTTTTAAATAAATTTGACTTTATAACCTTACACCAACAATTTCAATGAATAGTCGTGCCCTTTTCCACCTCCTAGCGTTTTTCAGTTAATTGGCACTATACGGATGGTACTGATACCAAATGAAGTGATTGCACCAAGGTTGTGGCAAATTGTACGGATGCGTTGTGAATTTGCAGTGATTGTTACAATGTTTCTTGGATTTTGCTAACCACACCACGAAACCCTTGACACAATGTGGAATGACAATGAGAATGAAGAGTTTTTCGATTCCCCAATCGTTTTTTCTAACAGATGTGCCCTTTGAGAAAAGTCGTGATCTTGCACAAGCGTCACACTTCGATAGCGCTTAGTATCTCTGAATTGAAAACAATTTCTCTAGTCGGAAAATTGAGATGAGCATCGGTGGTTAGGTGGATGCTGCGGCTGTGCAGCGGTGGCAGCGCTGCATATGACCAGAGCGGTGGTGGAGTCTTGGTAGTCTGCAGTAGTGCAATGGTTGTAGTCGGCTGCGGCAAGGTAAGATAAGTTCGTTGTTGCCAATCACGGCAGCGTGCAATGGACGACGCTGTGTTAGAAGTAGCAGTCAGGTCAACAAGGTATTACCACTAATATATATATATATATATATATATATATATATATATATATATATATATATATATATACAGTGAACAAAGTGACAACAATGGAGTCCGAAATGTGCTGGCAGAGGAGGCGGTAGGAACGGTAAGACAGGCGGATGGTTAGCAGTGGCGGAGCATGTAATGCAGGTCGGAATGCTGCGGCTAAGTAACTTAGGTGGCGATTCGGTCGCGGGTCTCGGCGCTGATCGGAGGGTGACGACAGCGGCCGCTCACGTTTTGATTTGCTGTGGTATGTTTTGTGTGGTTTTTTTTTTTTTTTTTTAAACAAATTTTATTTTGATTTTTTTTATATGACTTTTTTTTGTTTTTAATTTTAATTTTTGCCTTTTTCTTTTCTTCTTAATTTTTAATTTGCTTTTCTGAACGCTTTTTTTTTATTTCATCTTTTTATTTTATTTTCTGATCGATGACTGTGGAAGGCGTAGATTGGGCAATTTTTTTTATTTTATTTTGTTTTACCTTGTACAGAATTGCTGGAATGATTTTTTTTATTTATTTTTACTTCATATATATCGTAAGGGAAAGCAGAGGGCTGTGAGGGAACGCAGAGGGCTGTGAGGGAACGCAGAGTGGGAGTGAGAGGGTTGGGTAAAAATCTGCACAAATTTTATTTTATTTTTTTAAACCAAGGTTGTTGCTCAAGCACTTGGTAAAAAAATCTGCAATCTGGAATTCTTATAATTCCTTAATTTTGGGTGATCACACAGATCCCGAAGAGCAACCACTCCGATATCAATGGAGTGTAAAAACTCTGGTAAACTTGAATAAGTATATATTATTAATGATGATAGATAAGAGATTACAATGGGGAATCACCAAGGCTTTAAATATAGCCTTACGGTGTCCCTTGGCGAAGAGGCATGATCTTTGATCATGCCCTTTCACTTAATAAAACCTAAGATAACTATATCTAACTAATAATTAATAAAATATACATAACATAGATGTAGACGCCGTAGATAGATGGTTAAATCTAGCAGAAGGATATTTCTTGGTTCATGACTTTTATGGCTGGGAGAAGATTATTTTTCCACTCCTCAAAGCTACCCCCCATGTTAAGGACTGGTGGGAAACCTACTGTGAGAAAAAGGACGAGGGGGAACCCCCTCTATTCTCGGCTGTACCCATTTGGAATTCTTTCAGAGACGCCATCAAGGAACAATATTATCTCGTGGGGAGCTATGATGACAAGTACATACAATGGACTACGTTACGGCAACAAAGGGATCAAGATGTGCATGAGCTGACAAATTTGTTCCATACCCTATGCACAAAGTTGGGTATCAAAGATTCAGAGAAACATTTTGTGTTGAAGTACTGCAATTTTTTGCACAGATACATACAGGAGGAAATGGAGTTCCTCGGCATCTGTTCGCTTGGTACGACATATCGGTATGCTGCCAAGATTGAACATAAATTCAAACAGAGGAAGTGAGACTTTGGATCTGAGAATCAAAAGTAAGGGAAAGGTGTCCCCAAACCACAGAACAAAGGAAAAAGCCGAGGCATGGCGACCCAAGACAATCGGCCAAAGACGCAAGCAAAGAAAAACACCGCGAAGCCGAAGGACACAGGGAAGTGGTGTGAGTTCCATAAGAGCTCCACTCACAACACAAGTGAGTGTCAGGCCAAACAATAACTAGTGGTCAAGATGAGGGCTTCTGAATCAAATGCATGCTCCGACTCTAAATTAGAACCCGATAAGGGGAATGACAAAGGGAAGGAAATTATTGATGCGGAGCCCAACGCCATCGTTGCCATCGCGAAGATCCAGAAGGATGAATCGGAAGATTCGGAGGAGGAGTGTCTCATCCATTCTCTGATGTGGGTAAAGGGTTACCCACTACAATTTTTCGACAGTGGGAGCCAAAAGAACCTCATTTCAGCAAAGGTCGTGAAACAATTGGGCTTGCCGACCACAACACACCCACAATCGTACGCCATCGGGTGGCTTCACCAAGGACGGGATCTCCGCTTCAGCCAGCAATGCTGCCTTCCCTACAACATCAAGCCCTTCACGGATGAGGTATTATGTGACATTGCTCATCTTGATGTTTGTGATGTATTATTGGCCCAACCATACTATTGGGAAACCTATTTTGCAACAACCATTTGAGATCGAGACAAATGCCTCCGATTATGCTATTGCGGCAATTCTTACTCAACAAGGGCATCCAATGGCATATCACAGTGAGACATTGTCCGACACAATCCGCAAATATCCCACTTATGAAAAAGAAATGTATTCCATTGTGCAGGCTTGCCGACAATGGAAGCATTACATTTTGGGGAAGGAAACGATCATCCACACAGACCACCGACCCCTACAGTTCATACAGACACAAGGGAAGTTTAAAATTATAGATTTGAGGCTTTTGCGATGAGTTTTTTGTGTAAAGAAGTTTTCCATATCAATTGCATCCATTGGTAAATTCGACGTTTCGAACCCAGCCACTGTGGTTCATCTTCAGGACAAGATTCATGGATCTTTTCCTGAAGATGAACCATGGTGGCTGGGTTCGAAACGTCGAATTTACCAAGAATGGATGCGATTGATCCAAAAAACTTCTCTACAAAAGGGAAGTTGTTGAACGATTGCCATCAGAAGTGGTCCACATATCTGCAACAGTTTCATTTGAACATCAAGTACAAGATGGGTAGCACTAATAATGTTGCAAACTGCCTCAGCTGACCACCGATCGTGGCGCTCATCACTGTTTTCAACTCTTGTAGGTACGAGACTTCTGATTGGCCGCTTCTCTACAAGAGCGATCTAGAATTCAACCACACATACAAGACACTCTTGGAGGGTACGCAAGTTCCAAATTTTCACCTCCAAGATGCACTATTATGGCACCTGGGACACCTTTGTGTTCCTTCAAGCGAGCGTGCCAAGATGATTTGGGAAGCGCACTCGAGTTGCTGGGCATTTCGTGGTCAAGAAAACAATGGCAGTACTGCAGAAGTATTTCTATTGGCCGAACCTTCGACAGGATGTCAGGAGGCACATCAAATCCTACATTGCTTGCGGCATTGCCAAACTGACCATCAAGAAGCAAGGCTTCTATACTCTGCTACCTACCCCTAGTCGACCTTGGGAATCCATCTCCATGGATTACATGTCGGGCCTTCCTTCTAATAAGCATGGAAATGATTGTGTTTTCGTGGTTGTCGACAGATTCTCGAAGATGGTCATTATGGCGGCCTACAAGAAGAATATCACAATAGAAGCCACTACTAAACTCTTCTTTGAACGAGTTTGGGTGCACTTTGGGATACCACAGTCTATTATCTCAGATCAGGACAGTAGGTTCCTCAGTGCATTTTGGTCTAGCCTCTGGTCAATGCTGGACACCAAGTTCACCAAGTCCACAACTTTCCATCCCTAAACGGATGGCCAGATAGAGGTCATCAATAGGAAGATCGTACACATTCTGCGCATGTACAATTCCAAGCATCTACACACATGGGACGGAAGCCTTCCCTATGTACAACAGAGTTATAATCGGGCTCTCCACAACTCTCCACAACTCAACCAGCCACAACCCCTTTCATGTGGGCTTGGGATTCCAGCCACTATGTCCCATGACGTAGCAATGCCATTTGCGGCTACTCAAGCCGATTCGGCTCATGTCCAGTATGAAGCTGACAAAGTGAACAACTTCATTGCGCATATTTAGCACATCCGCCAACAGGTTCATGAAATATTGGACAGAGGCAATGCTAAGTACATGCAACGACATGATCAACATCGGGTGCCACAGAACTTCTAGGTGGGTGACAAAGTGTGGCTACATTTGCAGCAGGAGCGCCTCGCTAGACCCCATCGCAAGCTTTGCTCGCTCCGATATGGGTCGTACACCATCACTAAGGTTGTAGGGGCCAATGCCTTTGAGCTCAATATTCCACCATTCCTTGGTCTGCACCTAGTATTCAATGTGGACCGCCTTTGGCCCTATTTCCCACCTCTACTTGACACCTCCGACATTGCATAACAAATCACACCAACAATGTTAAACCCAAACTGCATGGAACAGGCCACCATGGATTGTATCATGGACATGCAAATCAAGAACACTCGTCAGCAAAAGATCCAACTATATTGGGCTGTCAAAGATGGCCAACTCCTACACCAAGGCAAGTGGTTCACCAAGGACCAAGTTCAACAGAAGTTTCTTCATCTCATTGAGGAACTCAACGCAATGGGGACCATTGCTTCCTAAGGGGGGAGGAATGATCCAGGTGAATATTGGTGGCCACCCACCTATTCCACTTGGGGCCCCACCATTGTTTCTTTCAACTTTTCAGTTTCCTTAATTGTAGCATAGTTTACTATTTTTACTTGTTTTTGAGGTCCTAAAATTCCAGAGTCGTTTTGAGGCCTTAAACGACGTTTTTTGGGAAGATAGGGAGAAACATGGAAGTTCCTTTGATGTTTCTCACATCAAAAGTTGTATTCCTCGGATAGATATTTCTAACGAGTTATTGTGCACATCAAATGAAGATCGTATGCCAAAGTTATGCTCCCGGGAAGTTGATGTACCAATTTACTCAAACGGGGCCCATAGTTTTGGTGCTTCATCTTCTAGGGTTAGGTTTTTGGATGTTTAGGGTTTTCCATTGTTTCTCAATAATAAATAGGCCTTCGAGCTTCATTGTAACACAATTCAGAGCCTTGTAGCCACCACATCTCTTCTCAGAGATAAGCTACCAACACCCTAGCTAGTTTATTTCCATGTTGTCTGTAAACAAATTTCAGTTCTTTGATATTAATGAAATGAAGTGTTATTTCTGCTGCATATTTGTATTTATGGTCATTTGTGTATTCTGTTGCATTCCTGCATAAATCCGGATCAAGAGATGTTTACTTGCTTCTTCGAGGGGCCAACCTCCAAGACCAATGCTTCAAACACAATCACAATTCTTGGAAAACATTAGATAGCCTTCTATTTAATATACAACTTCATAAATAATCTTAATTAGTTGTGGGCCTAGTTTTAATGAAAGACCACTAATTTTTTTGGGTCTTTCTAACAAAGATGAGTTTTTTTTACAATGAGTGACTATCAATTAACTATTTAATGAGCGTTATTTAATGAAAGTGGTGTGACATATTAATAAATTATCTAAATAAGGGGGGTGTGGAAGGGCCCTAAGATACCCCCCTTTTGAAAGAATCTTTTTCATCGATATTGAAGGTGATGAAATTGTTGTAAAATCTTTGTTGGTTCCCATGTGATATTTTCTAATTGGACATTTTCCCATTTAATTAATACTTCCCTAATCGTTTATTGACACATTGATGCTCTCTGGTATCCAGTATCGCTTTTGGCTAGAGCCAAATGAAACCTTCTTCATCAAATTCTAGTAGGTTGGTCTGCACGTTGCATTTGTTTCCACAACCTTCTTCAAACAAGACACATGAAAGATCGATGAACCTTGAAGTGGTTTGGGAGAGTTGTCTAATGTGTTGCATGATCTAATAGGTACCATAGAAATTAGAAGCAAGCTTTTGGGGATCTTTATATTTGAGTGATGTCTAGTTATAAAATTGCAGGTGGAGAAATAATTGATCCCCTTTTTCAGATCTATGCTAAACAATTTGTTGTTTGATTCAATTTTATGCCATAGCCAAGTTATACTTGAGAATATAGATAATGACTTCTCTGGTGTGATTTGTTTTATCTACATCATGAATATTGGATGTCCTAAGTATCTAGGATTCCACTGACAAGGGTTTTTGGTTATAAAGAACTTCATATAATGTCATTTTGTAGCTCCCATGATAAGTGGTATTATACCACTATTCGGAAAGGGAAATCTATTAAGTCCACTCCTACGGATTTTTGGAAGCAAGGCATATCAAATACATTTCTAATCAGTCATTGACCTATTTTGCTTGACCATAAGTTTGATGATGATATAATGCTCATATTCAACGATGTATCTTGAAGTTTATTTAGCTTTAGCTAAAATTTGTTGGTGAATGTGGGGTCTTGATCTAAGATAGTGGAAGTGGGCATACCACGTAGTTTGATCTCATCCATGAAGGTCTCGACAATAGAGGATGGAATGAAAGGATGAGCTAGGGCACAAAAATGAACAATTTTTGAAAGATGGTCAACCATCGCCATGATGATTGATTTGTTTCTCGATTTTGGGAGTCCCACGATAAAAATCGTTGAAATATTTGTTTAGATATGTGTTGGGATTGGTAAAGTATGCAATTCTCATGGTATCTTGAATATTTCTCTTTTCAAGCTAATTTAAGTACATAAACTAGGACATAATAATTGTAGCAATCCAGGTGTTTGTAAAATTAGAAGCATAATACAATTTGAAGAGAGATAGTCTAGATTGGTTGTGACTTTCTAATATTAAGTACTAAATTTAGCTAATTAAAATCAAAGTTAGAATTCTAACAAAAGTTTAAAGCTAAGCCAAGAAAGCTGGAAACAAAACTTCTAAGAAAAACGGGCCGCTTGGGAAATAAAACACATACACTTGAATCATGAACACTTGGGATTGGGCTTGCACAAATGCATTTGTATCTTGAAGATGAACCACAGTTGTGGGTTCGAAACATCAATCTCCAATTCTACATAAATGCGATGGATCCGGAAAATCAATTGGAGCAAGCTAACAATCACATAAATCTTAAATATGAAATTATCACCCTACACACTCCTTTGTATCTTTAAGATGAACCACAATTATGGGTTCAAAACGTCGATCTCCAATTCTACATAAATGTGATGGATCCGAAAAATCAATTGGAACATGTTCAAGAATGTTAAGTTATTACACTAAAATGCTTGTAAATGACTTGAATTGGAAACAATGATTAAGGGTTTGGTATTGGATTGGTAATTGTTCACGAGAAAATTCCTCTTGCGGACAAGAGCGATCTCCCTAGATATGGTAACTAGATCTAGATCGAAACAAACAAGAACAAGAAATTTTCCTTAAGTTTATTTTTAATCAAATTATCAATGGAAATGACTGTGGTATGACCTCATACCTTTTTACGAAGGTTTTACTCGATAATTGTTTATCATAGCTTCCAGTCTCGTCCTCAATGCTTCAAAACAAAGACCCATAAATAACACAAACTAACAAACCATTGAAGCACATAATTCAAAAAATTATTTGATAAAACCTATATATACGATCAAGGAAGTATATACCAAATATTACCAAATAAATAGACAATAATTTGTGGGAAAGAAACATGTAATTGTATTATGATGAATAAAATGTTACAACATGAAGTCACCTTGATGTTGTAAGTCCCTTTTTAGTTGTTCTTTGTTTCAATGCCTTGCCTTCAAAAGTCTTGAGATCAAAGGTTTGATGTTTCAATAGAGTTTCATCAAAGGCAAAAGCCTTTATGAGATTTGCTAACAAGCCATCTCAAAGGGAGATGGTTGTACTTGTAGGCTTAGGAAAGGATAGGAGGAGGATAAGGGATGGAGGTTGGGATCAGACAAGTTAGGGATACGAGTCAACTCCACACTGCTTGAAGGAGATGTCATCCACAAGGATTCTATTCTAGAAGCTTCTCGTACTTTTTAATTTTACTTTTGTTAAAACAATGTCACACCTTTTAAATGAGACAGGCGAGACAATATCGTGTCTTAGCAGGTTTCGTAGTTTATCAATGTGTAACTTGCGACATCCTTTTGAATTAGGGTTTTTTAAGATCTTCCACATAAGGGGTTTTGTTCCATATTCTTAAGGGATTAATGGAAATTAAGCTTTGGATGGCGAAGAATAGGAGTATGACATCAATTGTCATGAGTGCAAAAAAATAATGTGTAATAGAATGCTCCCTAAAGTATGAAGTTAGAAAAGGAATGAAGATTGAAGTACTTTATCATGCAAAGGCATCAAAACAAGGGATCAACGAGTCAAAAACTTGCCACTAACAATCAAGGAGTTACAATATAGTAATATCATATGATCATCTTTAATGTCGGCATTCCCATAATCATAATACAAATGACTCAAAGTATAAGTATGGATATGCAAAGATCCATGTAAATAAGGAGGGTCCTGGCCACCAACATACATTGTGGATCCATGCCCACATGACTCAATATGGACATAGCCACCATACATACATTGTGGATCTATGCAACAATTATAAATAATCAAAAGATTCCATTGCAACCTGGACATAACAGACATGATCCAAGGTATTCTTCTCTATCATGCCATAGTACGAATCTAACCATGCGATTCAATGTTTTGAGGTCAAACATAGTAGAAACTGTTTGATTACCAACCAATTATGAAAGCCATTAACAAATGTGAAAGAAACCACCAATAATGACAATGGATCTTAAGGCACTCGAGTACATTCTATGGAGTGTGAATAAATGATCTGAAGTCGAACATCAATTGATCGAAGGTCAATGATGTAAATCTATCGTCGAAGGCGAGGAAACGTGTCATTAAGGCATGTAATCTCCATGGTACTAAATAGTTTCTAAATCAACTTCCTAGATAATATGCTGAAGTCGATAAGAAGCGATTCATTGCTAGAAGGCCTTGATGTATCCCCCATCAACAACACGAAATAGATACAAAGACGTGAAGTAGAACAAAACACATAGTAATTTAGGATTGACTCAGTGATGGTCGACACAATAGAAGGCTTTAAGGACCATAAACACTGGCAAACTAAAGTATGGCTGACATGATAGAAGGCTTAGGAACTGTAATCAGGTTGAACCTCTCTTGAACATATTGACGACATGACAATTTTATTGGAGACATTGACCCAAAAAGTGGATCACAGGTCAAAGTGTAAGACTTTTCTAAAGGGGTATGATCAATAAGAGACAAGAAGATTTCCCATCCTTGACACAAGGAGTGAAAGTGTGCCATGTTCAAGAGCGACTTGCTTCCATACAGAGTGAGTATATATATGTACCCTTCCCAAATTTCTTCCACCATTCTTGGAAAGTACTTTATTTTTATATGAGCCTGGGGAGGATAAGGTATACTTAAGTATAAGCTCATCATTCAGACGAGTCCTTCATAGTATATTTAATGAGCCCTAGGGAGTGGTTCGGTCCCAATTTACAGATGGGTATTTTGTTTTTAAATTTTTGTGAGTCTAATGAAGGCACAACTCGACATATTTTTATGTTTAGAGTGTTTGAAAAGAAATAAAAAGGAAACTCCAAGATGGCCTTTTTCACTTAGGTTTAACGAGTCTGAAAAGAGGATAAAAGATAATTCATTTAGTGCTTTCAACACAATTTTAACAAGCATGGAAAAATTAAAGCTCAGTGATTTTTCATATTTAAGGAGTCTGAAAAGAACACAAAGAAAACTCCATGGGAGTTCCTTTTCATAAATTTAGTCTCCTAAGGCTCAAAAAGAATAAAAATATACAAAGGAGAACTCTTCTAGCCATGATTAACTAGAGTATAACTTTTTCGTAATTAGTGTTTTCGGTCCCGAAAAGGGGTAAAATTACACCAAATAAACACCCTTTCTAATCCTTTTAATGAGCATGAAAGGAAACAAGTTCTCGTGACAAACTTTTCATGTTTAGGGAGTTTGAAATGAGCTTAAAGGACCCATATAGTTACTTTTTGTATAGTTTTTACAAGCCTAAAAAAGTGATAAAAGTATAATTGGTAACTTATTCTCATGTATTTACGAGTATGAGGAGTAAAGACTAAACTTGAGATAGGTTTCATTTTTACACAATCTTGAAGCAAAGAAAAAACTATGCTTGAGATAGGTTTCTGTTGTAGCTGCTACAACACCAACCAAAATTTTGGGTATATTCAAAATTTTGGGTCCCCCTCTACTCGCTCAGCCATTAGGGTTTCGACCTGGCCTTTATTCAGTGACACCCCTGTGACCTATTCCTGCCAAACCCTGTCACCACACCCACTTGCCTTGATGTCTCATCAATACAATAGGGCTTGGGGGTCTGCTGCTTCAAAGAGCATTGAAAGTCCCTCCATGGATTCAAAGGTAGGTTTCCCCCACATTGTTATGGTAGCAACCTCAGACATGCTTGATCTATTTCCAACTCATCGCAAACCTTCTCACCAGCATGACAAGGTACTTGTGCTGCAATCATGTCATGTGGGGAGGTATCTTGTGCAACGACCGAGATCATGCATGTACTTGAGTGGAAGTTTACGTGCGCATTAAATGCATAACGTATGTCCATTAGAAGCACCTTCACCATGGATTTTTGGCATTCTATTTGGGTTCTCCATCGAGCTTGTGGTCACATTCTAATTGTTTTAAATCTAAGGACATCATTCACTAATAGTAACAATGTACTAATTGATATTATAATATGGCACGCAGGTCGAGCCCGTGAAGGATATAACCGACAATATCACCACACCACCCCACTGAAGGAAAGAAATTGAAGTTAAACTTACAAAAGCTCAATTGCGGAACATGACACATTCATCTCCGTTCTATGTAGGGATGAGAACAAACGTTACATCTGAGACCTTGACAAGGTGGACGACAAGAGTAAGAGTAATTCAAGCTTGAATATAAAGGGTGGGAAATATGTGGGACCTATAAGCAAGGAACAAAAGGTGAGCTAATGGGGGAGACTTTTGATCATGGGTAAGCCACATCTTTTCATATGTATGGCCTCATTCCTAAGGAGCTACTCATAGAGGATAATTACTTGTTCGATGCTGAATCATATTTCAAACCAAAGGGGCGATCTCATTCCGCACGCGTACAAAAGACATAGTTAAAGGGAAAAGGAGGGATTTTAATGGCTACGTGGTATGGAATGTTTTAAAGGCCATGAGCCAACATGGGCATAAATCCAATACCATAAAACGTGTACCTTATTGAGTAACCAAGGAGCCATATTTTGCGAAGTCCGGAAGGCTGTTGCATGACACGGGCGCATATGTGTCAGGGGACCTTATTAATTTGGAGGCAGTATGGTCAATGGTAATTTGTATGCTAAACGACATTGAGCTCCCCACTACGTATGCCTGGGAAGTTCCTAGAAGAATCATATATGAGACATCCGAGGCATCTTAGTGTATCGTGACTTTGGGCCACACAAAGGAGAGAACGCATTGCCCGATGAAGACCATTTGCGGCTAGCCCAAGAGGAGGAATGCGATTGGATCTAATAATCGCAGAGTCACATATGTAGAAGGACTGATGTGGAATGCGACTTGTGGAGGTTGCGACTTGGCGACCTTGTTGAGTCACGTTGCTAGGACTACATCTCCGCGACTACATCCATGCGATGTGTTTTTAAACATCTGGCCATGTCATGAGACCGGAGTGGAAATACATTCAACCTATAGGCTATCGCTATTGTTTGGAAATACCATAAGGTTCAACCTCCGAACGAGACAGCGACTGCTTGTGGGAACCATACTTGAAATCATGTGTGGCATCAACATGCATGCGAGAACCGCATTTGGCACAGGCACAACAATAGGAGCCCCTGTGTTACGAAGAATCTAAGAGAACACAACATATTAGCCTCAGACACAGACTCACAAAGGGTATCCATCAAACACAACACTAAAATAAATGTCGAGTATATTTCTAGTACCAGCTCATATCTCGAGTTTCTTTGAACACGTTTTTTCGTTGCTATTTTTTCTGTTTTGGCCTAGCGAAATCGAAATATGTTTGCAGGAGCTCTTGGCTTGCAGATTTAGCATTGACGGTCAAGGCTACTCTAAGCAGTCGCACTTTCCCATGAAGTCTCTACCGAAAGTTGCACAGTCATGGGTGGTACCACGACCATGATTTCTGAAGGATGAACACATGGTCGCAGAAAAGCACTCCCATCTCACCCAATCGCAACATGCGTCATCAGTCAGGAGATGCGACCCAACCTCGGTGTAACTATGCGACATCTCCCAGGTCTCAAGGTCCCAAACAATTGCGCCCAAGAGAAGCCACAACTTGTGCGACTCTCCGATTGTGCGACCTTCACCCAAGATTGAACCTCACACAAATTCAACACCCATACACATGAAATGGTAAGTCACACTCTCAAGCATTCAAACCACATAGGGTGTGTGCGTGCACTCAGATTACAGTAGGTGGTAGGCACCTTGAGGGGCATTATCATCAGATGCGAAGTTGTATGGAGATAGAGAACATCGGTCATTGAGCTTGCTTGAAAACATATGGTTGAGGTGCCATAAGAATAAGAAAAAGACCCACCTTTTTGCGCAGTTGAGCAAACACAAGGGATGTGCTAGGTAAATGTGCACGTATACACATACTTGCTATGTCAAGGATGCAATAGCACATTGCATTTAAATCCATGCACAAAATATACAAACAGTGACCAAGAAAACACTGTGTGAAGTGTTTGAGAAATACGCTAGGTGAAAATAAGATTTATTCAATCCTGCATTAGTGGCACATCGCAAAGAAGAAGAGAGTGTTGGGTAAAAGAACACAGGGTCACCACATGCAGATCACATACACCGATAATACTGCGACATGAAAAAATACCACATAGGGGTCTAAACTAACATCATTTGTTTGAATCACTCTTTCAATTAATTGAATACGCCTCCAACATCATTATATGGTTATAAAGACATGTGACCCATGTTACTTTTCTGCAGATAGAAACTGTTTATTTGCACAGAAAAATCTAGGGTCCCCGATGAGCTAGGTGGATCCTTACAAATCTCGATGAACCTCACTATAGGCTCAATGGCACATCTATCACTAGTCCATTCGTGCTGGACTAGTACCAGGGAAAGACATCGTGTTCTGCAAGGTCATGGGTCACAGATGACCCCAGGTCGCGGGTCGCAGATGACACCAGGTCGCAGGTTGCAGGTGACCCCAAGTCGCAGATCGTGGGTGAACCCAGGTTGCAGGTCACAGCTGACCCTAGGCCGCAGGTCGCAAATGACCCCAAGTCGCAGGTCACAAATGGACCAAGTCGCAAGCCAGCCCAACAGTCGGGAAGACCAAGAGTCAAGGGAAACTCAAGAGTTGTCTCAGCTTATATGTACAACTTCGGGAAATCAACAAAGGACTTTTAGCTCTGCAATTGAAGCCAGGACGAGAAAATGAATTGGTGCTTGAGAGCTAAAGGCACTCAACTCTTGGTATCAAGTAGAGAGAGAGGTAGCGAGGCTAGGGCTTTGGTATCATGCATTGAGATGAAGAGCCCATGTTCCACTACTAGGTTTTGACGAGTTGTAAATATGTATTTGAAGTTGCAGCAGCATTAATAATATATTCTCTTTTCTGACACTAATTCACATGCTTGCTTGTGGTGATAGTACTAGCTTTCTAATATTTCACTATGTTTGTATGTGTGATTTCATGCATGCAATTGGTTATGAACTAATTCACAGTGGTTGCATGTACGTTTGATTTCGAATCAATGTTTAATTGTTCCTTTCCATGTCAGTGATCTATTGTGAACTACTTTGGAATTAAATTCTGGTGTGTTTTCTTTCATGTATATCTGACTGGGTTTTTCGGCTCACTGATCCCATTCACGATGTACCCCCTTTTATTTTGCTGCTTAGACTTGTTTGTATCTTTGTTTGTGGTTCGTCAATTTTGGGCTGATTTTGCTTCACTGATTGGTCATTTCACCTTTGCCTCGACTTCATCATCTTCTCATCCGACAACCAAGAGTGGAAACACTTATGGCGGCAGCCGGGCCCACATACCGAATGGGGCTCCTATCCCAAACGGTGTGAGGTCTAATTGCGACCTTTTACTGGGGATACCCCCTTGTTGTAGGCAGTACAATTTTTCTCGTCAACAAGTTGGCACTAGAAGGAGGGCCTGATGACAAGCTGAGCCCTTAGAGCCTGCAGTTAGTCTCATATCTGTAAATGGCTCGTCCCCAAATAATTCTCCCAAGATGTTTATCGGATTTATCTAGTTTTTGATGCTCAATCCCCGATGAACCTTTATATCACTTGTCTCAGTTAAAATTCGATGGTGAGAATGGAATTTCCATAACCGAGCACCTTTCCGATTTCTTTGAGTTTTGTGAGTATTACGAAATTGATGACGAGGAGTTGGCTTGTGTGCTCTTCTCCCTCACTCTCGAAGGTCGCGTTAAGCAATGGTGCTGCACATTGCCGACAACTTCCATCCATTTGTTCGAGCAGCTCGTCGGTGAATTTCAACAAGATTTTCACGGGTACAATTTTCAAAATGTATTAATAAGGTTAAATGAGATCAGAATGGAACCTCAAGAATCTCTAGAGGAGTTTTCTATTAGATTTGTTCATTCTTGTTTTGAGTTCCCTGAAATAAATTTCGATTGGACATATTTAATTGAACAATTTCGACACGTGGTTTTCATTTCCTTGGAACACCTTCAATCAGCAACGAACCCTGATCCCAATGTCTGTTATTATATTCATCAAGTTGCCAGTTGTCCGGATTGTGTCCGTAATATTTCCTTGTCTATCTCCTCGAGTCCAAAACACATTCAGGCCTCCAAGAAGAATATTTCTATTTGTGACATTCCTTTTCCTCCTCTTGAATTGCCGCATAATGGAGTTTTGGTCGCAAAAGCTCTAAGTGATGATAGATGCGTACCAGAAAATAAAACTTGTTTTATCACCTTTGAATCTATCACGCACCCTATCAAATCAGAACTTGAAAACCACATTGGCCTAACATCTCTCCCTGTTGCTAAAACCCATCTCGAGTTCACTAAACATTTGCCTGTGTCCAGTTCTAAATCTCTTTCACACACCAACAATGAATTGGGCCTTGTCTCAAATAAAGTTGATTGCCCTGCAAAATCCTTGGATCGTGGTGTGCATGCAGGATCATTGGCCTCTCTAGATGACACCGATGCGCCAGATAAAGGTCCTTGTACGATTGATACCCTCGCATCCGAATCATTTCATCCATTATTCCCTGATTCATTTCTTCAGTTTTCCACGCCATTAATTTCTTCAAATCATTCAAATCTCTCTTATACTAGTGTTGATGACAATCACGAACGCGCGAGTATCTGCCTGTCCCGACAACCTCAACATGTTTCTTTTGTTGATTCATCCCCATTTTTAACCTTACAGGAGTCTAATATACTGGATGCCCAACCTGATCAAATTGATGGCTCCAATGATCGTTACCTGTCTGAAAACATATTCACTCATGCCTCTGGGGATTGTCATTCGTATCTATCTGTCAACCCTATGAAGCCACCGAAATTCGATGATCCACTTTGTGATAATTCAGGGACCCATCAAGAAATCGAAGCAATTCAGTTTCTGCTAACAATTATCTTAGGTTCTCACGATCCTGATGAGACCCCTGAAAAAAGTTAAACTAGATTTTCTTGAATTAGAGTTTCTGAAATTACGGTTCCCACGTACTACACTCCTCTCAACATAACCGTGCCCGATGTTAGCTCATATAGACAAGCCTTCAATTCGAGTGATGTTTCTCTGAGCACATATTTCTGTCCCCTAATAGCTGATATGAAACAACCGATATACCTTAATTTATTCATTGGAAGGAAAACACCGACCATTGTCTCTGATCTTTTTGGTTGTTGCCCAGCCAATACCAGTTGCATTCAAGTACAAGCGTATGATGTTTTGGAAGCCTCCCTATTGCCTGAAAATCTCCCAGTCAATTCATCTCATCTTGGGAAATCTGAAGAATTTGATATGTTGGATTGTCAATCTGTCAGTTCGCAAACATTTGACCGAATTAAATATAAGCCCATTGATTGTTGGCCAATCATCACAAATAACGATCACATCCATTTTCCAGTTGATCTCACGAAACCATTGAAGTTTGAAAGTCCCCCACTGGAGGGTCCAGAGTTTGTCCAGGACGGTGAGGCACTTCATCCTCTGCTGACGGTTACTTCAGATCCTCACGTCCCTGAAAAAACCCAGAGACAACTTCAAACTAGGGTTTCCAAAATTAGGGTTTCTGCACTTGGATTCACGAGCACCTCAGATTCGCCTAGCAGATGCTCATTTTTCCCATTCCATCAAATTGATCATGCTCAACATCATCATGAGATTCCTGGCTGGTTTGACGGATCCTATCCGATGAATATACCTGCAAATAGGCAATGTCTTACCCCGTTTCCGTCAGACCTAGGGTTGTGCATGGATGGATGTGTGTCATTTATAAATGATTTTAGGTTTCCAGTACATATTTCTGTCTATCAAGATGAAAGTGCAATTCAGATCGAACGATCCACTCTAGCACGTTCTCTAGTAAGTAGCCATGACCTTCTTGTTGTTGCACATGCTTTTCAGGTAAGTCTTGTTATCGGTGCACAATTTTGTATGTTGGTTCTGATTGCGAACATTGTTGTTCCGACAGGGCGGGAAATAATGCAATGGCTGCACTGGAAATATAATTTCACATAACCTGACCGCCTCTATGGTTAAATTAGGGTTTTAGGTTTAGACTAGCTAAGATATGTTAATAAAAGTTTGTTGGTACAAGTTGTTAATTAGGTTCACTCGCTAAGGTTTTTCTTTATGGTTTAAAATTATGTTTGTTGTCTTTTATTACGGTCAGTAGCTTTATGCATTATAATTTTCCATTTATTTTTCACTCATGCTCTTTCAGTTTGCTTATTGCTGCATAATATTCAAATAATCATTGCATGTGCGTTGCCTTGTTTTCTTCACTTGGAATTAGTTGATCTTCCTCGCATGGCATTGCATTGCGTCATAAGCCTCGTCTTTTGCATCACGTTGTGCACTCGCCTCCTTGCATCATTTGCACTGGTTATTGACCTAGCTTGGGAAGTTTCTGTATATTGCATACCCCTGCATGAGCCCTCATTGAACCTGCAGCCTTCAAACCTCGATGCCCCGACTAGCCCTCTTACTTCTCCTTGCACGTGTTGAAGCCGGGTGGATTGCTTTCACCTCTTTGCATGCATCGAAACCCTAATGATCTTTATTGCTTTCCTAGTGATAATTGTTGAAACCCTAAACCTATTTTTTGTGTGAGGGTGTGGTGGTTACCCCAAGAGGCAGCTTCTCTTAGAAAAGGTCATCAAATTCATGTTCCCGACATTATTCCTACGAGTCTAATTCATTAGTCGAGAAGATACGAACAGGTTGCTTGTGGGGAACCCTAATGAGTTTGAATGGCCTATATCCACAGCCTAAACCTTGTACCCAACATATTCTTGAATATCTTAATGATTTGTTTTGCATGTTTCACCTGTGGGTGGGAGATGGGATGTGAAGGCTTGGCATGGGGGGAAAACCCAAATAAGAATATTTTTCAATCTCTGTCAAACAAGAAACAACCTCTCTTTCCTGTAAAATAAGTCGGGATCCCTCATCCACCCATGCAAACTAAGTGCTGCGAGCACATACAAATAAGTGCTACAAGAACATGAAACAAATAAGGGTAAAGGATTGAGAAAGACTTCCTGCGCAGAGAGGTAACGCAATGAATCCACCGAGGTACTGACCAGACTTGCTGGCAGCGGAGCAACGTTTGTGATTTCTTAGAGTGACTCCACTAGGGTACTGTCCAGGCCTGCTGGCAGCGGAGCAACACCAGAGACTTATTTTAAAATTCTCAATATAATAAGCCCGCTGCCTTTCTCTCTGCATCATCATCAAACCACCCGAGTGAGTGAATTTATGATTGGGTGTTTTCCTATTAACAAGACCTAGCTGAGGCACAAGGATTGGGAATATCGGTAAAGGTCAAAGTAACACAAGAGGTACCCACAGTACCTATTCAAAATTCCCTTGCATCACTATCCATACTCAGATTATTGTAGGGAAGTTGACAGGGATGCTGGATTCTACCAGTGGTTCGCCAATTGTTGTAGCTGCTACAACACCACCCAAAATTTTGGGTATATTCAAAATTTTGGGTCCCCCTCTGCTCGCTCAGCCATTAGGGTTTCGACCCGACCTTTATTCAATGACACCCCCGTGACCTATTCCTACCAAACCCTGTCACCGCACCCACTTTCCTTTATTTCTCATCAATACACTAGGGCTTGGGGTTCTGCTGCTTCAAAGAGCATTGAAAGTCCCTCCGTGGATTCAAAGGTAGGTTTCCCCTACATTGTTATGGTAGCAACCTCAAACGTGCTTGATCTATTTCCAACCCCTCGCAAAACTTCTCAACATCATGACAAGGTACTTGTGTTGCAATCATGTCATGTGGGGAGGTATCTTGCGCAATGACCAATATCATGCATGTACTTGAGTGGAAGTTTGCGTGCACATTAAATGCATAATGTATGTCCATTAGAAGCACCTTCACCATGGATTTTTGGCATTCTATTTGCATTCTCCATCGAGATTGTGGTCACATGCTAAACGTTTTAAATCTAAGGACAGCATTCGCTAATAGTAACCATGTACTAATTGATATTATAATATGTCACACAGGTCGAGCCCGTGAAGGATATAATCGACAATATCACCACACCACCCCACTGAAGGAAATAAATTGAAGTTAAACTTACAAAAGCTTAATTGCAGAACATGACACATTCATCTCCGTTCTATGTAGGGATGAGAACAAAGGCTACATTTGAGACCTTGTCAAGGCGGATGACAAGAGTAAGAGTAATTGGAGCTTGAATATAAAGGGTGGGAAACATGTGGCACCTATAAGCAAGGAACAAAAGGTGTGCTAATGGGGGAGACTTTTGATCATGGGTAAGCCACATCTTTTCATATGCATGGCCTCATTCCTAAGGAGCTACTCGTAGAGGGTAATTACTTGTTCGATGCTAAATCATATTTCAAACCAAAGGGGCAATCTCATTCTACACGCGTACAAAAGCCATAGTTAAAGGGAAAAGGAGGGATTTTAATGGCTACGCGTTATGGAATGTTTTAAAGGCCATGAGCCAACATGGGCATAAAGCCAGTTCCATAAAACGCGTACCTTATTGAGTAACCAAGGAGCCATATTTCGTGAAGTTCGGAAGGTTGTTGCATGACACGGGCGCATATGTGTCAAGGGACCTTATTAATTTGGAGGCAGTATGGTCAAAGGTAATTTGTATGCTAAACGAAATTGAGCTCCCCACTACATACGCCTGGGAAGTTCCTAGAAGAATCATATATGAGACATCCGCGACATCTTAGTGTATCGTGACTCTGGGACACGCAAAGGAGAGAAAGTGCTGCCCGATGAAGACCATTTGCAGCCAGCTCAAGAGGAGGAATGTGATTGGATCTAATAGTCACAGAGTCGCATATGCTGAAGGAGTGACGTGGAATGTGAGTTGTGGAGGTTGCGACTCAGCGACCTTGTTGAGTCACATTGTCAGGACTACATCCACGCGACTACATCCATGCGATGTGTTTTTAAACATCCGGCCAAGTCATGAGACCAGAGTGGAAATACATTCAACCTACAGGCTATCACTGTTTTTTGGAAACACTGTTGAGATTGCAACAATATGATGAGCTTAGTGGAAAGAAATAGCCTTCACTAAGTGGGCCCACAGGCTATTTTTGGCGCACAGTCTATTTTTAGACATGTCGATCATATTCTATGAGTTGCAGGATGCTATTTGTGGATGGTTGGTAAAGTTGGAAAAATAGATGGACTTCTATTTTTAGACATATTGGGCGGAATATATTTTTAGATTTCCAGTCTAAAAATAGATATGTCGAATATTATTAGCTCTTAATAATATTTGGACTCTAAACATTATCTTATTCTCTTGGAGCACTTCAGTTAAGTGCACAGATGTGGCACAGGAGCTGACAGAAGGAATTACACTATTCTTGAGGGTTAAGTGGAGCTATTGCATGGAGACTTCGGTTAGAAGTCATGTGACCGAGTTTGGTGGAGTTGTAGAAGTAGTTGGTGGAGTTGTGTTCAGTTTAACTCAGTTAGACACAGTTGAGCTAGTTGTATCTAGTCTAACTGATTGATACACTAGTGAGAGTGGTGTGAATTAATTAATAATTAATTCACTAATTAATAACTCATTAATCAGCGAAGAATACATCGATTAACTACGAGTGCATGGACATTTTAGGTGGAGACCCCGGTGGAGAGGTAGGTGAAAGAGCAAGTGTGACTATCGATTTGTGACTATAGTGTTGTGAGTTTGCACCACACATTGATCGTACCCGAATGAGGATTACTTGCCCGATTACAAGCCCAGGTGGTTGAGAGTTATTGGAGCCCATATTCGAGCGAAATTGCATGGTAGAGCGAGGCTAGCGGGTGGCGAGAGATCGGTGCATGGATTTGCTAGATCGGGACTGATTAGTGTGTAGCGATTGTATTATGCTGAGAGTTGCTGAGAAGCTTGCCTTACAGGGATTGTTACATGATCTCTATGACATATATTATATGGAATAGTTGGGGTTTTTAGCTTCAGTCTTTCCCATAAATCACTGTGTTAATGTGTGTGAATTTTTATGGTTTTAATGTGTGCATGCAATTGATTTAATTTCCGCATATGATGATCAATGGTGGAATAGATTCTGTATTGTGCATAAAGTCAAATATTGTATGATCAGGAGAATCTTAGACATATAACATATCAGTTATATAATTTCTACATGGTATTAGAGCTATATTGATCATTGGAGCAATTGCAAATCATTGAAGCGGTTGAGTTTTCTGTTGGTGGAATTCGAATTTGCAACAATGTTTTCTTGGTGTCGAAGTTGAGATGTCTTTCAACGGATTGTGATTGGAGTATGCCCTTGAAGGTAGCTCGAATTATATTGCATGGAAGGACAGGATGGAGGCAGTGCTGGAGGATAATGGGTTGAAGGAGTTCATAGATGTAGAAATTCCAAAACCTACTTCTAGCGATGCTGCCACACTTGACGCATGGCAAAAGAAGACAACAAAATTGTCGAAGGATTCTGTTGGAAGGTGTGAAGGATCACATAGTGTCCAGCCTTCATGGTAAAGCTTCTCCATTCTTGATGTGGAAAGCTTTGACAGACTTGTTCCAAAGCAAGAGCGACCAGAGGAAGTTGGTGCTCAAAGATAAGCTCAGAAAAATAAAAATGGAGAAGGGAGAAAGTATACCCAAGTACCTCACGAAGTTTGTCCAGTGCAGGGATGAGTTGGGAAGTGTGGGAGTTACTGTAGATGAAGAGGACTTGGTGAGCTTGGCTCTCCTTGGGCTTCCGAAGAGTTGGCATTCCTACGAGGACTTTGTCAATGGTCGGGAGAAACTGCCAGGATGGGAGCGACTTTGGTCGGATCTTGTACAGGAGGAGATAAGGCAGAGTACCAGGGATGGATCTTCATCGAAGAATGAAGATGGAGAAAATTGCGCTTTGGCTGCCAAAGCAAGGAAGGGGAAGAGCAAGAAAAATAATTCTCAATCCGATGTGAAAGGAAAGAAGTAGGTCATGTCCAAGGTGAAGTGCTTTCACTGTCACCAACATAGACATTACGCCACTAATTGTCCACAGAAGAAGAAAAATAAGCAGGCTGCTAGATCTGCAGCTGGAGAGGCCTTAGCCTCGCAGTTTGAGCTGGATTTTTCGCTGATCGCATGCATGGTCTCAAGTGTGATGGGTTCAGTGTGGTTTCTTGATATTGGTGCGACTTTTCATATGACCGGAGACAAATATTTGTTCAGTGATCTGGATGAGAAGGATCTTGGAGTGCACATCGAGATGGGCGATGATGGTAGATACAGTGCGACTGGTATCGGGACCATTTCCTTTGAGAGGGAGTCTGGTAAACCTTTCATATTGAAGGATGTCATGCATGTTTCAGGATTGAAGAAGAATCTGATCTTGGTGGCCATGTTGGAAGACAAGGGATATGATGTTGTCTTTAGCGAGGAAAAGGCTTTCCTGCGCAGTAAGGCAACTAGTGAAACCCAGAGGATAGGGGTTTGAGTTAAGAACCTTTATAAGTTGCAGGTAGATGGCTGCGCAACAATGGCAGGCAAGGCAGAAGGATTGGTGAGCTGGGATGAGGGCGAGCTATGGCACAGGAGATTGGGCCATCTTAACCATGGCGCTTTGAAAATTTTGCAGCAGATTTCTACTGGGCTTCCCAAGGGTACACTTGCGCAGCCAGATCAGTGCAAGGGATGTACTTTGGGAAAATTTGTGAAAGCCACCTTTCATGAGAAGGATAGTCGCACCACGACGATCCTTGAGAGAATTCACATAGACATGTGTGGACCTTTCTCAATAGCTTCGAAAACAAAGCACAGGTGTTATGTGATATTTTTTGATGACTTTTCTCGTAAGTGCTGGATCTTCTTCATGCAGAAGAAGAGCAAGACATACTCAAAGTTCTGTGAGTTCAAGGCACTGGTTGAGAAAGAGTCAGGGAAGCAGGTGAAGGCTCTAAGGAGCGATAATGGTGGTGAATTCATCTCTGGCGAATTCAAGGACTTTTGAAGTGCAGAAGGAATTCGAAGAGAGCTCATAGCGCCTCATAACCCACAACAGAATGGGGTCGTGGAGCGAAAGAACAGAACGATCATGGGTGCTGCACAGGCGATGTTTCATGATCAGGGCCTTCCCATGCACTTGTGGGCCGAGGCATGCAGTACTGTGTTTTATGTGCAAAACCATTGTCCTCATAGAGTACTTGGCATGAGTACACCCAAAGAGGCGTTTTCTGGTAAGAAGCCTGATATTTCTCATTTGAAGATTTTTGGTTCACCTGTTTACATTCATGTGACGAAGGATGCCAGGAAGAAGTTGGAGCCTACCACAGAGGTTGGGATATTTTTGGGGTACACTGATACACCCCACAACTATCGTGTGTATTTTCCAGACAATCGGAAGACTGTTGTGCGACGAGATATCAAATTTCATGAGGAGAAAGCCATGAAGTGTTCGCTTGAGAGGGAGCCACACTTGCATGCAGATGAGGAGCTATTAGTTCCTAAGGATGAGGCTCAGGATGTGGATCAGCCACAAGAGGAGGTTCATAGAGTGGAATAAACCACTCATGCAGCGCCAAACATCAAAGGGCAGAAGCGCACTACAGAAGCTGAGTGACTAAATCTTGATCTAGCGCAGAATGTAGGAGCACCTACATCACAACACAGACAGAGATAGTCACCTGAATGATTTACTAGATACATGGCTTTGATGAGAAAGTGTATCATGAAGGAGCCATCCTCTTTTGAGGAAGCTGTGGAGGATCCCACATGGTTAGATGCCATGGTGGAAGAGTATGATTTGATTATCGAGAAACGAGTGCATGGGAGATTGTCCCAAGGCGGAAGGAAATAAGTGGTAGGTTCGAGATGGATCTACAAAGTGAAGCAAGGCCCTGGCAGCGGGAGCGTCGAGAAGTACAAGAGGCAATTTTAAGATTTGTTGCCGGGGCTTCTCACGGATTAAGGGGATCGATTAATATGAAGAAACCTTTGCACTGTCGCAAGGTATTCTTCCATACGGAGCATCCTGGCTCTCTACTCTCGGCACGGATGGGTTGGCGCACATTCATCGGATGGATGAGGAAGAGGGCGTTCCTCAACGGAGTCATTGAGGAGGAGGGTGTACATTGAACAGCTGAGGATTTGAGATCTTCGGCGGCGAGTCGCATGTGTGCGGGCTCAAAGGAGCTGTATGGGCCGGAAACGAGCACCTCGTGCTTGGTACACGCGATGAGCAGGTTATTTCATAGGACTTGGTTTTACCGGCCAGGCGGATCCCCAACTTTTTGTACCAGATTGTGGTGGAGGGTAAGTTGCTGATCATTGTACTTTATGTAGATGATTTGATTTTGACGGGTGATGAATAGTTGATACTCTCATGCAAGGCTGATCTTGCAAAGGAGTTTGAGATGAAGGACTTGGGTCTCCTTCATTATTTCCTGGGATTGGAAATTTGGCAGCGGAAGGGTGGAATATTTGTGTCTCAAGGCAAGTATTCCCAGGAGATACTGGAGAAGTTCAACATGCAAGGCTGCAAGCCTATCGACACTCCTCTTCCTGGTGGTTGGAGGAAAGAGGATGCTACATCGGCAGAGGTAGTGGATGCCACTGTTTATCGACAGTTGGTTAGTTCGCTCATGTATCTAGTCAATACACGACCGGACATATGCTATGCTGTTAACCAGCTTTCACAAGCTATGGTTAAGCCTACCAAGCTCTTTTGGAAGGCGGGGAAGCATGTATTAAGATATCTCAGAGGCACATTGGGATATGGACTTTGGTACAGATAGTCAGATGAGGTGAGGCTGCATGGCTCCACAGATGCAGATTGGGCAGGGAACCCAACGGACAGAAAGAGCACATCTGGAGGGATTTTCAGTATCGGGTCGACAACAGTTTCTTGGTATAGCAGAAAGCATAGATCTGTGGCACTCAGTTCAGTGAAGGTCGAGTATATGGCAGCAAGTTTGGCTGCATGCAAGGCTATATGGATGAGGAAGATCCTGGTCGGGTTGTTCGGTTCACACTTAGATCCTACTGTGATATATTGTGATAATCAGAGTTGCATTAAACTCTTGGTTAATCTAGTATTTCATGATATATCTAAAAATATTGACATCCGATACCATCATATCAGAGATTTTGTGCAGCAGAAGATCATGTTACTTTCTTACATTCCTATGGAGGATCAGGATGCTGATATCTTGACAAAGGCGCTCACCAGGAGCAAATTCAAATACCATAGAGGCAGGATCGAGGTGTAAGATAATCCCTATCTTGTTGAGAGGGAGTGTTGAGATTGCAACAAGATGATGAGCTTAGTGGAAAGAAGTCGCCTTCACTAAGTGGGCCCGCAGACTATTTTTGGCGCACAGTTTATTTTTAAACTATGTCTATTTTTAGACATGTCGATCATATTCTATGAGTTGCAGGATGCTATTTGTGGATGGTTGGTCAAGTTGGAAAAATAGATGGACTTCTATTTTTAGACATTGGGCAGAATCTATTTTTAGATTGCCAGTCTAAAAATAGATATGTCGAATATTATTAGCTCTTAATAATATTTGGACTCTAAACATTATCTTATTCTCTTGGAGCACTTCAGTTAAGTGCACAGATGTGGCACAAGAGATGAAAGAAGGAATTACGCTATTCCTAAGGGTTAAGTGGAGCTATTGCATGGAGGACTTCAGTTAGAACTCATGTGACGGAGTTTGGTGGAGTTGTAGAAGTAGTTGGTGGAGTTGTGTTCAGTTTAACTCAGTTAGACACAGTTGAGCTAGTTGTATCTAGTCTAACTGATTGATACACTAGTGAGAGTGGTGTGAATTAATTAATAATTAATTAACTAATTAATAAATCATTAATCAACTGAAGAATACATCATTTAACTACAGTGCATGGACAGTTTCAGTGGAGACCAGTGGAGAGGTAGGTGAAAGAGCAAGTGTGACTATCAGTTGTGACTATAGTGTTGCATGAGTTTGCACCACACATTGATGGAGATGCCAATGAGGATTGCGCAGTGCAAGCCAGGTGGATTCGAGTTCATTCAGAGCCCATATTCAGCAGGGATTGCGTAGTAGAGGCAGGCTAGCAGGTGGTAGAGATCGGTGCATGGATTTGCTAGATCAGGACCTGATTAGTGTGTAGCGATTGTATTGTACTGAGAGATTGTGAGAAGATTTGTATGAGGATTGTTACATGATATCTATGAAATATATTATATACATATGTTTGGGGTTTTTAGCTTCAGGCTTTCCCGTAAATCACTGTGTTAATGTGTGTGAATTTTTATGGTTTTAATGTGTGCATGCAATTGATTTAATTTCCGCATACGATGATAAATGTTGGAATAGATTCTGTATTGTGCATGAAGTCAAATAGTGTATGATCAGGAGAATATTAGACATATAACATATCAGTTATATAATTTCTACAAATACCATAAGGTTCAAACTCCGAACGAGACAACAGATGCTTGCGGGAACCACACCTAAAATCGTGCGTGGCATCAACATTCATGCGAGAACCGCATTTGGCACAGGCACAACAATAGGAGCCCCTGTGTTTCGAAGAATCTAAGAGAACATGACATATTAGCCTTAGACACAGACTCGCGGAGGGCATCCATCAATCTCAATTCTAAAAGAAATGCCGAGTATATTTCCAGTGCCAGCTCGTATCTTGAGTTTTTTTGAACGCGTTTTTTCATTGCTGTTTTGTCTGTTTTGACCTGGCGAAATCAAAATATATTTGCAGGCACTCTTGGCTCACAAATTTAGCATTGACGTTCAAGGCTACTTTGATCAGTCACACTTTCCCATGAAATATCTGCCGAAAGTCACACAGTCATGGGTGGTACCACGACCATGATTGTCGAAGGATGCACGCATGGTCACAGAAAATCAGTCCCATTTCGCCTAGTCACAACATGCGCCATCAGTTAGGAGATGCGACCCAACCTTGGTACGACTACGCGACCTCTCCCAAGTAATAAGGTCGCAAAAAATTGCGCCCAAGAGAAGCCACAACTTGTGCGACTCTCCGACTGTTCGACCTCCGCCCAAGATTGCGACCTCACACAAATTCAATACCCATATACATCAAATGGTTAGTCGCACTCTCAAGCATTCAAACTGCATAGGGTGGGCATGCACTCAGATTACAGTAGGTGGTAGGTGCCTTGAGGGGCATTATCATCAGATGCGAAGTTGTATGGAGATAGAGAAAACCGGTCATTGAGCTTGCTTAACAACATATGGTCGAGGTGCCATAAGAATAAGAAAAATACCCACCTTTGCGTACAGTTGATCAAGAACAAGGGATGCGCCAGGGAAATGTGCACGTATACACATACTTGCTATGTCAAGGATGCAATAACACATCACATTTAAAGCCATGCAAAGAATATACAGACAGTGACCAAGAAAACACCACGTGAAGTGTTTGAGAAATACACTAGGTGAAAATAAGCTTTATTCGATCCTGCATTAGTGCCACGCCACAGAGAAGAAGGGAGTGTTGGGTAAAAGAACACAAGTTCACCATATGCATATCACATACACCGTTAATACTGCGACATGACAAAATACCACACAGGGGTCTAAACTAGCATCATTTTTTTGAATCACTCTTTCAATTAATTGAATACGCCTCCAACACCATTATCTAGTTATAAAGACATGTGAACCATGTTATTTGTCTGCAGATAGAAGCTGTTTATTTGAATGGCAAAATCTAGGGTCCCCGACGAGCAAGGTGGATCCTTACAAATCTCGATGAACCTCACTATAGGTTCAATGGCACATCTATCACCAGTCAATTTGCATTGGACTAGTACCAGGGAAAGACATCGTGTTCTGCAAGGTCGCGGGTCGCAGATGACCCTAGGTCACAGGTCACATATGACACCAGGTCGCAGGTCGCAGGTGACCCCAGGTTGCAGATCGCGGGTGACCCCAGGTCACAAGTCGCGGGTGACCCCAGGTCACAGGTCGCAGATGACCCCAGGTTGCAGGTCACAAATGGACCAAGTCACAAGCCAGCCCAACAGTCGGGAAGACCAAGAGTCAAGGGAAACTCAAGAGTCGTCTCAGCCTATATGTACAACTTCGAGAAATCAACAAAGGACTTTTAGCTCTGCAATTGAAGCCAGAACAAGATAGTGAATTGGTGCTTGAGAGCTAAAGGCACTCAGCTCTTGGTATCAAGTAGAGAGAGAGGTAGCGAGGCTAGGGTTTTGGTATCATGCATTGAGATGAAGAGCCCATGTTCCACTACTAGGTTTTGATGAGTTGTAAATATGTATTTGAAGTTGTAGCAACATTAATAATATATTACCTTTTTCGACACTGATTCACATGCTTGCTTGTAGTGATAGTACTAGCTGTCTAATATTTCATTATGTTTGTACGTGTGCTTTCATGCATGAAATTGGTTATGAACTAATTCACAGTGGTTCCATGTACATTTGCTTTTGAATCAGTGTTTATTTTTTCCTTTCCTTGTCAGTGGTCTATTGTGAACTACTTTGTAATTAACTTCTGGCGTGTTTTCTTTCATGTATCTCTAATTTGGTTTTTCGGCTCACCGATCCCATCACGACGTACCCCCTTTTATTTTGCTTATTAGAATTGCTTGTATCTTTTTTTGTGGTTCATCAATCTTGGGTTGATTTTGCTTCACTAATTGGTCATTTCACCTTTACCTCCGCTTCATCATCTTCTCATCCGACAACCAAGAGTGGAAACATTTATGGTGGCAGCGAGGCCCACATACCTGATGGGGCTCCTATCCCAAACGGTGTGAGGTCTAATTGGGACCTTTTACCGGGGAGACCCCCTTGTTGTCAGCAGTACAAAATTTCCCGTCAACAGTTTCATTTTTACACAAGCTTGAAACAAAGAAAAGACTATGCTTGAGATAGGTTTCATTGCCCCCAATATGACCTGCAAAGTGTTAATTTTGGGGCTAGATTTCTTTTTGCTTTAGATAATCACATTTTAAAACTTTTTCAACAATTTATGCATCACGTTCACCCTATATCATCATATCACCATATCATCATTAGCAATTATGTAGAGAGAACATTAACATCAACAATGTACCAGAAAAATAAGGAACAATTGACCAGGTGCTCAGTTTTATGCTCAGAAATCAAAGTTCGCAGAATGTCGTGAAACCTGAATGACTGCGTTCTGAATCCGATGCACTTCGTTTCATGAGAAATGTACTTTGTATGCTCCTAGAAATGAGTTATGTCCATTTCCACAAACATGCAAAAAAATGATGACAAAGAGCCCAGTCAGCAGTCCATACTGCTAATGTGGCACGCTGACTAGGCATGGTCAAATTTGGTCAAATTCGTTAGGTGAATGACAGTCTGCCAAGTGGCAGCATTTGATTGGTTTTCAGAATCTATGGTGTGGAAATCTCTTATTGGTTATGTGTGGGCCAATGAGAAGGAGACACGTGGCTTAGCCTGGGCCGCCATGTGTCCCCCTCATGGCGGAGTAAAAGTTTTGGTTAAAGACCGGATGGAGGCACTAGGGTTCGACCCTGCGACCTCCCACACCAAAGCCAAGCACTTAACCATTCTATCTACGCATTAGATCTTACCATCTAAGTTCTTTGTATATTTTTAATGTGTATAAAATCCGCCGTCGGGTGGAGAGCGTGCCAGCCCCCAACGCATATGACCAACATCTATGACCACCGACAGAGGCTAAGTGTTAAGCATGAAGTTTAAAACTGTTAATCTGAATTTATTATCTTTAATCCTCATTAATAAGCACTAATCTGGATTAGCACTAATCAAGATTAGCACTAAGCATGGATTAAGCACTAACCAAGCTTAATTAAGTTAATGTGGGTTAAATACATTTAACATGATTAGTTTGGTGGTCCGCCAAGTCTGGCGGAACTACCAATTTAGTGACAGCTAACCTGATTTAGCTCTAGTTAGCTAAATTTAGGCCAGAAATTGTGGGAAAACAGGTGATGGTCATAACTTTTGGAGTTTTCGACCAAATCATTTGCAGAAAGAGGCTAGATGACCATTTTTGGGCATTCTGGACTCATTGGTGCAAGTTTCAGAAGCAAAAAAGCATTGTAACCACATCATTTTGCAACTTTGAGCATAATATAGAGGCCCAAGCCATGGAAGATGGATCAAGGAGGTGTTAAGTTGATGTGTTGTATGGTTATGTATTGTACTTTTATTTGTTGTTGTTCAACATTTATTTTATGTTAAATTGTTCATAAAATTAACTTGAAAAACACTCATGAGACTCAATAATTTGAAAGAGAACTTGAACCCTTAAGCACACATAAGCCATTTTTTAAAAAAATATGAAGAGTAATTAGCACATCAACACTAACATACCTCATTCAGATCAACAGTAGAATAAAAAAACACATAATAGAGACACTAGGATTTTAGTCAGAGACCAAGGAAAAATGCCACAAAGTGGGAAACCCATAAATTAATTCTTCTTCTTATATTAGAGATTCATCAATGTTCAACTAAGACAATCCAATAATACAATGAGACATAAGTATTTTAATAATAATAAAATTAGGCCTCCTAGAGCCAACCCTAGATCATGCCTAATCCTCATGAGATGACAAAAAACAAGTATTATTAGAGGCCCTCCACAAAACCTCTCTAATGAAACCCATAAGGTTGTCACCATATCACTTGTCACAAGTAGTAGATATCCTTGTTTCACATAGTATACATGTAACCACCATATGAGTACAAGTCATTGTTGTATATCATGGCCATATTAATCAAGGTCACTACCATCCATCATAGCCATTCACCATAGTCATAAGTACAAATGTCATAAGCACACATATCACTTAACAAGGATCATTGTCACACATCACTAAAATAGGCTCATTCCCATAAGAGAACAACCACACATCTCTATCATAAGATCATTGTCATACATCAAGTTCACTGTCATATAGGTCACTGTGCTAGGCACATAGGTCACTGTTATAATTTATTGTCATTACTACCCACACATCACTATAATAAGATCACTTCCATATATCACTGTCATAATACCTTTGCCATGAGAATACTTCCATATATCTGTGTCATTCATAAGAGATTGAAGTTAGGGTTATTCTAATCAACCTTCATACTATACATGAGTAACCATACTAGTTCATACCTTCAACGCTTAATATCCATCAACACAAGAGAAGTAAATACACACCTTTCTAGGATGACCAATCAACTTCCCTAAACTTCACAACTTATGCACCCTTCATTGAAGATTCTACCCTCCTTTTAGGGAATATAGACTGTCATAGATCAACATTATTTCTTCCCATGTGACCCTTATCTCTTGTGCTATTATCCAAGGAAAAATTTTCTGATAATAAAATGCTCCTTAAGGCCTTGCGGCCATCATTTAGTATCCAAGGAAGGGCTTGGCCTTCCTTCAGTACCACAGGTCATAGAGTGACCCTATACACACATGCTTTAGTCACAAATAAGCCCATAATTTTCTCTTGGAAGACTCAACCAACATATCATCAAGACACTCCCAAACCAGAGGACTAATTAGGATTCCTTTAGGTCTCAGTCTTCTTATAGAGATCTTGTGCATTCCTTAAGATCATGTGGCCTTATCCTGAAGTCCAACTAAGGCTAGATAGGGTATCCATCAGGGCTCGGTCCTTTATAAAGAATCCATACATTTGTGGCTAGGATGAAAAAGAGAATATACCAGAACAAAACCCAAAAATCACTTCATAAACTTGGCCATCTTCTCCTTGGATCTGTCCAAACCAAAAACACAAGAAAATATCGAAAACATGATTCCTTCTCCAACTTGTCCAGGGAATTAAATATTATGGCTACTTCAGAATACTCTCTCCAAAAATGTGTTGCACATGCGTGTTCAAATGAGCCACAACGATTAGCTATTTATAGGCATTTTTGGATGTGGATTTTCACATATAGGGCCCAACATGAACTTCTTTGAGGTTGACCTTGTAAAAACACAAAATATGAATTTTCTCTTGATATATTAACCAAATGTCTTGATGATGCTTTCCCAAATAAATTTATTACATCAAATAATAATGAGAGGAGTTCCAAAAATATAAATATTATTATTTATTTGTTCAATTTGAATTCTTCTTTTAGGGCAAGATGAGATTCTTTGGCAGTAATTGGGTTTCTCATGGGAAATTCATCCCACAGTTGCCCCAAATTTCAACACTCTAAGCATGAAGAACATGATTTGACAAAGATATAATAAATATGTCAATGATAAATTATGAATACTGAACCTAGCTACTAGAATAAATGTGTCGAATTATTTGATCTAGTGGAGTGTTTATGGTGTGATTAACTCCAAATAATAGAGAAATCACATAAAATGCAGTGGAAAACCCAATAAGACGAGAAAAGAGAAACCGAGGAAATTTTTCTTTAATAATAAAAAATAAAGAGAGATGTTTACTTGCTCTTTAAAGGGGCAACCTCCAAGATCAATGCTTCAAACACAACCACTATTCCTGGAAAAACATTAGATAGCCTTCTATTTAATATATAACTATAGAGAGAATCTTAATTAGTTGTGGGCCTAGTTATAATGAAAGACCACTAATTATATTGGGCCTTTCTAACAAATATGATATTTTTTACAGTAGTGAATATCAATTAAATATTTAATGAGCGTTATTTAATGAAGGCAGTCTCACACATTAATAATATATCTAAATAAGGGGGGTGTGGGAGGACCCCTATATGACCCTTCCCCTTTGAAAGTGTTGAAAATGAAACAAGATGATGGAGCTTAGTGAAATGAAGTCGCCTTCACTAAGTGGGCCCGCAGGCAAATTCTGGCGCAAAGTCTATTTTTAGACCATGTCTATTTTTAGACATATGGAGCATGGTCCGGGGATTGCAGTATGTTATTCTTGGAGTATTGGTCATGCTGGTAAAAATAGATGGACCTCTATTTTTTGGACCTATAGGTCGAAGTCTATTTTTAGACTGCCTATTCCTTAAAATAGGGAAGTCAAATATTATTTACCCTTAATAATATTTGGACTATAAACTTCAGTTTACTCTCTTGGAGCACTTCAGTTAGAGCCTTGGAAGTGGCTCATGCATCTGACAGAGGAATTACGCTATTCCTAGGGTTTGGTGAGCACATGCATGGTTGACTTCAGTTAGGACTTTAGTGGCAGAAGTTTGGTGGAGTTAATGAGACAGCTAGTGGAGTTGTGTTCTGTTTATTTTAGTTGAACTGGTTGAGATTAGTTTAACTAGCTAATCAATTAGTTATGAGTGAAGTGAATTAAATATTATTTAATTAATTAATTAGTAACTCATTATTCAACTCAAGAACACATCAGTTCACTACAGTGCATGATCAGTTCAGTGGAGACCAGTGAAAGAGGTAGATGAAAGGGTGGAGTTAGCTATCAATGGCGACATCAGTTGTGCATGAGATTTGCACCAAACTTGGAGGAATTTCCCATGATGATTGCGTTGTCAAGCCAAGGAGATTCTAACCTTGGATCTCTATTTAGACATGCCATGATTGCGCAATAGAGGCAAGGCAGATAGTGGTGTGTTTTGAACCTGTGACTTGTTCAAAACCAAGCTAGTTTGTGTGTAACTTTATGAGAAAGTACTGAGTACTTGTGAGGAGTATTGTACTAAGTTTGTTACATGATTTCTCCATTATAATATACACAATAGCTGCGGGGTTTTCAGCTATAGGCTTTCCCCATACATACTGTGTTAATGTGTATGATGAATTGATGTGTTATTGCTTGTTTTATTTTCCGCATGTGTGATGATCTGAGTGGAAGAGATTATGTGTTGCATATGAATTCGAATTGATATGTGATCAGGATAATCTCGGTGGATAAATATCATTATTCAGCAAATTTCTACATGGTATCAGAGCTAGATTAATCATCGGAGCAGAGATTAATCATCACAGTGATTACAAACTTATTTCGGTAGACAGAGTCTGCATGCGAGCCAGGTAGCCTCTGGATCCATCCTTTCCTTTGAAAGGTGATATATCCAGTAAATGCCCCTTGCAGTCGATCTCTGTGCTAGAAATAATTTGTTCTCACAGATCTAGAGCGGTTGAGATTTGAGGTGGAATTCGAATTTTGCAGCAGTTTTGTTTTCTTGGTGCCGGTGTTGAAAATGTCTTTGAACGGTTTGCGACTCGAATATGCTCTTGAAGGCAGTTCGAATTATGTTGCATGGAAGGATCACATGGAGGCAGTATTAGAAGATAATGGTCTGAAGGAGTTCGTAGATACGGATTTCCAAAAGCCCACTGATCCTGCTGAAGTCGAAGCATGGAAAAAGAAGATGGCGAAATGTCGAAGGATCCTGTTGGAGGGCGTCAAGGATCATATTGTATCCAGCCTGCATGGAAAGGCTTCTCCATTTTTAATGTGGAAAGCTTTGACGGATCTATTCCAGAGTAAGAGTGACCAAAGGAAGCTGGCGCTCAAAGATAAGCTTAGGAACATCAAGATGGAGAAAGGCGACAGTATCGCCAAATACCTCACGAAGTTCACTCAGTGCAGAGATGAGCTGGGAAGTGTGGGGGTGACTGTTGAAGACGAGGACATGGTCGACCTGGCTCTCCTTGGTCTTTCGAAGGCTTGGCACTCATATCAAGATAGTGTCAATGGTCGGGAGAAGCTGCCGGGATGGGAGCGCCTTTGAGCGGATCTCATGCAGGAGGAGATAAGGAGGACTACTCGAGATGGATCTTCATCAAAGGGAGCTGATGAAGAAAACTGCGCTTTGGTTGCCAAAGCAAAGAAGGGGAAGGGTAAGAAACCTTCTCATTCCAGTGCAAAGGGCAAGAAGCAGGATATGGCGAAAGTGAAGTGTTTTCACTGCCATGAACATGGACATTATGCTACAAACTGTCCGAAGAAGAAGAAAAACAAGCAAGCGGGAAGATCTGCAGATGGAGAAGCTTTGGCTTCACAGTTCGAGCTTGACTTTTCACTGATCGCATGCTTGGTTTCAAGTGTGATGGGATCGGTATGGTTCTTGGACAGCGGTGCGTCATTTCATATGAAAGGAGATCGAGATTTGTTCTTAGATCTGGAGGACAAAGATTTGGGTGTGCACATGAGATGGGCGATGATGGTAGATACAGTGTGACTAGTATCGGTACCATATCCTTTCAGAGGGAGTCTGGTAAACCCTTTGTATTGAAGGATGTCATGCATGTACCTGGATTGAAGAAGAACTTGATCTCTGTGGCGATGTTGGAAGATAAGGGGTATGATGTGGTCTTCAACGAAGGAAAAGCCTTCCTGCGCAGTAAGACTACTGGAGAGACCCGGAAGATAGGGGTTCGAACCAAGAACCTTTATCAGTTGCAAGTAGATGGCTGCGTAGCAATGGCATGCAAGGCAGGAGAAGTGGTGAGCCGGGATGATGAGGGCGAACTGTGGCACAGGAGATTGGGCCACCTTCACCATGGAGCTTTGAAGATCCTGCAGCAGATTTCTACTGGGTTTCCTAAGGGCACTCTTGCGCAGTCAGATCAGTGCAAGGGGTGTACCTTGGGGAAGTATGTGAAAGCCACCTTTCACGAGAAGGATAGTCGCGCCACGACGATCCTTGAGAGAGTTCACACAGACGTGTGTGGTCCTTTCTCAGTTGCTTCGACAGCAAAGCACAAGTATTATGTGATCTTTGTTGATTATTTCTCTCGAAAGTGCCGGATCTTCTTCATGCAGAAGAAGAGCGATACATTCGCGAAGTTCTGTGAGTTTAAAGCACTGGTCGAGAAGGAGTCGGGGAAGAAGGTGATTGCTCTAAGGAGTGATAACGGTGGTGAATTCATCTCGGCTGAATTCAAGGAGTTCTGCAGCGCAGAAGGGATTCGGAGAGAGCTCATCGCACTCCATAACCCACAGCAGAACGGGGTGGCTGAGCGGAAGAACAGAACGATCGTGGGTGCTGCACGGGCGATGTTGCATGATCAGGGCCTACCCCTTCACTTGTGGGCTGAGGCATGCAATACAACAGTGTATGTGCAGAACCGTTGTCCTCACAAGGTTCTTGGCATGAGTACACCAGAGGAGGCTTATTCTGGCAAGAGGCTTGATATTTCCCATTTGCGGATTTTTGGTTCTCCTGTCTACATGCATGTGATGAAGGATGCGAGAAGGAAGCTGGATCCGATCGCAGAGGTTGGAATATTTGTGGGGTACACTGATACACCTCACAACTACCAAGTGTATTTGTCAGACAGTCGCAAGACTGCTGTGCGACGGGATATCAAGTTTCAGGAGGAGAAAGCCATGCAGTGTTCGCTTGAGAGGGAGCTACACTTGCATGCAGATGAGGAGATGTTAGTTCCTAAGGAGGAGCTTACAGATGTGGATCAGCCACAAGAGGAAGTTCAGGAGGTGGAAGAAACCACCCAAGCAGCGCCAACCATCAGAGGGCGCATGCGCACTACAGAAGCTGAGCGATTGGCTCGGGATGCAGAGAAGGTTGTAGGACCACCTACAACACAGAGCAGACAGAGGCAGTCACCGGATCGGTACACTGGATACATGGCTCTTGTGAGTCAATATGTTGTGACGGAGCCATCCTCTTTTGAGGAAGCTGTGGAGGAACCCGCATGGGTTGATGCCATGATCGAAGAATATGATTCGATCGTCAGGAACAGTGCATGGGAGATTGTCCCAAGACCGATGGGGAAATCAGTGGTGGGTTCGCGATGGATCTACAAAGTGAAGCAGGCGGCTGATGGGAGTGTGGAGAAGTACAAGGCGAGATTTGTCGCCCATGGCTTTTCACAGATCGAGGGGATCGATTATGAGGAGACCTTTGCACCTGTCGCAAGGTACTCTTCCATACGGACGATCCTTGCTCTCTCAGCGCAGATGGGGTGGCACATTCATCAGATGGATGTGAAGATTGCGTTCCTCAATGGAGTTATTGAGGAAGAGGTGTACATAGAGCAGCCTGAAGGTTTTGAGATCTTCAGCAGTGAGTCGCATGTGTGCCGACTCAAGAGAGCACCGTATGGGCTGAAGCAAGCACCTCGTGCTTGGTACACTCGGATAGACAGCTACTTCACCGGGCTTGGATTCTCCAAGAGTGAGGCGGATCCAAACCTGTACCAGATTGTGGTGGAGGGGAAGCTGTTGATCATCGTACTGTATGTAGATGATCTGATTTTGACTGGCGATGAGCAGTTGATACTTTCATGCAAGGAGGATCTTGCACGAGAGTTTGAGATGAAGGACTTGGGCATCCTTCACTATTTCCTGGGATTGGAGATTTGGCAGCGCAGTGGAGGACTGTTTGTTTCTCAGGGCAAGTATGCCCGGGAGATTCTGGAGAGGTTCAACATGCAAGGCCGCAAGCCTGTTGACACTCCTCTTCCTGGTGGTTGGAGGAAGGAGGATGCTACTTCAGCGGAGGTAGTGGATGCCACTGTCTATCGACAGTTGGTGGGGTCGCTTATGTATCTGTTCAATACACGACCCGATATATGCTATGCAGTTAACCAGCTTTCGCAAGATATGGTTAAGCCTACCAAGCTCTTTTGGAAGGCAGGCAAGCATGTATTGCGCTATATTAGAGGTACATCGGGATATGGTCTATGGTACAGACAGGAGGATGGAGCGAAGCTTTCTGGCTTCACTGATGCAGATTGGGCAGGGAGCCCAACGGACCGGAAGAGAACTTCTGGAGGAGTTTTTAGCATCGGGTCGACAGAAGTTTCCTGGTACAGTAGGAAGCAGAGATTCGTGGCACTCAGTTCAGCAGAGGCCAAGTACATGGCAGCTAGCTTGGCTGCATGCGAGGCTATTTGGATGAGGAAGATCCTCGTTGGATTGTTCGGGTTGCATTTGGAGCCTACAATGATCTACTGTGATAACCAGAGTTGAATTAAACTCTCGGCTAATCCAGTATTTCATGATAGGTCCAAACACATCGACATCAGGTACCATCATATCAGAGATTGTGTTCAGCGGAGAATCATGATGCTTTCATATGTTCCCACGGAGGATCGGGATGCCGACATCCTGACGAAGGCGCTCACCAGGAGCAAGTTCGAATTCCATAGAGGCAGGATAGGGGTTGCAGATAATCCATATCTTGCTGAGAGGGAGTGTTGAGAATGCAGCAAGATGATGGAACTTAGTGAAATGAAGTCGCCTTCACTAAGTGGGCCCGCAGGCAAATTCTGGCGCAAAGTCTATTTTTAGACTATGTCTATTTTTAGACATATGGAGCATGGTCTAGGGATTGCAGTATGTTATTCTTGGAGTATTGGTCATGTTGGTAAAAATATATGGACCTCTATTTTTTTGGACCTATAGGTCGAAGTCTATTTTTAGACTGCCTATCCTAAAAATAGGGAAGTCAAATATTATTTACCCTTAATAATATTTGGACTCTAAACTTCAGTTTACTCTCTTGGAGCACTTCAGTTCGAGCCTTGGAAGTGGTTCATGCATCTGACAGAGGAATTACGCTATTCCCAAGGGTTTGGTGAGCACATGCATGGTTGACTTCAGTTAGGACTTCAGTGGCAGAAGTTTGGTGGAGTTAATGAGACGGCTAGTGGAGTTGTGTTCGGTTTAATTTAGTTGAACTGGTTGAGATTAGTTTAACTAGCTAATCAATTAGTTATGAGTGGAGTGAATTAAATATTATTTAATTCATTAATTAGTAACTCATTATTCAACTCAAGAACACATCAGTTCACTACAGTGCATGATTAGTTCAGTGGAGACCAGTGAAAGAGGTAGATGAAAGGGTGGAGTTAGCTATCAGTGGCGACATCAGTTGTGCATGAGATTTGCACCACACTTGGAGGAATTTCCCATGATGATTGCACTGTCAAGCCAAGGAGATTCGAACCTTGGATCTCTATTTAGACAGGCCATGATTGCGCAATAGAGGCAAGGCAGATAGTGGTGTGTTTTGAACCTGTGACTTGTTCAAAACCAAGCTAGTTTGTGTGTAACTTTATGAGAAAGTACGGAGTACTTGTGAGGAGTATTGTACTGAGTTTGTTACATGATTTATCCATTATAATATACAAAATAGCTGCGGGGTTTTTAGCTATAGGCTTTCCCCATACATACTGTGTTAATGTGTATGATGAATTGATGTGTTATCGCTTGTTTTATTTTCCGCATGTGTGATGATCTGAGTGGAAGAGATTATGTGTTGCATATGAATTCGAATTGATATGTGATCAGGATAATCTCGGTGGATAAATATCATTATTCAGCAAATTTCTACAGAAAGAATCATTGTCAGCAACGTTGAAGGTGATGAAATTGTTGTAAAATATTTCTTGGTTCCCAGTGTATTTTCCCATATAATTAATATTTCCCTAATTGTTTATTGGCACAATTGATACTCTCTAGTATCCAATACCACTTTTTGCTAGAGCCAAATGGAACTTTATTCATCAAATTCTAGTAGGTTGGTGTGCACTTTGCATTTTTTTTGATAACCTTCTTCAAACAAGACACATGAAAGATCTAATGAATCTTGAAGTGGGTTGGGAGGGTTGGGTTGTAGACAACTTAACTAATGTGTTGCATGATCTAATAGGGACCATAAAACTTAGAAGGTATATTTTTGGGATCTTTAGATTTGAGTGATGTCTATTTATAAAAGTGAAAGTGAAACAATACTTGATCCATTTTGTTAAAAGAGCATTCGGATCTATGCTGATCAATTTGTTGTTTGATTCAATTTTGTGCCTTAGCTAAGTTGTCCTTGAGGATATGGATAAATGACTTCTTTGGTGTGAAGTGTTCTATATACATGATGAATATTGGATGGCCTATGTATCAAGGATGCCACTAAAAAAATTTTTTGGTTATAAAAAACTTCATATAGTGTCATTTTGTAGCTCCCATGATAAGTGGTATTATACCACTATTCTGCGAGGGAAAACTATTGAGTCCACTCCTATGGATTTTTGGAAGAAAAGCATCTCAAATACATTTCTAAGCACTCGTTGACCTCTTTTTCTTGGCCATAAGTTTGAGGATGATATGTAATTCTCATATCAATGATGTATGTTGAAGTTTATTTAGCTTTGGCTAAAATTTTCTGGTGAATGTGGGGTCTTGATCTAAGATATTGGAAGTGGGCATACCATGTAGTTTGAAGATCTCATCCATGATTGTCTTGAAATTTGAGGATGGAGTCAAAGGATGAGCTAGGGCACATTTTTTTTTTTGAAATATGGTCAACCATAGCCATGATGATTGATTTGTTTCTTGATTTTGGGATTCCCACGATAAAAACCATTGAAATATTTATCTAGATATGTGTTGGGATTGGAAAATATTGCAATTCTCATGGAATCTTGATCGTTTCTCTTGTCAGGCTAATTTAAGTACATAAACTAGGACATAATGTTTGTATCAATCTAGGTGTTTGTAAGCTTAAAAGAACAATACAATTTGTGGAGAGCTAGTTTAGATTGGCTACAACATTCTAAGATTAAGTACTAAAGTTAGCTAATTAAAATCACAAGTTAGAATTATAACAAAAGTTAAAGCTAAGCCAAGAAAGCATGAAACAAAAATTCTAAACAAAACACACTGCTTAGGAAATAAAAAATACACTTGAATTATGAACACTTGGGATTGGGCATGTACCAAGGCCTCTCACATATAAGGTCATATCCTTCTACACAATCATGTTCAAGAATGTCAAGTTCTTACACTAAAATTCTTGTAATTAAATTGGAAACAATGATTAAGGAGTTGGTTATTGGATTGGTAATTTTTAACAAACAAATCCCTCTTGCGGACAAGAGTGATCTCCCTAGATATGGTAACTAGATATAGAACAAAAAAAGTAGGAACAAGAAACTTTTTTTAAAGTTTAATTGCAATAAAATTATCAATGGAAATGAGAGTGGGATGAACTCATACCGTTTTGCGAAGGTTGTCCTCGTTTATTTTTTGTTATAGCTTTTAGTATCGTCTGCAATGCTCTGAAGGAAAGACATACAATTAAAACAAACACACAAACCATAAAAACACACATAATTCAAAAAATGATTTGATAAAACCTATATATACGATCAAGTATACACCAAATATTACCAAATATATAGACAATAACTTGTGGGAAAGAAACATATAATTGTATTATATTGAAGAAAATGTTACAACATGAAGTCGTCTTGATGTTGTAGGTCCCTTTTTAGTTATTCTTTGTTTCAATACCTTGCCATCAAAACTTTGAAGTCAAAGTTTTAATTTTTTAGCGGAGTTTCACCAAAGCCAAAAGCCTTTCTGATATTTTCTAACAAGTCATGTCAATGGGAGATGGTTGTACTTGTAGGAGTGGGAAAGGATAGAAGGATAAGGGATGGAGGTTGAAATCCGACAAGTTAGGTATGCGAGTTTGATCCACACCTCTTAGAGGAGATGTAGTCCAAGAAGATTTTATTATATAAGCTTCTTGTACTTTTTAATTTTACCTTGATTAAAATAGCACCACACCTTTTAAATGAGAAAAGTGCGAAAATATCATGGCTTACTGGGTATGCAACCTATGAAAACAAGCATGTGACACAGTTTATAAATGTGTAACTATGACATCCTTTTGAATTATGGTTTTTTAAGGTCGTTTCAAAAGTTTATTTTATTTCACAAAAGGGTTTTTCTTCCATCCTCTTAAGGGATTAAAGGTAATTACGCTTTGGATAGAAAAGGATAGGGGTACAAAATCAATTTCCATGAGTGCAAAAAAAAATGTGTAGTAGAATAAACCCTAAAGTGTGAAGTCAGAAAAGGAGTGAAGAATGAAGTACTTTATGATCATGTAAGGAAATTGAAACAAGGGACCAACTAGTCTGAAACCTGCCAAAAAAATCAAGGAGTTACAATACAATAATATCATATGATCATCTTTGAGGTAGGCATTCCCATACTCATAAAATAACTCAAAGTATAAGTATGGATATGCAAAGATCCACGTCAAATAAGGAGGGTCATGGCCACCAACATACATTGTGGATCCATTCCCACATGACTCAATATAAACATAGCCACCAGACACATAATGTGGATCTATGCAACAATCATAAATACTCATAAGACTCCATTGCAACATAGACACAACAGACATGATCTAGGGTCTTCATCTATATCATGCCACAGTACGAATCCAACCATGTGAATCAATGTGTTGAGGTCGAATATGGTAAAAACCATATGATTTCCGATCAATTATGAAAATCATTAACAAATGCGAAAGAAACCACCAATAATGAGAATGGATCTTAATGAACTCGAGTACATTTTATGGAGTGTGAATAAATGATTTGAATTCAAACACTCATAGAATCAATAAATCGAAGGTAAATGATGTAAACCTATTTTTGAAGGAGGACACCTGCCATTAAGGCATGCAAGCTCCAAGGTATTGAATAATTTCTAAATCAACTTCCCCAATAATATGCTAAATTCGATAGGAATTGTTTTTTTGCAAGACGGCTTTGAGTTATCCCCCGTCAATGGCACAAAAAATGTACAAACATGTGAAGTAGAACAAAGAACAAAGTAATTTAGGATTAACTCAATGATGGTAGAAACGATAAAAGGCTTTAAAGACTGTATAAAATGACTAACTCAAGTATGGTTGATGCAATAGAAGGATTAAGAATTGCAATCAGGTTGAAATTATCTTGAACATATTGACGACATGACAATTGTCTTGGCAACAATGACCCAAAAAGTGGATCACAAGTCAAAGTGTAAGACTTTTCAAAAGGAGTATGATCAATGATAGACAAGTGGATTTCCCAAACCTTAACACAGAGAGTGAAAGGGTGTCATGTTCAAGAATTATTTTTTTCCATATATATATATATATATATATATTCCCTTCCCAAATTCCCCCCACAATTCATGTCAAGTATCTCTTTATTTTTATGTGACCTTGGGGATGATAAAATATGCTTGAAGTATAAGTTCATCTTTTCGATGAGTCCTTTAGAGTTTTTTTAATGAACCTTAGGAAGGAGTAGTTTGGTCCCAATTTACATATGGGTAATTTTTTTTTTAAATTTTTATGATTCCAATGAAGGCACAATTTGATGTATTTTCATGTTTAGAGAGTTTGAAAATAAATAAAAGGAAACTCCAAGTTGGAAATTTTCACATAAGTTTAAAAAACCTGAAAAGAGGATAAAATAATACTCGTTCAATGCTTTTAATGTAAAATTTTAACGAGCCTAGAAAACATAAATCTCAGTGATTTTTCATATTTAGGGAGTCCAAAAAGAACATAAAAAAGACTCTAAGGGAGTTATTTTTCGTAAATTTAGCCTCCTAGGGCCCAAAAAAGGATAAAAAAATATAAAGGAGAACTCTTCTAGCCATGATGGACTAGAGTATAAACTTTTCGTAATTAGTCTATTTGGTTCTGAAAGAGGTAAGATTTTTTATTTTCTCAGGGCTTTATTGTTCTTTGCTTTAGATAATTGTATTTAAAAACTTTTTAAAGTTTACATAATGCATTCACCCCAATATATCATAACATCATAATTTTTTTTGTAGAAATAAAAATAACATGAGTAAAGAAATGGAACATAAAGGAACAACACAAGAAAATCATGCACAAATAGAGACACCAAGATTTGGTCAGAGACCAGGGTAAAACCCCACAAGGGGGAGAACTTACAATTCAATTCTTCTTCTTCTATTAGATATTCATCAATTGTTTAGTTGGGATTAAAATTACATCCATAGAAAGATATATATATATATATATATATATATAATTACAACTCAACCAAGAAGGCTTATGCCTATCTTCATTAAGTTCCTTAACTTGGAGACTGCAAACCACCGGGCCATGCGAGCCATATTATTGGGTCATACTAGCCATAAAAATGGGCCATGAAAGCCATACCATCAAGCCATACTACTGAGCCATACCATCGGACCATATCACTAGAGTATACCACCCACTGCGGGTGATGCAAGAGTTCTATGAGATCCATGTGAGTGGGCCATGCGAACAAACAAGTGGGTCATGCAATCCATGGGACATAGAAACCAACGAGTGGGCCATGCAAGCCATGTGACATACAAATCATCGAGCAGGGCATGTGAGCCATGGGCCATGCAAACCAACGAGTGGGTCATACAAACCATTGAGTGGGCCATTCGAGCCATGGGCCATGTGAATCAATGAGCAGACTATATGAGCCATGGGCCATACGAATCAACAAATGGGTCATGAGAGCCATCAGCCATACACACCATCACGCGGGCCATGCAAGCCATGGGGCATGTGAACCAACGAGCAGGCCATGTGAGCCATGGGCCAAAGTCTCAGTGTTTGACTATGAATGAATGAATGAATGAAATTTTAATGTCCACGACACTAAAAATAGTCTATGTGATATGCCTTTGTGTGACTGTAGTGATGCCCATACAATATTGATATTCACACTTATTAATGTGATATAGAGAACCTTGAACCCCCTAGGATATAGATACCCTGTAGCCGGATATCGTGGGCTATACATTCTATGCCATGGTAGCTTTACATGGAGTAAAATGTGGAGTAAAATTTTTGGCGAAAGAAAGTAGTAATGGTATTGGAGCACGATTCTTTACTAAACGAGATTAGATTGTGACTCTTGAAGGAATTATGATAAACATTTTGATGCTGAGCTACCATTTATAGGCAATAAAATCCAACACCATTCTTAAGTGTTTGTCCGTCAGAAGGTTCTTGCTTTAATTGAGCACGATTAATTTTGGATATATTGAAGTGAATATAAGTGTTGAGATAGGGCAGGTTAGGATTCCAAATTTGGAATCTCAAACCCTTTCGAGCAATCTCATACAAAAATGGACTCTAAAATACGGGAAGGGGAAAGGTTTTTTTTTCGTGGCTTTTATAAAAAATGATGGTTTGTCCAGAAGAGTGTTTGGGTTCAAGGGAGACACTATTTGAAGCTGGGTGGAGGAATTAGGAGTTCAGCACTGCAACAGTGAATGGGTTGGAGCCTAACATATATAGCTTCTTGCATCAAAAATGTATTCAAACATGACAACGAGACAAGAAAATTCAGAACCCGTTGAAACAAATGATATAGGGAAAGTGAAAATTTCCTCATCAGCCAAAGCTGGGAAGTGGGTTTGGGTCAATTCCAAACAGTATCAAGGCATTTTAAAACAAATTCTAGCTCGTCTAAAATGGGAGCAAATAAGGAAAAAATGGTCTCAGAGGGAAAGTACTTGGGTCCCTCGCAATAAACAATATTCAAACAAGTTCTCTTTACAAGCATGTGGAAACAACAAGTCCAAAGGAAAAGGCACTGATCATTCTGCCTTCTATAGTCCCACATCCACACCTCTCACTTGGTCATCTAATCTTTATGTGAAAGAACTGTTAAATGTAAAAAATAGGTTGGAGGTTGTAGAAGCTAAAGAGAAAGAAAGAGTTCGTACAATTCATATAATAAGAGTTGAAAACTAGGTTTTAGCAGAAGGAAACAAAGTTTTGAAGGATCAAGTGGCATTGCTACAGGAAGCTCTCCTGATAGGGAAGAAAGAATGGCAACTCATGAAGGTAGATGTGAAAAAAATGAAGAAATTTGCAGTGGAGAATACAAAGGTGATGAATGCGAAACCATCCCAGGATAAAGGTAAATTAGTTGCCCAAATAGACAACCATGAAGAGACAGCAAGAGAAGAAAGGAAAGGCGATTACACAAAAGTTTCCAAAACCCGAGCTCAAGTTATTAGCAATTATGCTAATAAGGGAGGAGAAGCAAACATTCGGGTTGAAACCATGCAAGATAGAGAAATCAAGGAAAGGAAAGACAAAGCAACAAAGATAATTATGAAAGGGGTGAAAGATTATGGGAAAAATGAATGTACTCTTGACCTTGCAAGATAATTCTTGAAAAACAGGGTACAATGATAAGGGCCAATATTCCAAGCATGGAGAGTAGGTAATTTTAACGGTGGTAGAGCTAGGCACATAAAATTCATCATTCTTCGTTTGCGTGAAAAAGATATCATTCTCAGCAAGAAGAAACTCTTAAGGGTTTCTCGTTTTTTTCTAGAAGAAGATCTAACTGTAAGACAACAAGAGGAAAGGAGGGGGGAAATGTCAAAAGTTAGGGAAGCAAGAGACGAGGGAAAGAGAGAATGGATTTATAAAGTTAAAGTAGTGATAGTGCAATTTTGACCTCCTTCCAAAACAAGTTAGCAAAACAATAACAAAGAAGAGGAAACAAACTCTTTAGCAAGAAATGAGGAAGCAAGGTTAGTATGGGAAAGCAGTGAAAAATACTCAACTCTGAGTTTTTCATCTAAAAAAAAATAGCAATCAAGTCATACCCAGGTTTCCTTAAGATTAGTTTGTTGGAACTGTAGTGGTTACCCATGGAGACAAGGACCTGTGTTAGGGCCTATTCCGGAAGGTAGAGACAAAATTCTCCTCATAGAAACACATGAGCATGAAGGGTGCAAGACACCTTTGTTTGAAAGGTAATCGAAGATAGTAGTGTAGAACAAGGCAACAGGGAATGACAAAGGACACAGGGGTATTAGTGAGAGAAGAAGAAGGTCGTTTCATTCATCTAGAAAAAGAAGACTCAAATAAGCAATTTGTTTGGCTGAAAATATCAAAAAATGGAAATCACATCAGAATTTCAACATGCTATTTTGCGCCACAAGTTTCATTACAAAAGTAGAGGGCTTTACCACAAATATCCATTTGTAGCCCTAAAAGCATATATTGCAACATATTCTCAGCTAGGTGATCTCCTTATAGTGGGTGATTTCAATGCTAGGACTGCAAGTGAGCAAGCTAGCATTCGTTGTTGTAAAGAAGATTGTGACCCTATCTGGGTTACAGAAGAGAGTAATAATCAGTGGGAAAGAATTTTAGAGGATAAATTATGCAATCTATTTGGGTAAAAATTGGTTACGCTATGTGGGGCTTTCGATTTAGTCATTTGTAATGGTTTTACTAGATGGGAAAAGTCTGGTAATTTCACTTGCAATACTTACAATGGAGAAAGTGTAGTAGATTATGTCATTTTCTCGCATAATTTGTGTGAGAAAATGGAGGAAGTTTTGATTGGAGATCAAATTTGGGACTTAAAATCAGATCACAAGCCAAATTATTTAAGTTTCTCTTGGACCAGAAAGAATCAATTAGGGTAAAAAACTCAGTGTGTTCAAAAAATTCCCCCATAGGGAAGAATTCTTTTGACTCCAGAAAATTGTAATACGTTCAAAATAACGCTAGAGAGGCTCTTTGTGTTGGGAAAAATACTGAGAGGGGGGGGGGGTGAATCAGTATTTAGGGAAAACTAAAACTTTTACTTTTTCATGCTCCAAAACCCATACGCTACTTTTCTGAAGCCAACTAGCGTATGCACGCAGATATCCTTCATAAAACTCGCGTATACACAGAGATCTAATTATGCCATTAATTCTTCACTTATATCATTCCATCATTCATTCATTAGATGTTCTATAAACAGTAAACATGTGCAGTAGAACAGAACCAAACCACTCCATGCTCACATGAACATGGATTCAGGTAGAAACCAGGTCGAGAGGAAAACCACTTGCTGCAGTTGCCTTCATTGCGATATTTTATTATAGAGAAAACATCTTTTACAACATATGTCTTGGCGCAACTCCTACCATCAGGAGGCACCCTGCGCTCGTTTACCGGCCTCTCTGAAGGAGCTCCAACCCCACGACTCGTTTACCGGCCTCTCTCCACGGAGAGAGCCGACCCCACTGCTCTCGTTTACCGGCCTCACCGGAAGGCTCGGCCCCTGCTCTCGTTTACCGGCCTCTGGAAGAACTACAACCCCCAGTAGAAGGCTAACCCCCTGACTGAAGGCTATAACCCTCAGCACCTCTATGGACCACGTTTCATCAATTTTCACACTGGATCCAAAGCTTCCTTTAGGACACAACTTGCAGGCCACGTTTCATCATATTTTCAGACTGGACCCGCTCCATACTTTTAAGCACAGTCAACCATGAAACAAATACATATAACTCACTAACAGATATCAGTAAACCAGCAGAACAGATCAAACATTTCTTACCACAGACTTCAGCAAACCCTAGTTTGCATACGCGCTTTCCTTTCTCTGATGTTGCGTATATACACGCTTCCGTTCACACAAACCAGCGTATACTTCTGTACATATTACAAAGCTCATTTTATTGCGCATACGTGCTTTCTCTTCAACGAAGCCGCGTTTATACGTGCTTCCTCTTCGGCGAACTAGCGTATGGTTCTTCAGACTTTTATGTCATTGCAATTCTTCACAACAGATACATCACTTCAGATTTTACCCTTTACCTCAGACAGATGTTCGCCTCATCACAGATCTAATCATTCCATAAACAAATCTAGCAAATACAAGTACATTTCAGATCTAGATCCCCTTCTTCATCATTGGTGCATCATACATTCAGATCTATCATTCAACTGTAACCCTTTCCATTCATATATCCTTCATAGAGAAGTATTCATTCAAGCTCAGACATCTTGCACCCACACTCATGATTTGCACAATGAATTTCTTCTCTTTATATAGGTTTACCCTTTTTCAATACCATGAGCCAAAACCACATTAATTCCGATGGTATTCCTGGACGGGGTCATTTAGACGAATCATTACTCAATACAATGGGTCAATACCATGGTGGTTACCCCTGGTTTTGCACTTTATGAGCGCTTTTGCCCATACGCGACTTGGCACGTTGTTTCCCGCGTGCATACGCGACTTCTCCTAGACAGATCCGCGTATTCCTTGAGACATACTCTTTTCACCATAGATTTAGCACATGCTGAATTCCTTTCTTCATTGCCTTCTGTACACACTGTAGATACATCATATTTAGTTCATCAAGACATATTCTATCAAGCACACCTTCATCAAGTAAGTTGCCATCATCTTCATCAAGTGGGTTGCCATTCAAGGAGAACACTCAGCATCATATTGCTAGCAAACATCATTTCACATCAGATTTACATCATTTACCAAGTCCATCAGGTCAAGAATAACTTCATCAGGTGGTTTTCCATCAAGGATAACATATGTCAACAATTTCATGTCTTCATCTTCATTCAGTGGGTTGCCATCAAGGACAACACTCTGCATCATATTGCCAACAATCTCCCCCTTTGGACTTGATGGCAACCACGATGATGTTTGGTTACCACAACAGATAGGTACATTAAGAATACAATGACACCATGTCACATTCCCCATTTTTGACACCATTCTTTCTCTTCATTCAAACACCATGTCACTCTCCCCCTTTGACATCAAGGGCAAAGGGTGGATCAAAACCAACATACTCTCTCCCTTTTCTCCACATGTGGAAGAAGCGTTCTGCAGATCTGATATATACTGAAGTGACCAAGCTCCCCCTGAGTTCATGCTGAATCTTCAAACATATTTTTCAATGAAGTACATGACTCTATGAACTTCCTATCACAAAAGACTCATACTTACACCAAATATCCAACCAAGTGGATTTACATATGAGGCTCAAGAACCCAACCAAGTGGGTTTACACATTTCAACTCAGCTACCCAACCAAGTGGGTTTACAAAATTTGACTCAGCTACCCAACCAAGTGGGTTTACAAATTTGACAAGTCCTTACATGACTGAATATTACAATTTTACATCATGGGTCTCAACATGACCTTTTCATCAAATTACAAATATGACTTTTCATGACCAATACCAGAAAAAACTCAAGAGAGATCATATATCAGAACCACCATGAAGCCAACAATGCATTATCCTCAGCAAAGCTAATGCTCCCCCTAAATCTATGCATCCAAGCAACCTTTCCATATGACTAAGGCTCCCCCTTAGTTTGTGCATCCTGAACACTTTCACCAACAAATCATCAAGGCATATTTATCAAAACATTAGAAATAGAATTATGAGAACTGGAACACCACCAGAGATACCAAACAGTATCAGAGATACCAAACAGCACTGCAGCTGTGCTGAAGAGAGCTGACTCCAAGCAGAAATTTGTCAGCAATCAGACATACGCGGTTTTCTGTGCATGAACTCGCGTATATACGCGACTGTGTTTCAGGAAACCCGCGTATCCAATACTATCTTCTATATTTTAACCAGATCTGATCCTCTGTGAGAAAAAAAACAGTGTTCAGCTTCTTTCTGAGATATTCGAATGCTTCCCTGGAATACAGATAGATAGAACAATGTAGTTGTGTCTTCAAGCGTCATACAACTCATCCATGTGTGAGCACAAAAGATACTTATCAGCAACCAGGGCTCAAAATCTCATCATAATAAACCATGTACCAAGTTATCATCATTTGAGCATGAGTATCACAAAAACCAAATAATAAGCAGTCATATTGCCAACAATGCAATCATTAGTATTCAACCTGCTGCTCCCCCTGAACCAGTGCTCCTTCTTAACTTGTGCAACCTGAATACGTTCATCAGTAAGTCATCAGTAACAATCTCTGCATGAACTGCCCTTATCTCCGAATTATAAGACTTTCATCTCAACAATGAATACTCTTCATCAAAAAGCAAATAGGACTCATCCACAATCTTCAACATAAGAAACCATGTATCATATCATCATTATTTAGAACTGAGAAACTAAGCTGATATTGAGTCAATAATACAGTTATTAACAGTCAGACTGATGCTCCCCCTGAACCTCTGCTCCTGATCTTCAACTGTCATCCCAATTCTCTTATCATAATGCATACGCGACTGTGTCTGCTGGAACTCGCGTATATACGCGACTTTTGTTCATCGAACCCGCGTATGGAAAGTGAAGCATAGAAATTTTTCACATTCCTTCATCTGCCCCTGAACTTGTACTTCATGTACCTATCTTCTTCATATCAGATGCTCTGTCAGAAATAAATATAACCAGAATAATCAAATCAATCATGAGAGTCATCATACATTGCTCCCCCTGTGACGATACATTACTAAATCTCATAATGTATCCCACATCATTCTTGCAGTCAATTAGAGAAATAAGCTTCAGAAGCGGATGACTGCAGTAGGGTCAATATTCCCTACGTTTCTGATCGGTCCTCCATGTTTTTCCAGATTTGTTTGATCTTTCTATTTGTGTGCTGGAAGTTATCCAATTTCTCATATATGTTCAACCTGCATTCCTTTTCTACATGTCCATACTTGTTACAAGAATAACATCTCATATGTCCAGAAAAATAAGCATAAGAATCATAATGAGTATTTCTAATCTTCCTCCTTTTACAATTAGCCGCTTTATGTCCATACTTGTTACATGAAAAACAATATCCCTTGAAGAAACCAGAGTACCTTTCTATGTAGGAACTGTTTGTTTGAGGCTGAAATGATCTGCTCCTGCAATTTGCTGCAACATGCCCATAATTATGACATTTAAAGCATTCAACTTTATTGACTGATTTCCTTTGAGATTTCATCATTGTTGGTTGACCTTTTGTTTCTTTCAACACTTCGGGTTTTGCATTGACATCCTCTGAATTTTTAGCACTTCCTTGTGAGCTAGATTCTCCTTTAACAGTTTCATGGAAACCAAGACCAAGTTTGATAGCAGGAGACCTTTGATTACTCGGAATATTGTCCAAAATGTTAGTACTATCTTGAAACCTCAAAAGTTTAACCTTTTCTTCTAATTTACCTTTGAGAATGTTTACCTCAACCTCCAAGGCTTGACATTGCTTCGTCAAGCTTTCTTCTTTCCTTCTTCCATCTTCTACTTGATCCTTCAGATTTAGAATATCTTCTTTCAACCAATTTTCGTTTTCTTCGCATGTTTGTTGCAACTCTTCATTCTTCTTATTTGATTTTTCCAGATCTTCTTTGAGAGAGATGATTTTTGCTTCAAGGCCTTCCTTTTCAAATGGTTGTAAAGGTTCCTCATTCTTCTTACTTGATGCTTCAAGATCTTCTTGCAGAGAGATGATTGCAGCTTCAAGTCCTTCATTCTTCTTGCTTGATTTTTCGAGATCTACATTTAGATCGTTGATTTCTGCTTCTAGTTCTTTAATTCGATTGGATGCATAAGTATGAAACCTTTGATACTTGTCCACCTGTCCATTCAGCATTTCTATTTGTTCTTTCATTTGAGAGATCATCTCTTTGTAGATAGAATCTTTCTTATCAATTTCCTTTTGTTGTTCTTCAACTTTGATCTTGATAGCTTCTTCTAGATCCACAACTTTACTTTCACTATCTTCACTATTGTTTGCAAAAAGAAGAGTATTACAAGGACCCCAATCACTATCTGATTCATCTTCTTCAATTTCTGCTATACAAGTTTTCTGAGATATCTTCTTGTTTCGAGTAGCCTTCTTCTTTTGCTTCTTTTCCATGAGTACTTTCAGATCATGGTCAGAATCTTCTTCATCTTCACTGGACACTTCATCATCATCTTCATTTGCATAATAACTTTTCCTCTTTTCAAATTGTTTCCCTTTACCATGTTTTTCTCTATAAGGACATTTAGCAGCATAGTGACCAACTTTTCCACACTCAAAACATTTGAAGGGAAGCTTACCTTTGAATCTTCCAGTTCCTAGTTGGAGTTTTCTCACGAAATTCGCTTCTTCTTCATCGGATATATAGTTGGATTCTTTGACAACTTCCTTTTCTTTTCCTCTTCCAGATACCTTAAAAGCAGCTTCTCTAATTTGAGAAGGACCTCCTTGTCTCATTTCAAAAGCAGTCAGAATACCATGTAATTGAACGATAGTAAGAGTTTGCAGATCTTGCCTTTCTTCAATAGCTGAAACTTTAGAGTCAAATTTTGAAGTCAAGGATCTTAAGACTTTTTCCACCAGAGTAGTATCAGTTGTGGTTTCACCCAAATTTCTCATTCGATTTACAATATCATCCAAACGTAAGAAGAAATGGGCAATGCTCTCATCACTATGCATCTTCAAATTTTCATATTCAATTCTAAGAGTTTGGAGTTTTGCACTTTTTACCTTTGTGTCTCCTTCATAGCTCAGAATGATTTTGTCCCATATTTCTTTTTCTGAATGTAGCTGCATCACTTTAGCAAATTCTGATTCAGACATGCTTCCCAATAAGACATTCACTGCTTTGGCATTGATTTCATACTTCTTTCTTTCAGCTGCATCAGTAGGAATACTTGCTGGGTATTGATAACCTTCTTCCACGATTGCCCATACATATGCACCAAGACTTTGCAGATATGCTTTTGTTCGTACCTTCCAGAATATCAGATTGCTTCCATTGAATAGAGGTGGCTTTATAGACATCACTCCTTCTTGACTTCCCATTGCGACGGATCTCCTTCAAGCGATCAAGCTTCTGCAGAAGAACCTGCTCTGATACCAATTTTTGGGAAAAATACTGAGAGGGGGGGGTGAATCAGTATTTTGGGCATACTAAAACTTTTTACTTTTTCATGCTTTAAAAACCCATACGCTACTTTGTTGAAGCAAACGACCGTATACACGCAAATATCCTTTATAAAACTCGCGTATACACAGAGATCTAATTGTGCCATTAATTCTTCACTTATATCATTCCATCATTCATTTATTAGATGTTCTATAAAAAGTAAACATGTGCAGTAAGAACAGAATAAACCATCACACATAAGCATCACACATGAACACCAGGATTTTAGGTGGAAACCCAAGTCGGGAGAAAACCACCGCTGCAGTTGCTCAGCCTTCAATATTTTATTATATAGAAAACATCTTACAACATATGTGCTGGCGCAGACTCCTACCAGCACGCAGGCACCCACCTGCGCTCGTTTACCAGCCTCTCCTGGAAGGGAGCTCCAACCCCCTGACTCGTTTACCAGCCTCTCCTGGAAGGGAGCTACGACCCCCTGCTCTCGTTTACCAGCCTCACCTGGAAGGGAGCTACGACCCCCTGCTCTCGTTTACCAACCTCACCTCGAAGGGAGCTACAACCCCCTGACTGAAGGCTACAACCCTCAGCACCTCTATGGACCACGTTTCATCAATTTTCACACTGGATCCAAAGCTTCCTTTAGGACACTACTTGCAGGCCTCGTTTCATCATATTTTCAGACTTGGACCCACTCCATACTCTTAAGCACAGTCAAACATGAAACTGATGCATATAACTCACTGACAGATATCAGTAAACCAACAGAACAGATCGGACATTTCTTACCACAGACTTCAGCAAGCACTAGTTTGCATACAAACTTTCCATTCTCTGATGTCGCGTATATACGCGCTTCCGTTCACATAAACCAGCGTATACTTTTGTACATATTACAGAGCTAATTTTACTGCCCATACGCGCTTTCTCTTCAGCAAACCCGCGTATATACGCGCTTACTCTGCGGCGAACTAGCGTATAGTTCTTCAGACATTTAGGTCATTGCAATTCTTCAGAACAGATACATCACTCAAATTTTACCCTTTACTTCAGACAGATGTTCGCCTCATCTCAGATCTAATCATTCCATAAACAGATCTAGCAGATACAAATACATTCCAGATCTAGATTCCCTTCTTCATCATTTCTTCATTGGTGCATCATGCATTCAGATCTATCATTCAGCTGTAACCCTTTCCATTCAGATATACTTCAGAGAGAAGTATTCATTCAAGCTCAGACATCTTGCACCCACACTCATGATTTGCACAATGAATTTCTTCTCCTTATATAGGTTTACCCTTTTTCAATACCATGAGCCAAAACCACATTACTTCCGATGGTATTCCTGGACGGGGTCATTTAGACGAATCATTACCTAATACAATGGGTCAATACCATGGTGGTTACCCCTGGTTTTGCACTTTATGAGCGCTTTTTCCCATACGCGACTTGGCACGTTGTTTCCCGCGTGCATACGCGACTTCTCCTAGACAGATCCGCGTATTCCTTGAGACATACTCTTTTCACCATAGATTTAGCACATGCTGAATTCCTTTCTTCATTGCCTTCTGTACACACTGTAGATACATCATATTTAGTTCATCAAGACATATTCTATCAAGCACACCTTCATCAAGTAAGTTTCCATCATCTTCATCAAGTTGGTTGCCATTCAAGGAGAACACTCAGCATCATATTGCTAGCAAACATCATTTCACATCAGATTTACATCATTTACCAAGTCCATCAGGTCAAGAATAACTTCATCAGGTGGTTTGCCATCAAGGACAACATATGTCAACAATTTCATGTCTTCATCTTCATTCAGTGGGTTTCCATCAAGGACAACACTCTGCATCATATTTCCAACACTTTGAGAAGGAGGAAATCTCATTTCACGACCTTCATAGTCACGAATTAACACACTTAATTCAAAGTGCACTTGCAGAGTGAAAAAGAGAAAAGATTAAGAAGTCTGAAACAAATTTCTTTCTGGTTAATGCTTGATTTGACGAGGAATGAAAAAAGGCAAGGAGAATGTGGAAGGAATCAGACAAGGATAACATAAAGCTCAAAGCTTACAAGCAGACATTAGGAAATAAAAAGGTCATGGTTTCAAGGAGAGAAGAACTAATCTTCCTTGGGAAAAATAACCCCAAATTATTCTGGAAGGAACTCCAACTGAGAAAGGTGCAAACTGAAAACAACATTACAACTTCTAAATGGTTTGACTATGCAAGATAAATTTATGAGTAGGATCCCAAGGTTGACCCTCCTCCCTTGGTCAACAAAGACACAAAACTCTTCACGATGCAAGAGGTATAGATGCATATCAAGAAGTTGGGTGCTGGAAAAGAAAAAGAGTTAGTTGAATTCCAAGCAAAGTATATAAAGTGGGGCTTAAAAATTCTTGCACCTAACATCACAAAAATTTTCAACAACATCATACAAGAGGGGTTCCCCACATATTGTAAAACTAGTTTGGAAATACCTCTTTTCAAGAGTGGCAACGTAAATAATCCCTCCAATACAAACCCCTTGTTTGCAAAGTTATTTGGAAGTATCTTAGAAAATAAAATCAGCAAGTGGGTAGAAGAAAGAGATAAACATAGCCTAAATGGAAAGAATATTTTAGACCTGAACATTCCACAATTGATCATTGTATAACTTTAAGGCACATCATTGAAAAAGTTTGGGAGAAAAAGGAATAATTTTTTTGTTTCTTTGTTGATTTCAAAAAGGCCTTTGAAACAGTTCCTAGGGATAAGCTTTGGTACAGAATGGAGGAACTCGGGGTTGCCAAGAATTTGAGAGCAGTTGTGCATAGGCTGTATGAAGAGGTGAAAGTAAAAATTAGAACTTCAACGGGAATTTTTGAAAGTTTTAGAAGAGATATCGGGGTTAAGAAAGGTTTCCCATTGTCTCCTACCCTTTTTGGTTTATATATCGACAAGCTTGAAGAGTGGTTAAATTCGCAAGGGGGTGACTGTATCCATTTGGGAAAGTTTTTTATAAGGCTTCTTTTGTACGTAGAGGACCTTATATTGATTACTAAATCTACTCTTGGTTTGCAAGAGCACTTACTTTCTCTTGAGAATTTTTGTAGAAGGGTGGTGATACAATTCAATATTAGCAAAATGAAAGTAGGGTTTCCTCTAACAAAAGAAAGCATAAACATCATAAGTTCTACTTTGAAGGCAACAGTCTGGAAGAAGTTGCAGATTACAAATACCTCAGAATTGACTTCAACAGGAATTTAAGTTGGGATGACTGTAGAAAGAAAAGAACTTTGGGGGGTTGGAAATCATTTTATGCTTTTTTCAAAACAAGTGTAGAGAGGCAAAGCTATGGGACTGGAAACCACTCTGACTCTTTTTGGGCTTTTAGTGATCCCGATGATTATCTATGGTTGTGAACTGTGGGTCAGAAGCACATCTGAGATGTAGTGGAAACAAATTGAGAAAATTCAGAATCCTTTGATTACAAAAAAATTCAAAATTAAAAGTGTAGTTCCATATACTATCTTGTTAAGTGAAACACGGGTTGCGCTTATTGAAGCAATTGCTATGGTAGGATTCATAAGGTATTTAAAAAAAATGAGAAAATGGAAGAGGGTATATGGCCTAAGGTTGTGTTTAATGACATATTGTGAAAAATAAAGAAGACTTGGATGCGGAAAAATAACAAATAGTTTAGTAAATGGGGTATTTTCTTGACCATGTGTCCCACAAACAGTAGAGAGATAAAAACTTTTGTTATGGATAAGTTCAACAAATGTACTTGGGAGAAAGAGCTAGGGAGAAAGAAGAAGTACTACATTGAAGAGTTTAATCCCACCCATAATCATCAACAAAAAGCATACATATGGTCCAATATTTCTTGGAGAGCCAAAATTCTTATTTCTCAATTAAGGACTAATTCTCATCGACTCCATTGTGAAACAGGGCACTGGAAAAGGCCAAAAGAAATTTGGGAGGAAAGAGTGTGTATTTTTTTATCTTCTGGAAAAGTGGAAACAGAAAAGCATTTCATTTTAGAATGTGAGGCATTCAAAGATAGTAGACAAAATTATGCAGATATTCTGGTAGCTAGTTCTTGGGATAATCTATTCAGCAAAGAGTTTGTCGAGAATCTAGCAAAATTTATTGTAAGACTCCATAGGAAAATGTCGAATACAATAATTATATGGAAAATCAATCTATCCCATAGGCTATTTTTAGCCTCGTGGATGTTAAAATAATTACTTTCTTTCTTTCTTTCTTTCTACTCTAGATATCGTTGGGCATCATACCGTCTAAGAAAATCCCCATATCACATCTAGAGGAAGGGGGTTGCAATAATCCTGGGATCCAATTTTATGACATGAGTAAACTTGATTGAATTAATCACTCCTTGCCAATAAAAAAAATAAAGTATCTGGAAGTCACCAACTTTTGTTCAGTCCTAGTTAAAATTCCCCATTCCCCAGTATTCTACCATTACTACATTATCACTACTTATCTCTGTCGCTTTCCCATTGAGGAAAGAACGATCGACAAAGAATTCAAAACCATGCCTTATTGCAGGTCATCAATCTCTAGTATTCGAAGTGTGGGAATCTCAATGAATGCTACAAAGCGGTATCCCATCTGTCTAACCTTATTTTATTGATCAACAAATTGAAGTTTCTCTTACATGAAATATGTTGATATGGAAGCAATAGTCATTTCCATTGATCCGGTCTCGTTTATACTTGATAGAAATGAATACATTCATTCCATGGATATGGATAGTTTTGGCTCATCGAGAATGAAATGGGGTACAACCTTTCTGTCCTAACTATCCAATAAATAACTTCCCTTATTCATAACATAAAGGAAAAGTTGACATGGTAGCAACTGTGAAAATTTCTGAATCTTCTAAATAGAATTCCTACAACAGTAAATTTGATTTACTTCTCCTACTTGTTTGCTTAACTTAACAAGTTATTTTCTAAATAATTCATGAAAACATTAAATTAAATACACTACTGCCTACACAATTATATAGATCAAGTACTAAAGAATAAGCAAACATCCAGACAAAGGACACAATTTTTTCGGACAAATGTCCTCGGAAAAATCGGATGCAGGAAAACCGGTGCAACAACTCTTGAGGAATTTATTATTATGAAGATTTCTAAATACAAACTAGGGTTCCATAAATGGCTCACCCAAAATGTAATATTCCTAATTAGATTTTAGCTAGTTGGAATATTAAAATTTTCTTTTGTTAATAAAATAGATGAATAAGTGGGTAGAGAGACCCTTAAATATCTTTAGTAGGAATAAAACCACTTCTAGTGTCAAAGTGGATCAGTGTATCTAGTTGAATAAAGCACCCCTTGGTGTGAATGGGGTCAATGCATGTGGATGGGGTAAAGGTTGACCAAATCAGCAACACAATCATGGAGAGAGAGGAGATAGTGGAGGACAACGCAGTCATAATGGGAGGAAGTCTCCATGAGAGTAGCATCATTATTGAGTGGAGCCAAGGGGGAGGAGGCTCATAATGCATATAATTAAGGGGATGGCAGCCATAGAGAGCATTCTAAATATTTTTGTGTTTGGTATTTTATGAATTTCTTCACGCTTTAGCAGTTTAGTGGAGTCTGTTGCGTTGTTTAGCACAAGGGTGTTTCTGAGAGGAAATCCCACCCTCATCCTCGAGGGACTTTGAGTGCCCAATCAGGAGAGGTTCCTTTGAACTTCATTCCATCATTCGACTTCAGGCCAATCTTCAGCCACCTCTAGTAGCGCAGTCTCCTTCAGAAATTGCGCAATTCGGGAGGGAAGTTTCAGTGGAGGGTTTGTAACCCAAGTTATTGAGCTTATTTTACTTTGAGGGGAGCAACCCTTCATCCGGAAAGTCAGTGGGGAGGAGTATAAGCTATTTTCATATCAAATCGGCCACCTCCCAACAGTTTCATAGCTACAGATCATAATTCATCCCTAGGGTTGCATTTTTCATCTTGTTATTTCCAAAAACCCTTTCTAGGTTATCGTGGAATTGTGCTAGAAAGCCTAGATCTCTGATCCTGACATTTTCTGAGCACTATATCAGCAGATCCATGCATTCCTATTTTTCAGTAGGGTTTGTGTAGTCATGGACTCCCAACAGTTTATGTAGAAGAAAATTTTCATGTATTGATATATAGGGTCATTTGAGGCTTTTTTTTCCTAGCTTGAGTGTCTTTTCCTCAAGATATTGTACTCTATTTTATACTATCATATATAATGAAATGGCTCAATGATCTGCTCATGTTTTGATGTATTGATATTTACTGCATTTTCCAGTTTTATGTTCCATATTCCTATTTTTCCTATTTTGGAATATTACAGTGGTATCAAAGCATAATCTTGGCACAACTTGTGGGGCACTACATCTATATCATCGGGAGAAATGGATGAAAAGGAGTTCCCAAAAATTCTTCTCCAAACTATGCAAGATATTGCCAAAGAAATCAAGGAGATGAGGGTAGAAAGATAGAAGGAATCCCCTAGAGGATTTCAACATGGAGAAAGTTTCAGCACATCACATCATTGGTGTGAGCAAATAGTAGTGTTGGGCTGTATTAATCACTGTTAAATTACTAAAACAATACACATAAATTATCAATCCAGGGACGTCTTTTATTTCAATGACAGTCGCACTATTTGTGCGGATACATCAAACCAAAAGCAAATCCAAATAAAGGAAATTGTTGCCGAATTAAATGCCAGAAGGAATCACTCATGCAGAAATAAAATGATCTACAGGACTGTGATCACACCTCAATTAATCTGTACCTAGCACACCACACAACAATTACCCAGTTGGTATCTCTAATCCCACATGTGTAACAACATATAAAATACTGGAATTGAAGCAGATCTATTCACAGGTAATAACAACAACAACAACACTTCCACTGATACATAAAGAAATTAAGAAATATATATACACAACTACCTTAACTGCTGCAATCCCTGCTAAAGAGGAGGGCCCTTCCTCCCTACCAGGGCACAGGAAGATAAATAACTTAACTGAAACTAAACTAGACAATGCACGTAAAAGAAACAATAGAATAACTTGTACTAATGTGACCAAAATTACAGAGCCAAAGTAATATTGTTCTCTGCTAACATTTCGACCTCAGGGGTCGATAATTATATAGTGGTTACATCTTCAGAAAAATGAGGGATGGATCAGTCATGAGAATCTTATGATTCTCATGCTGACCAAAATAGAATACATATAGTTACAACCACTTCTTAATAAAAAGTCTTACTGGAAAATATAGATTACAGTCAAAACCGACTAAAGGTTGTTATCCTAAAATACAATACGTAATAACTTCTACATCTATTGTGGCAAATCACAGTTGTAGCATAACAACTAGAGGACAGGTTAGCATCAGAAGTTGATGATATCCAGTTAGCGGTACAACTGTAACAACAGTTCATCAGCTAGTCTGTAACAACATCATGGTGTAACATCGTCGTGTTGTAACCGCTCATGGTAACAACACACCTTTAACTTCTCCTGTACGCCTCATGCTCTAGATATTTTGTGCTACAATTAGCATCTGGAAGGTCAACAAAAGACCAAATAAATTCTCCAAACATTCATGCTCAGTTATTCATAAAAAATACACGATACATCAGAATAATTGATGAAATGGAAAGGTAATGAAAATAAGGTGAAACAACACAAGTTAAGATAGAAAGGTAGGAAAAAGAGGCAAAGATAGTCCCAATGGTTGTAGTCATGAGGTAAAATGGAAGAAACAAAATGTAGGAAATAAGTACAAAACTGTCACCCAAAATCTCCCCCCAGCTGAAGCACTTGCATGTCCTCATGAAAAATCTCATCTCTCATGAGAATATCTCCAGTGCAGGTCAGTGAGATCATAAGCGTTGACTGTATCTTCATCTGTAGACCTATACCCTTGACTAGCCATCAACTGTCATACTCAAGAATCTGATTCATACTTGTTCAATTCATAATTACTCTGGTAATCCTAAATTGGCAGCCAGATCAAAGGGAACTTGAACCTTAAACCAAGCCAGGAAGCTCTAAGGGTTTGTACTATCTGTGCATATGCTGGTACATATGTAACTGCTACCACAAAATTCTGAAATGCAAATGGGTCCCCCTTTAGCAACTCAACATTGTTGGCTTCTGTGCGTTTCAAGCACCCAGTCAAGGCTCGACTCTTCATTATTGAGAACTGATTAAGGCAGAAGTTCACAATCCTTCTTCTGTAAGTGACAGTGGGTTCCCTTATCCTAGGAGTGCTCAAAATTATTCTAAACTTCTGCCTTAACTCAGCGGCCCATCCTGGTTTTTCCCGGATCCTTAATGTCTTCTTTTCTTCATTAGCATCCATAGACGTGGTGGAAAAATGCCACTCAATCTGATTCTTCATGAATGACAAAAAATATCTCAACTGTAGATCTCCCATATAGGAGAATATCGTCACCACCATTTTCATACTTACGTGCTCACAAATGATATTGTGCAAGAATAACTCACACAACAGGCTTTGTTCATCAAAATCGGAAGCACGAAAGACATCTAAGAATGTGCGAGTGGAAGAACACAGATAGGGCTTGTTCTCCATGACGGATTTCATTTGAAATAGGAAATAGAATTCCCATAGAAAAGTGGGGTAGGATGGGGAAGGTCACCTGCACCCCAACATATTGAGGGAAAGGTCATGGAGTTTGTAATATTCCAAAATTAGCTTGCAGCTAATTGGAATATTGAATTTTGTTTTTTATCACCTAGGAGTTGAATAAATGGGTAAGGAGACCCATGCATACTAAAAACATGAATAAAATCCCTCATAATGTGAAAAGGGATCATCATAGGAGCTGGATTTTCACTCTAATGTGTGAAAAGGGTCTTTTGCATGTGGACAAGGTCAAGTTTGACCAAGTCAACAGCGTTGGGATAGGAGGTGGAGAACACTTTGAGAGACAACACAATATGAATGGGAAAAGGTTTATTTGGTTAAGGAAACCCTATTGAGTGGGACCCATGGTGAGAGGGCTTTCACTTGTTTAAAGGAAGGGCAAGGCAACCATTGCTATTCATGTTACGGATTATTGATTTCTTGGTCTGCTTAGACTTTGTGCATTCTTTTGTTGTTTAGCCGAGTTGTTGTGTTGCTTAGCACAAGGAATTCCTGTTTAGGAATTCCTTCTCCTTTCAAGAGAGGCCTCTTGAAGGAGCTTTCTCTTCATTTCTCCATATTCAAGCTTTAGGCCAAGCATCCTCCTTCAGCTACAGCGCAGTATCTGTTTAGAGCTGGGTTGTGTTGCAGGGTGTTGCAGTGGAGGTTACTTAACACTACTTCCGGAGCTTATTTTTCAGAGGAGGAAGCCTTCTTCCCTTTGAAGGATCAATGAGGAAGCATCTGGGATGATTTCACCATATTTGGCACCAGCCCAACCATTTTCCATCATCTACAACGTAGTCCCTCTCCTTGACTGCATTATTTTTAGTGAGCATCTGCAGTGAGGGTTGCAGTGTTTGTTTGGAGGGTGAGATCTTCAGTGTTAGGATCAGCCTTTCACTTGGAAGATCCATTGGAGGAAGTATATTCAGCTTGTGCATCATCTACAACCATCTCCGTCTAGTTCTTGAGTTGCAGCTGCTACTCAGTCTAAGACTGCAACTCCGACATTTTTCCATTTTTGCATATTTTAGCCAATTCTTCCAGGATTGTCTTGAAATAGTATTTGGGAGCTTAGATCTTCACTCCCAATTTTTTATGAGCCATAAATTTGTATATCCATGTATTAAAATTTTCTAGCAGCAATTGTTCCTTATAAAACTGCGCTGTCATAGCCTTGGGCATTTTCTATGTAGCAGTGTTCTTCATTTTTCCATGTACATGTTTCTTGAGGCTTGTATTTCTTAGCTTGAGTGATTGTTTCCTCAAGACATTGTATGCATTTTCTGCTATGATATAATATGATGGCTATTTGGATCTTCTTACATCCTATGTGTTTATGTATCACTTCTATTTCATTATTATGTTCATGGATTGCTGTATCTCCAATTTTGGAATATCTTAAAGATATTCCCATTGTTGTATATTTCCCTATTTTGGGATATTACAGTGGTATCAGAGCATAACCTTGGCTCAGCCTATGGAACTCAACCAATATGCTATCAAGAGAAGAGAATATGAATAGAAATAAGACTCCATTCTTTGGAGGAAAGAAGGAGGAGAGGCTCTCAAAGCTTCTTCCTAAATCTGTACAGATCATTCAAGGAGATCTCAAGAAAGTAAGAAGGGAGATGTGTATAGAATCTCCAAGAGGTTTTGAATCTGAATCAAACTCCAGATTTTCACATGATAGGTGTGAGCATGCAGCTACACCCTATTATGCACAGCGCAATCATATGCCAAGATTTTCCATGAGAGAGATGGAAGAAGAAGGAATGACTAGGAGGGAAACTCTTAGTGATTTTCTGCAAGAGTATGAGTCTCAAACTCAGAAGTTTAGAGACCATATCACTTTTCTAGAGTTTTGCAAGATAAAGGTGAAGAGGAGCAAGCAGCATGAGAGGGGTAGATTCCTTCTACCTACTTTTGATGGTTCAATTACATGTTCAGCCGAAGCTTGGGTGGAGGAGCTAGACACCTTTTTGCAGCAGCACTAAATTTCTGAAGATGAAGCCATCAGAGTTGCAGTGCTACATTTTGGAGGTAAGGCGTGTGCATGGTGGATATTTGAGTCCTTTTCTTTAAAAAATTAAAATACTTCCTCTTATTCTAGGTTCACTAAGACATTAGAGGAAACATTTGATGGAAAAATTTCTGAAACACATGTTGTGGGACCAAACAAACCTAATCAAACAAAAACCTTGCATGTGATGGAGGAAACTACAAACCCGGATCCACTTCAGAAAACCATGAAGGAGGCTGAAATATTGCATCATACCTTGCTAGAGGCAAGACCTCTATCTCAAATTCCTGAACAAGAGGGCATGGAGATCCCTTTTTCAAAGGAGGATCCAATTCTTTGGAAGTTACCCATACATGTTGATGAGGAGGAGGGCAACAACGCTGTCATGTCTAGAGTTTATCTAGCACCTCATGCAGAGGAGGAGGTAGCTCTTACTCCAACTAGAGGGATTATTGTATCATTGCAAGAAATTCCTCAGGATCTCACACGTGGAGATCAAGGCACAACTCATGATTCACATGTGCCATTGAAGATAGGGTGTGAACCTATGGAGATACAAGGAGGAGATAAGGAGGATGACCAGCATCAAGTGATGAGGAGCAAACACCCCTATCTATTTCAGGAGGTTGATGCACCTAAGAGGGAGACTGGATTGCGCAGTGAGAGCAAGGAAAAATCTATCCATTCATATATGTAGTCTATGTTGAAAATGCAACAAGATGATGGAGCTTAGTGAAATGAAGTCGCCTTCACTAAGTGGGCCCGCAGGCTATTTTTGGCGCAAAGTCTATTTTTAGACTATGTCTATTTTTAGACATATGGAGCATGGTCTAGGAGTTGCGGTATGCTATTCTTGGATGATTGGTCGAGTTGGTAAAAATAGATGGACCTCTATTTTTAGACATACAGGTCGAAGTCTATTTTTAGACTGCCTGTCTAAAAATAGGTCAGTCAAATATTATTATCCCTTAATAATATTTGGACTATAAACTTCATTTTATCCTCTTGCAGCACTTCAGTTGGAGCTATGGATGTGGCCCATGCACCTGACAGAAGGAATTACGCTATTCCTAGGGGTTTGGTGAGCTCATGCATGGTTGACTTCAGTTAGAACTCAAGTGGCGGAGTTTGGTGGAGTTGTGTTTGGTTTAACTTAGTTGAACTAGTTGTATTTAGTCTAACTGACAAATACACTAGTGATGAGTGGTGTGAATTAAATATTATTTAATTCACTAATTATTAACTCATTATTCAACTAAATAACACATCAGTTGACTGCAGTGCATGGACAGTTCAGTGAAGACCAGTGGAGGAGGTAGATGAAAGGGTGAGTTTGCTATTAGTTGCGACATCAGTTGTGCATGAGATTTGCACAAGCATTGGAGGAGATTGCCAATGATGATTGCGCAGTTGGAGTCAAGGAGATTCGAACTTGGATCTCTCATTAGACCAACTTGGATTGCGCAATAGAGGCATGCAAATAGTGGATGAGTTTTGAACCTGTGACTTGTTCAAAACTGAGCTAGTTTGTGTGTAACTTTTGGAGATAGTACTGATTACTTGTGAGGAGTATTGTGCTATGTATTGTAACATTTTCTCTTCCATATAATATAAAAAATAGCTGGGGGTTTTCAGCTATAAGCTTTCCCCATTACATATTGTGTTTATGTGCGCATGCGACTGTTTCTATTTCCGCAAATTGATGATCAATTGTAGAAGAGGTTATGTGTTATGCATGAATTTGAATTAGTGTGTGACCAGGATAATATCAGTGGATAAATCTTCATTATTCAGCAAATTTCTACATGGTATCAGAGCGAATTGATCATCAGGATCTATTACAGTGATTACAATTTTATTTCGGTAGACAGAGTTTGTAACGGGCCAGGTAGCCTCTGGATCCATCCTTTCCTTGAAAGGTGATATATCTAGTAAATGCCCTTACAGTCGATCTCTGTGCTAGAAATAATTTGTTCTCACAGATCCAGAAGCAGTTGAGTTTTTGAGCTTGGAATTCGAATTTTGCAGTAGATTGTTTTCTTGGTGCCGGAGTTGAAAATGTCTTTCAACGGTTTGCGACTCGAGTATGCCCTTGAGGGCAGTTCGAATTATGTTGCATGGAAAGATCGGATGGAGGAGGTATTAGATGATAACGGGCTGAAGGAGTTCGTAGATATGGATGTCCAAAAGCCTACTGATCCTGCTGAAGTTGAAGCTTGGCAAAAGAAGATGGCGAAATGTCGAAGGATTCTGTTGGAGGGCGTGAAGGATCACATTGTATCCATCCTGCATGGAAAAGCTTCTCCATATTTGATGTGGAAAGCGTTGATAGATCTATTCCAGAGCAAGAGCGACCAAAGGAAGCTGGCGCTCAAGGATAAACTCAGAAACATTAAGATGGAGAAAGGCAACAGTATCGCCAAGTACCTCACGAAGTTCACTCAATGCAGAGATGAGCTGGGAAGTGTGGGGGTGACTGTCGATGAAGAGGACTTGGTGGACCTGGCTCTCCTTGGTCTTCCGAAGGCTTGGCATTCCTATCAGGACTCTGTCAATGGTCGGGAGAAGTTGCCGGGATGGGAGCGACTTTGGGCAGATCTCATGCAAGAGGAGATAAGGCGGACTACCAGGGACGGATCTTCATCAAAGGCATCTGATGAAGAAAATTGCGCTTTGGCTACCAAAGCAAAGAAGGGGAAGAGAAAGAAAGCTTCTCAGTCTGGTGCAAAAGGCAAGAAGCAAGAAATGTCCAAGGTGAAGTGTTTTCACTGTCACCAGCATGGACACTATGCCACAAATTGTCCGCAGAAGAAGAAAAATAAGAAGATTGCTGGATCTGCAGCGGGAGAGGCTTTGGCCTCCCAGTTTGAACTGGATTTTTCACTGATCGCATGCTTGGTCTCAAGTGTGATGGGATCAGTATGGCTCTTGGACAGTGGTGCGTCATTTCACATGACAGGAGATCGGGATATGTTTTCAGATCTGGAGGAAAAAGATCTTGGAGTGCACATCGAGATGGGCGATGAAGGTAGATACAGTGCGACCGGTATCGGTACCATTTCCTTTGAGAGGGAGTCTGGTAAACCCTTCGTATTGAAGGAAGTATTGCATGTTCTAGGATTGATGAAGAATCTGATCTCTGTGGTGATGTTGGAAGACAAGGGGTACGATGTGGTCTTCAGCGAGGGAAAGGCTTTCCTGCGCAGTAAGACAACTGGAGAGACCCGGAAGATAGGGGTTCGAGTCAAGAACCTTTATCAGTTGCAAGTAGATGGCTGCGCAGCAATGGCATGCAAGGCGAGAGAAGTGGTGAGCCGGGATGATGAGGGCGAACTGTGGCACAGGAGATTGGGCCACCTTCACCATGGAGCCTTGAAGATCCTGCAGCAGATTTCTACTGGGCTTCCTAAGGGCACTCTTGCGCAGTCAGATCAGTGCAAGGGGTGTACCTTGGGGAAGTATGTGAAAGCCACCTTTCACGAGAAGGATAGTCGCGCCACGACGATCCTTGAGAGAGTTCACACAGACGTGTGTGGTCCTTTCTCGGTAGCTTCGACAGCAAAGCACAAGTACTATGTGATCTTTGTTGATGATTTCTCTCGGAAGTGCTGGATCTTCTTCATGCAGAAGAAGAGCGAGACATATTCAAAGTTCTGTGAATTCAAGGCGCTGGTTGAGAAGGAATCGAGGAAGCATGTGAAGGCTCTTAGAAGCAACAATGGTGGTGAATTCATCTCTACTGAATTCAAGGACTTTTGCAGCGCAGAAGGGATTTAGAGAGAGCTCATCGCACCCCATAACCCACAGCAGAACAGGGTTGCTGAGCGGAAGAACAGAACGATCGTGGGTGCTGCACGGGCGATGTTGCATGATTAGGGCCTACCCCTTCACTTGTGGGCTGAGGCATGCAATACTGCAGTATATGTGCAGAACCGTTGTCCTCAAAAGATACTTGGCATGAGTACACCGGAGGAGGCGTTTTCTGGTAAGAGACCTGACATTTCCCATTTGAGGATTTTTGGCTCACCTGTCTACATGCATGTGACGAAGGATGCCAGAAAGAAGTTGGATCCGACCGCAGAGGTTGGAATATTTGTGGGGTACACTGATACACCTCACAACTATTGGGTGTATTTTCCAGACATTCGCAAGACTGTTGTGCGACGGGATATCAAATTTCAGGAGGAGAAAGCCATGAAGTGTTCGCTTGAGAGGGAGCCACACTTACATGCAGATGAGGAGCTATTAGTTCCTAAGGATGAGCTTCCGGATGTGGATCAGCAACAAGAGGAAGATCATGTAGTGGAAGAGACCACTCATGCAGTGCCAATCATCAGAGGGCGCAAGCGCACTACAGAAGTTGAGCGACTGGCTCAAGATGCAGAGCGGGTTGTAGGACCACCTACAGCACAGCGCAGACAGAGACAGTCACCGGATCGGTACACTGGATACATGGCTCTTGTGAGCAAATGTGTCGTGACAGAGCCATCCTCTTTCGAGGAAGCTGTGGAGGAACCCGCATGGGTAGATGCCATGGTGGAAGAGTATGATTCGATTGTCAGAAACAATGCATGGGAGATTGTCTCGCGACCGGAGGGGAAATCAGTGGTGGGTTCGTGATGGATCTACAAAGTGAAGTAGGCGGCTGACGAGAGTGTGGAGAAGTACAAGGCAAGATTTGTTGCCCGTGGCTTCTCACAGATCGAGGGGATCGATTATGAGGAGACCTTTGCACCTGTCGCAAGGTACTCTTCCATACGGACGATCCTAGCTCTCTCGGCGCAGATGGGATGGCACATCCATCAGATGGATGTGAAGACTGCGTTCCTCAACGGAGTCATTGAGGAGGAGGTGTACATAGAGCAGCCTGAAGGTTTCAAGATCTTCAGCAGTGAGTCGCATGTTTGCGGGCTCCAGGAATGTCTTGTACGGTTTGACAAGCACCTCGTCGCCCATTGCACCACCAGTTAGACTTTACTTCCTGAGACTTGGATTCTTCTCCAAGAGTGAGGCGAGATCTAGCAACATGCCGGATTATTGCTCGAGGGAAGTTTACGATCATTGTACTGTATGTAGATGATCTGATTTTGACGGGTGATGAGCTGTTGATACTTTCATGCAAGGAGGATCTTGCACGAGAGTTTGAGATGAAGGACTTGGGCCTCATTCATTATTTCCTGGGATTGGAGATTTGGCAGCGCAGTGGAGGACTGTTTGTTTCTCAGGGCAAGTATGCCCAGGAGATTCTGGAGAAGTTCAACATGCATGGCTGCAAGCCTGTTGATACTCCTCTTCCTGGTGGTTGGAGGAAGGAGGATGCTACTTCAGCGGAGGTAGTGGATGCCACTGTTTATCGACAGTTGGTGGGGTCGCTTATGTATCTGGTCAATACATGACCCGATATATGCTATGCTGTTAACCAGCTTTCGCAAGCTATGGTTAAGCCTACCAAGCTCTTATGGAAGGCGGAGAAGCAGCATGTATTGCGTTATCTTAGTGGCACATCGGGATATGATGCAGCCAGGTACGAACGGGGGATGGGTAGAAGCTTTGCGGCTTCTTGATGCGGACAGAGCGGGGGCCCAACGGACCGAAGAGCACATGCGGAGGAATCTTGATGTCCCGGGTCGACGGCGGTTTCTTGGTACGGCGGGGAGCCGAGATCCATATTTTCGGAGTTCGAGCGGGCGAGCATGGCAGCTAGCTTGGCTGCATGCGAGGCTATTTGGATGAGGAAGATCCTCGCAGGTTTGTTCAGGTTGCATTTGGAGCCTACAGTGATCTACTGTGATAACCAGAGTTGCATTAAACTCTTGGCCAATCCAGTATTTCATGATAGGTCCAAACACATCGACATCGGGTACCATCATATCAGAGATTTTGTTCAGCGGAGAATCATGTTGCTTTCATATGTTCCCACGGAGGATCAGGATGCCGACATCCTGACGAAGGCGCTCACCAAGAGCAAGTTCAAATTCCACAGAGGCAGGATAGGGGTTGCAGATAATCCATATCTTGCTGAGAGGGAGTGTTGAAAGTACGACAAAGATGATGGAGCTTAGTGAAATGAAGTCGCCTTCACTAGGTAGGCCCTTAGAGCCTATTTTTGGCGCAAAGTCTATTTGCAGACTATGTCTATAGACTATGTCTATTTTTAGACATGTGGAGCATGGTCTAGGAGTTGCAGTATGCTATTCTTGGATGATTGGTCGAGTTGGTAAAAATAGATGGACCTCTACTTTTAGACATACAGGTCGAAGTCTATTTTTAGACTGCCTGTCTAAAAATAGGTCAGTCGAATATTATTAGCCCTTAATAATATTTGGACTATAAACTTCAGTTTATCCTCTTGCAGCACTTCAGTTGGAGCTACGGATGTGGCCCATGCACATGAAAGAAGGAATTACGCTATTCCTAGGGGTTTGGTGAGCTCATGCATGGTTGACTTCAGTTAGAACTCAAGTGGCGGAGTTGTGTTCGGTTTAACTTAGTTGAACTAGTTGTATTTAGTCTAACTAACAAATACACTAGTCATGAGTGGTGTGAATTAAATATTATTTAATTCACTAATTATTAACTCATTATTCAACTAAAGAACACATCATTTGACTGCAGTGCATGGACAGTTCAGTGAAGACCAGTGGAGGAGGTAGATGAAAGGGTGAGTTTGCTATTAGTTGCGACATCAGTTGTGCATGAGATTTGCACAAGCATTGGAGGAGATTGCCAATGATGATTGCGTAGTTGGATTCAAGGAGATTCGAACTTGGATCTCTCATTAGACCAACTTGGATTACACAATAGATGCAGGAAAATAGTGGATGAGTTTTGAACCTGTGACTTGTTCAAAACTGAGCTAGTTTGTGTGTAACTTTTGGAGATAGTACTGAGTACTTGTGAGGAGTATTGTGCTATGTATTGTTACATGTTCTCTTCCATATAATATACAAAATAGCTGGGGGTTTTCAGCTATAAGCTTTCCCCATTACATATTGTGTTTATGTGCGCATGCGACTGTTTCTATTTCCACAAATTGATGATCAATTGTAGAAGAGGTTATGTGTTATGCATGAATTCGAATTAGTGTGTGACCAGGATAATCTCAGTGGATAAATCTTCATTATTCAACAAATTTCTACAGTCTACTCTTGATGATGATGTCTCATTTCATGGAGACATTTCACCAAGGAGACCACCAGATTAGCAGATAATGAGAGATGCTTCACATTTTGGGGAACCACTCATTGATTTCAGAGGAGTGGAGACCTTAGGAGAGCTTGGTACAGCGCTGGGAGTCTTGGGTGGACTCAAGGAGAGAGGGAGCATTCTCTCAACATCATCATTACCCACTCCCATTTCAGATCCTGCGCTGTGAAAAAAGCAGCATGGGAAGGATAGAAGCCTTCCAACTTGCATCTTTGGCATGGGAGATGTCAAAGAGGAGGATGGCCATATGACAGATGTTCTTCATGAGAGATCATCAGCACTGTCACTATGGATGATAGATCCATATTGGAATTCCCAGTTTTTGGTGGAGTATTCCAAGGATCTTTTCACTTGTATGATATTAAATGACTAGCTACATGAGGAGGGATATTCAGTTAGATATGGGGTCATCTAATATCATGGTAGGATATTCTTATCTAGAGATCTCAAGCTCAAGGAGAAGTTGCTACAAGCAACTCATGAGGATTTCCTTTTTAGCCACACTTATTCTATTAGAGCATACCACACCATCATGGAGGGGTATTTTTGGGAAGGCTTTGGGGAGGAGATATATCAGCATTTGAGGAGATGCATGGATCATGTGGAGATGGAGGAGATACATAACTCTTTGGAAGAGTTAGCACATGCACCTCTTTTCTTTTTGAGGATGAGAGGAGACTCATCTATGAGCCACTCCATTTGTATGAGCAAAGTATATGGTAAGGATATTGTTTGGTTGTATAATGATTTATATAATGAATATGTGCATTCCTTAACCATATATGTGCAGGATATTTCTCAAGGAAGGAGCATTCTTCCTTATAGACTGCATGGTCTACTTGAGGCCATGAGAAGTATTGATGACCACTTCCTAGGAGGACTTGGGTAGGAGATGTATTATGGAGAACATGCTCACTTTGTACCATACATCATTCACTTTCTCCAAACATATGAGGAGAGTGGGACAGCAAGCAAGTGGTTGAGAAACCACACTTTTTGTCACTCTCTATTGCAGTTGAGGGTCAAACTGCGTTGGTTACATTTAAGGGACCATTGTCCTTCTCCCTTTCTACATATGGCAGCAATTATGGTTCTCATTATGGTTCCCTATGTTGCTATTGTTCTTATTTTTATTAGGAGCATGATTGGGGGAGTGGCACATTTCTTGGATGTGTCCCTTGGAGGAGAAATTCTCGGAGTTTCCATGTTGGGAGGTAACTCACTTCATATGGATGATTGCTTGGGGATGGAGTATCCACATGGGAATGATGATTCCCAATATATTTCAGATCCCATGCCTCAAGGGAACCTCTGGACAACACCTTATTTCCTTCTTGAGTACTCTACTTATTCATGATGATAGCTATTTAGCTAACTTGCATGCTTGGGAGGGGCAATATGGAGATTTATTGATGAGACAACATCTAATTCTTTGGAGGAGCATATCATATGTGGATGATACAGCAGGAGGAGGGGAAAATTCTCAGTTCTATCCTTGCAGTTGCTTGAGGACAAGCAACATTTGGGAGGGGAGGACTGTAATATTCCAAAATTAGATTGCAGCTAATTGGAATATTGAATTTTGTTTTTTATCACATAGGAGTTGAATAAATGGGTAAGGAGGCCCATGCATACTAAAAAAATGAATAAAATCCCTCATAATGTGAAAAGGGATCATCATAGGAGATGGATTTCACACCCTCATGTGTGAAAAGGGTCATTTTCATGTGGACAAGGTCAAGTTTGACCAAATCAACAACGCTGGGATAGGAGGTGGAGAACACTTTGAGAGATAGCGCAGTATGAATGGGAGGAGGTTTATTTGGTGAAGGAAAACCTAATGAGTGGGACCCATGGTGAGAGGGCTTTCACTTGTTTAAAAGGAGGGCAAGGCAACCATTGCTATTCATGTTATGGATTATTGATTTCTTGGTCTGCTTAGACTTTGTGCATTCTCTTATTGTTTAACAGAGTTGTTATGCTGCTTAGCACAAGGCATTCCTATTTAGGAATTCCTTCTCCTTTCAAGAGTGGCCTCTTGAAGGATATTTCTCTTCATTTCTCCACATTTAGGCTTTAGGTCAAGCATCCTCCTTCAGCTACAGTGCAATATCTGTTTAGAGCTGGGTTGCGTTGTAGGGTGTTGCAGTGGAGGTTACTCAACACCATTTCTGGAGCTTATTTTTCAGAGGAGGAAGCCTTATTCCCTTTGGAGGATCAGTGATGAAGCATCTGGGCTGATTTCACCATATTTGGCACTAGGCCAACCATTTTTCATCATCTACAGTGCAGTCCCTCTCCTTGACTGCGTTATTTTCAGTGAGCATCTGCAGTGAGGGTTGCAATGTTTGTTTGGAGGGTGAGATATTTAGTTTTAGGATCAGCCTGTCATTTTGAAGATACATTGGAGGAGGTATATTCAGCTTGTGCATCATCTATAGCCATCTCCATCTAGTTCTTGAGTTGCAGCTGCTACTCAGTCTGAGACTACAACTCCGACATTTTGCCATTTTTTCATATTTCAGCCAATCCTTCCAGGATTGTCTTGAAATAGTATTTGGGAGCTTAGATCTTCACTCCCAATGTTGTATGAGCCATACATTTGTATATCCATGTATTGAACTTTTCTAGCAGTAGTTGTTCCTTATAAAACTACGCTGTCATAGCCTTGGGAATTTTCTGTGTAGCAGTGTTCTTCATTTTTCCATGTACATGTTTCTTAAGGCTTGTATTGCCTAGCTTGAGTGATTGTTTCCTCAAGATATTGTATGCATTTGATTCTATGATCTAATATGATGGCTATTTATATTTTCTTACATCCTATGTGTTGATGTATCACTGCTATTTCATTATTATGTTCATGGATTGATGTATCTCCAATTTTGGAATATCTTAAAGATATTCCCATTGTTGTATATTTTCCCTATTTTGGGATATTACAGAGTTTTTGCTTATCCATGGTAAGATCCTGAACCTACCGCCGTAACAGGAGCAGCTACTCATCCTGCTTCTTCACAGCTTCCTTCCTCTTATAATTATCCCATCCTTTCTTCAACTCTTATTTCATCCAATTTTCCTGTAGAGCGCTTATCTTCTTTTGATATTATTTCAGTGAAATCATCCCCTCCCGAAGGGAGATTTCTTCCTGTTTCCACTTCTGTAATTCAGAATTTAACAAGATTTTCTCAGAAATCCATTATGTGACGGGACTCGACGTTCTTATACATTCAATATAAACATCAATAATGGGTGTAAAAACCTATGTTGAATGGGTCTGCTCCGCCGCTGTTCTTGGTTCTTGTGTAACAACAACTTCATCAGTGGGTTCTTGTGTATCAGCCCCTTCGTTTCTGCCTAGAGTAGCCTCTAGGTCCATTGTTGTTTCTTCTATAACAACAGTGGTATCCACAGGTTCTTGTGTATCGGCCTCTAGGTCAATTACTACAGGAGGCTCTGCTTTAACTGTTGGTTCTTGTGTAAGAACAATGTCCTTAATAGGTTCTTGTGTAACAGCCTCCTGAAGTTCTGTTTCTATTTCGATTGGGCTGGTGTTTTCCCCACGGACCTTATACCATGTTGCTGTTAGTTATTGAAAACATGTCATGCATACAGGTACCAATATTTTCTTCCCCTCAGATAATATTTTTTTCAAATGTTCATTTTTCTTTCTTATATTTTCAAGTTCTAAAAGAAGGACATGAGTTTCATCCTTACTTGATGAGAATGGTTCTCTTTCTTCTTCTGATACTTCTGATTATTTTTTATTTCTGGCTATGGGCGAAGGTTTTGTGGGCAAGTTGACTTTCACCCTACGTTTTGGCCATCTATCCCTAATTGGTTCATCAGTGGGTTCTTTGCCAATTTTGACCTTGGTAGGCCGAGTCTGGGCCTCAGATTCTGCCTGAATTCCTTTCGAAGTCGCGGCCTATTTTCTTCGGCTTGTCCTAGGCCTTTTTCGCTTGAATTCTTCTCAGCTCCTTCCTTGCTAGCTTAGGAATCTAGCACGATCAATTTGATGAGTCCATGATTGGTCACACATGCTTTCGGATGTGTTGTTGTCTTCACTACCACCACCATATGCTTAATGTTCCCCAATAAGTAGAATGGAAGGTTAATCTTTTGCTGGTGTCGAAGATGATTGAGTAGAGGGAAGTGATAATTAAAAAAAATTGTGGATCTTCCCTCACAAGTAATGTATTTGATTAAACCCAAGGCGACATCTACCCATGGCTGAGGGAGTGATAACCTATCAATTCCTATTCCTTTCTTCTCCAACTTTTCTTCTCCTTCTAGGAAGTCTTCCTTCAAAGAGGGGTCATTGACTTTCCTGTTGAACCACCTCCATCCCTCTACCGGAAATGTGGTTACTCGGGCGATTAATTCTTCTGTCACCTCAAGTTACAGGCCCCTGACTCGGGTCTGGTGGTTACTCAAATTCTGAGCGAATTCGATTGCAACCGCCTCATCTGAGCCTTCCAATTTCTGAAAATATTCAATCCATGGAATCTAGCTCATGTCTTATTACTGCTCCACCCATATTGCTGTTGTTCTGAATTCACTCCTTATTGCTCATCCCTATGTAATTTCGCTGCACTGTTTATTTCATCTCGGCTCCTTACTCTGTTTATCCTGGATGAAAAGTTTCGGACGAGGATACAAGCATTCAATTGAGGAGGGAGATGGGAGGTGATAGGATTTACGGATTACCGAATCATACCTCATACAACTCTTCATAAATGTCCCGTTATGGAAAGTAATGGGTTCTAAGTACACACGCTTTTTCCGGCCAGATTTAGTCATTATTGGCGATTGTGCTATTAATTAGATACATGCGGGGTTGATAACGATTTATGACTATAGAATTTTTCAATGATTACAAGATATATCCCCCCTGCTTTAATGGTGACGACCGCCCACGACTGTCACGGGAATATTATTAATTTTCCATTAATCACCAACTATTAAATGATGACGTTACCTTTGAATGACGTACCTGAAGCAACGTGGAGGAGGATTTTGAATTGGCGGCGTACTGCTTGCAGTGATCGTGGAGGTCACGCTTGGTTGGCACAATTACTGCTGCATGCGATAGAAATGAGAAACAGTGTTCGTGGTTGTCGGCTGTTACATGTGTAATAGCCAAGACAACCTTCAGATTATTCTTCAGAAAACATGATGATTAGGAAAAATAGGTACAGAAAGAGAAACAAATGAATAACATCATCTTGTAAAATGTATCAGGAAGGAAGGATGATGTTTTAGGAAGGGAAAGAATGGGTGTAACAACCGCCACAGAAGTGGTTTTCAACTGTTACAAATTGTCTGACTGCGCCCCGGAAAGAGGTTTTCACAATCAGATTTTTATTATAATTTTTATTCTTTTATTTTATGTTTTTTTTTTTTTTTTAAACAGGTGTAACAGTTGCCGCAAAGGTGGTTTTTAGCTGCTGCACTTATTGGAATTTCAAATTTCAGGTTGCACAGGGGAATGTTCCCCTATTGCTGGAACATGAAGATCAGAGTCTGCAACAATGTTAACAAATGATTCCTTCTAAGTAGGTTGATAATATAACCTTAGACGGTGCCCATTAACCAGTAACAGTGTATTAGCACTGTCGATGGTGACCAATTGTACAGTCCCATTGTGAAAGACCGTGTCTACTTTGTAAGGACCTAGCCATCTGGTGCAGAGCTTGCCTTTGAAATCCTTGAACCTTGAATCATACAAGAGAGCCCAATCTCATTTCTAGAATTTCTTCTTCTTAATAAACCCATCATGCCATTTAGCTCTCTACTGCTGAATAATATCTATCTGTTGAATGGTAGCCGAATGTTTTTCTTCCAACTCATTGAGCTAGTTTAATATTTGTTTCTGTGTTGTGCTTAAGTTCAGATTGACCTGAAATGTTGTTCTTAATGTATCTATCTCGAACCCTATGGGGAATAATTGATTCTTACCATACACCAATTCATATGGTGATAATCCTATAGTATTCCTCCATGTTGCTCTGTAAGCCCACATCACCTCTAGAAGTTTCGCGGCCCAATTTCTTCGGTGGTTGCCTACTGTATTTGTTAAGACTCCCTCAATGAATTTAATGGTTCTTTCTACTTGACCATTTGATTGTGGGTGATAAGGTAAAGTGATCCTGTGATGAATTCCATACTTCTCAACCAACTTCTTGATCAAATGAGATGTGAATTGAGGCCCTCCATCTGTCACTATCTCCTTGGGTATCCCGAAGCGAACAAATATATCTTCGAACAGGAAGTCTGAAATAGCCTACTATGTAGCTCTAATCAGTGCCTTTGATTCGACCCATTTTGTGACATAGTCGGTACAGACCAATATGTATGATTTTTTTTGTGATGAAGGATTAATTGGCCCTACAAAGTCCAGGGCCCATTTCTCAAATGGTTCTATCACTATCTGAGGTTGTAACAATCTCATTTGATTTCAAAGGCTGGCCCATACTTTGGTAGCTACCACATCCCTTCAAAAACTTCTTGGCATCCTAGAATATAGTTGGCTAGTAGTACCCTGTTGAGAGTACTTTATATCTCGTACTTTTGTTAGCGAAGTGCCCTCCACAGGTTTCCTCACGACAAGCTTTCAGGATCTCAAATACCTCATCTTCTCTAACACATTGCCTAATCTGAAAGTCTGGCCCAGTGTGATAGAGATTTCCCTCTATCTAGGAGTAGGTAGCACTCTCTAGTATAATCTTCCTCTTTTATTTGGAAGATATATGGTGTGGAAATTTTCATGCAGCAAGATAATTGGCTATATTTGCATACCATGGTGAGTGAGTAGAGATGGAAAAAAAATATTCATCTGGAAAATAATCCTTAGTGGGAGTGCAATCATCACTTATAGTTAATCTAGAAAGAAAATCAACAACCACATTATCCTTTTCGAGTTTATCTAAAATAGTGATATCAAATTCCTATAACAATAATAACCATCATGTAACTCTACCATTAGTAACAGGTTTTTGTTCATTAAAAATCGAATTGAAGCATGGTCAGTGTGTACAAATAATTGATACTCGGTGATGTAGTGCCGAAATTTGTTAATAACATGCACTACTGCTAGGAATTCCTTGTCAGTCACTGTGTAGTTGAGTTCTGTTGGAGTTAAATTCTTACTAATATAATAAACGGAATAAGGTTTCGTTTCCTCCAGCTACCCCAAAATAGCACCCATAGCTATGGTAGATGCATCCGTAGTGATATGGAATGGAAATCTCCAGTTTAGTCCTCGTAAAAAAGGTGTTGTTGTTACACAGTTCTTTAACTTCAAAAAGGTTTGCTCACACTTTCCTATCCACACAAATTCTGCATATTTCATGAGCAAAGAAAACAAAGAAGATGCAATCTTTGAATTTTTTTCTATAAATCTCCTGTAGTGCCTTGCATGTCCCAAAAAAATACGTACCTCTTTTGGAGTCTTAGGAGTTGGGATTTTCAAGATTACCTCAATTTTTGTAGGATCTACCTTGATTCCATTTGCCGAAATGAAATGTCCCAACACAATTCCCTCGATCATCATCATGTGGCATTTCTCCGTGCTCAGAGCAACATTATTTTTTTCACAACATTTCAACACCTTTTCCAAATTGACTAATGTTGTCTTAAATGCATCCCCGTAGGGTGTAAAATCATCAATAAATATTTCAAGACAGTCATTCAAGAGATTATAAAAAATACCCAATATTGCCCTCTGAAAAGTTGCTAGCGCATTATAGAGGCCAAAAGGAAGGACTCTGTATGCAAAAGTATCTCACGAGCAAGTGAAGGTTTTCTTGTCTTCGTCTTCCGGGGAAATATGTATTTAATTATAGCCACTGAACCCATCCAGGAATGAAAAATACTTTTTCCCATAGAGAGTATCCAGGACCTGATCAATGAATGGAAAAGGGAAATGGTCCTTTTGAGTGGCCCTGTTAAGCTCTCTACAGTCTACACAAACTCTCCACTTGTCGTTCTTTTTCGGAACTATGACAAGCGGAGACACCCACTAGCTGTCAGAAATGTGGTAGATGAAATTAACATTAAGGAGTTTCTGCAATTCTTCTTTCACTATCTCCTTAAGCGTGGGGTTCATTCGGTGCTGCGGTTTTCTAATTGGTTTGCAATCCTCTTTAAGATAAATGTGGTGAGTGCATAGGCCAGGTGGATTCCTTTCATATCAGTATAGTCCCATGCAAATACATTTTTATATTTCTGTAACAAATGTATCAACAATATGTTTTTTTTAGTTGTCAATTTAGGATTAATCTTTAAATATTTCCCAGGTTCAATTTCAGTAGGACTGCTGGAAGTATGTGGAGTATTTTTCAAATGTTCAATGATTACATTGTCTACCTCATCTTCTTCCCCCAGATCTCTAATGGAGGCAACAGAGAGTGAATTGCTAATAAAACCATTAATGATATCATCCTCTATTTCATCCTTAAAGTATTGTGCTTTTCCAAGCGTGAGGAGAGGTAGGGAAAGATCAGATTCAGGTTCAAATTCGTCCCACCAGGGACTACTCAAATCCATATGAGGTTTTGCTTGGGGGTAAAGGTTCAAGTTCTGAGTGGCCTGCCCATATGATATCACCATAGATCCGCACCTACACCCAATATATGCGTATGCAGTGGCTAACCATTGTCTTCCCAAGATTAAATGATGACCCCCCAGGTTGGATTTGGTTTGTAAAATGAGAAAATCAGCTGGGTAATTCCAAGAAGCCACAATGATAACCACATCTTCTATCATTCCTTTGGACTTAACACGGGACCTATCTGCTAATTCAAGCACTGTGGGTGTAGGTATAAGTCCATGAAGTCCTAGAGAGATAAAGAGGTACTTGGTCATGACATTAATGGTTGCTCCAAAATCAATCAAAGTGTTGGTTATGGGATGGTAATCAATATGGACAGTCACTATAGGATTCCCTGGGTCATTATATTTAGTCAACAAACATTGATCAACCATAAGATCGGATAGTTTCCCCATAACATGGATAGTAGCAGCGTCTTTCGGTTTTCTTCCAGGCTTTTTGACACACAAATCCCTCACTGTCTTAGCATAGATAGGTACTTCCTTAAGAGCCTGTAACAACGGAATCCGAACATACAAATTTTTCAATTCCTTGAGGAACTCAGATTCATATTGTGAGGTTGGCCCAATTTCAATTAATCGTTGATGGTATAGAGGAACTTGAATCTTAACAGCTGAGTCAGCTGTCACAGATGCACTAGCCTTACTCGGGTTGGCTAATGTTGAAACAACAAACCTTCCCAAGCTGGATGCTATAGGTGTAACTGGAGGTGTTGTATCAGTTGTTACATGTGTAACAACGGTATCAGAATTGACCATATCCTTTCTAGGTGACTCACATTATTCTTCAGTAATAATGGGAGTATGTTCAGGTCTGATTACTTTTCTCGATCAGAGCTAAACCTTGTTGAGCCCAATGGGAGTAATAAGATAAGTCTCGAAGGTAACCAGAGCATCTATGCTCTGAGCTACCTTATTATTTGGATTGGGGTTAGGTTGCACAGGTAATTGGGGTCAGACGGAAGGTGTAGGATTTTGAAGAGAAGGTAGTTGTAACTACTGCTGCATTGGTAGTGCAAGGGGTACTGGACCTTGGCCCTTACCTCTCCAATTATGGCTCCAAGGATGAGGTTGTGATGGAGGATATTGCATTAGTGGAGGGGGAGGCCACCAGTTCCATGGTGAAGGAAATTGTGTTGAGGAAGGAGTAGGATACTGCCATGGATATTGCTGACTATTATAAACATTATTCTAAGGATTAAAAGCAGAAAAATCTGGAGGCATACCCTAGGTCATGGTTGCCATGGCCTCTTTGATCTGATGAAATAGGAATACTAGACATCCTCGCTTGATTCTTGAAGTACAACCTTCAGTCTGGGCAGTTCAGGACATTGATTCATGGAATGTTCCAATTCACAGATGTTGCACAGACTAACACTACTCAGTCCATATACTCTTTCCAAATGTTTCTTTTTTCACCGGGGACATAATATTGCTAAGGCTGCTTCATCTTCTGCTTGTGCTTTATTAACTTGTACCATAGTGATCTGGGTAGAAAGAGTGCTAAGGAGGTCGGTTTTAAATTCCTCAAATAGATTTCCGATCTATGCTCTGGTTACTCCTCCACTTGTGGACTTCTGTATCCGAACTGAAGGGTCCCGAACTGAAATTCTCCCCTTGACCAATCCTCTTGAATTCCGCATACAAAGCTTCATTATTTCTTCAAGAAGTTCTTGCGACATGTATCCTTTTCCCAACATATTAAAATTATCCAGACAATCATCTCTTATACCTATTAAGAATATTGGTTTCATAATTTCTAGGGCTAAGTTACTAAACTTATACCTTTTTAAGTTGTAATGGAATCGTTCCATATAGTCTTCCAAGCTCTCCTCCTCCTTCTGTGCAATTCTGAATATATCTTTCTTCAAATCCCTAGTTCTACATTAATCCTGATACTTAAAGAGAAAGGCCTCCCTCATGTCATTCGAGGTTCGAATCGTGCCAGCACCCAGTCTCATGAACCATCTTAATGTTGCTCCTTTCAGAGTAGCAGGAAATAATTTCAACTTCTGGGCGTCTAAAGTGTAGTCATAACCTCTACACAGCACATCGAATTCAAACAAAAAGGTATTAGGATCTTCAACAACCATCCCTTGAAAGGATGACAGGGATGAAAAAGGAATATTTTCATAGGAGCCTCATCCCGTGTCGCCACTATTGGGAATTCAAAAGTAACAAAGCTATATGTCTTGACATTCTCATCCCCCATGGTTGATTCTTCCTGATGGGATGAACTGACCTCGGAGTATGCAGGAGTCTGATAAATAAAAGGATTAGGTTGTTCTAGGACTAGTTGTTTGACTGCACTACCAGTGTCCAAATGATGATCAACTAAATGTTGTTCCTCAGGTCCCTAATGCTCCCCACTGGTCTCCCCTTGTCCTTCAATTCTCAGATCCTGATCAATGATTTTCCACTACAGGTGTGTGAATATCGCTACCAATGGAGTGCAAGGCTTGAAGAACAAAGATTGAGGGATCACTGTAACGTACTACGTCAATAGCATTGGATTGAGGTAGGACATCTATTCCAATCTGTATTTCATTTATGAACTAGGAATTTAGAAACCAACATGTTCTCTTGTTGCTAGACCCACCCTAGGGCTAGAGGGATTGCCTCTGTTTGGAGAGGGGATTTTCCTGCACAACAATTTGTCGACTCCACTAGGGACGTCGATGACTGTTGTCTCTTATTGCTCATTTCAAATTTTGGATTGTTTGTCCAACTTTGGCCGAATTTTCATTTCTCTGTTGTTTTTGGATATTTTGAATGCTTCTAGCCATTTAGCTTTTTTCTAGAGTGATAAGCCTAGTTTTTCTCAGCAAGCCCTTTGTTTTTTCCTTTCTTTCCTTAATTCCTGTTTGTTCTTGGAATTAAGAAACTTAATGATTTCATTAGCTTCTTCTGTCTTCTTACCAAGTTCTTCCTTGATTTTATGAATGGCTTTACTTGTTACTTTGATTAGATCCTTCTTCTCATAAATAACTTGAATGGATGGCCAAATATCATTGACAGATTCAATGATATTGGCCCACAACTGTTGCTTGGCTTGAGAAAGTGGTTCTTTCAATTTTAACTCTTTCTCTAACTTTTTCACTTTCTCTGTCAATCTGTTTGTCTTTTTTATGTCATTCTTATGCATGATTTGTACTAGTTTCTTCTCATCCTCTAGAATTTTTAGTTTTTCTTTTAGTATATTTATTTCATTAGTCTATATGGACATATCCTACATTGCTTTAACTAGTTTACCTTCTTCATCACTAGGCTAAGTTGTTGTTGTTGTTGAATATGTTGCTGAAGTAGTTGTTGATGTAGTGGGAAATGTTGTAGCTACTAGAATTGATGTGGCCAATGAATCTGCTAAAGTAGAAGGAACTGTTGTAGTAACTGTAGGAATAGCAGTGACATGGATTGCTTCCATGCTGGCTTTTTTCTCCTTCACTAACTTATCCATCTCATTTTCCATTTCTTTCAATTGGGTAGTTAACTGAAGAATGAGGTTCATCATCTCATATTTTTGTCTTTCATCCTGTAATACTTCTTTGGCTTGTGGATGTTCAGTAGGAGGAAATTTGAGCTTTTTCTTCAACGCAACATTGTCTGCATTCTTTTTCTTTATGAGTTCTTTTGCAACTTTGATGTTCTTAGGATCATATCCTACCTCTATGACTAGTTCTTCTAGGGATTTAGTTTTGTTGTCCTTGGCTTGTGAGGAAGCCTTTTCTAGATTTATTTGACCTTTGATGTTTTGTAGAGTATTTTGCAGCTTTTGAACATTCATGGCTTTATTGGTCATGGTAGAATATAAAATTTCACCAGCTTTCTTATGAAATTCTATTTGGTCTATAGGATGAAGACCTTTGGCTTGAACTTCATATGATGTTTTCTTATAATCTGTTGATGACTTAGGATGCTTCACTGTGGGTTGTAAGAAAGTCATTTGCATCTTCCTGGTCTTGTAATCAAATGCTGAAAGCAACCTGCTTTGGTCACTAGGTGTCTGTTTCCAGTATTGGGCGTAAGTATATTCTTCTAATGCCTCATTTCTGAGTTTTTTTTCCTTGTAATTCTGCATGATATCATGTTCTTTATCTGTTGGCTTACTTGATGAAGACACTTCAACACTATGTTTTTTCTGAATAATATGAGTATTAGATGTTGAAGGCTGGTGAGTTTCCTCTGAAACTGCTGGAGGTGCATTGTCTTTTACCACTGTATCTATATCTATGATCTCAATAGTTTCAACTTGTTCATTTACAGGATTTAATTTGGGCTTCTTCTTGTACATCAGTTTGAATTTTGTTTCAGTGGTGGTTTGAGCTGAGTATTATCCTTCTTCTCTGACTCTTTTGGAGTTCCTATCCTGTGGGGCTGGAGTCTGCAAGATGGAACTAGTATCACCTTGCTTCTCTGCCTCTTTTAAAGTATTCTCCAAGCGTTCAGACTGATTAGAGTACTTCTTAATATCTGGCTTGAACTCATGGATAAAAGGAGTTAATCTAAATTTAATTCTTAACTTGTTGATAACTCCTAAAGGATCATAATTCCATTTGAAGCTTTCACTGAACTTGAATTATTGAAGACACTTTTTTTCCTGTTGACCATCAGTCATGTTATTGCAGATGAAAGGACCTATCTAGTTTTCAATATTAAACTGTGTTTTCTTCTTGGCTGAAAAGATATTCACTTCATCAGAGTTAAGGATCTTCTTGATATATTCAAGTGCAAATAACCTCATTGGGAGGTATTTGGGCAGATTATATGGAGTGAGTTGAGATCCATATACCCTAATCTTAGCGTGATTTTGGTAAAGATACCGATATCCTATCCTATTGTGTTCTAATAAATGCAAGACCTTTTTTATCTCATCACTAACTCTTTATTGAATGTTGTTGTTCAACATGTTGAAAATTGGATAGATGAATGAGTCAATGAAGTCTTTGTATGTGAACTCTATGGAATATTTCCTGATTAATGAAGTCCAAAAGATTACTAACTGAGGATTACCTTCAAAATCCAGTTTTTGAAGGTTGATTGCAAATATTTCAGATTGAAAGTATAGAACATATGGAATAAAACAGATGAATACTTGAACACTCCCTCCTCTGGTAATTTAACCAGTTGTTCATGGATTGTATCAGAGAGGAATTGGGAAAAATTGAATGTAGAAGCAGGAGGCTAACCAGGGGAGAAAATAGACAGAAAACCCAGGACTGAAGAATCAACATGCTCATCAGCAAAATAAACGAGAATACATGACAACATGGTAATAATATGCCTGGTTCTCTAGGAAAATATAGAAGTTGAATAAGGGGGGATACTCTTAGGGATTTCTACTGATGAGGGAATAAATGTTTGAAATATCTGGAACCTCTTGGGGAAGTCCATCTTTAAATACAATTTAGTGAGGATCTCAATATACAGTGGGGTTTCATCATGCCTAGGCTAGATTTTTAGCATTTGGTTTATTGATTTAGCTGTGATGGTGAATAAAATCTATTTACCGGGGGTTACAATGGCTCTTTGGTCAGGCAGATAACTAGTTTGGCAGAGTTTGATAACCTCTAGACACTGGAAAGTCTGTGGGACAATAAACTTGGGCAAATCTGACTCCCAAAGGTAAACATCATCTGCTTGGTCAATTGACTTATCATGGCTCCAGCAGTGGAGCTCAAGGAGGTTGCAGGGGATTGAATGTTACAATACCTTGGGAAGCCATTATTTGTTTATTTTATTCAATTGATTACTCTCTGTGATCAAGAAATAAACTTAGGACCTCAGGAATACCTCTGAAAAAACGATTATGGTCTGCAGAAGGGTTTGGGAAGAAACAATGGCTTTTCTATGGTCTGCAAAGCTTCAATTGATTAAAGGATTACTTTCTTGCTTAAGAACATGTTTTGGTATTTCAGGAATACCTGGAAAAATGAAGCTTTCAGTTTGCAGAGAAGGTCTAGAGGCAACATGGGCTCTCCTAGTCTTTATAGAGCTTCAGACTGGTTCTACATGATTTTGGGAGTGAAAGGATTCAATTCTAGTTGAATTTGGCTTAAAATTATGTCAGCACTGGTGTATTAGCTCGAAAATAGGTCGGCAAGGCTCCTTCTCCGTAAACTATAATAGAATAATGGAAAATAGACATGGAAAGGGAAGATTTATGTTTAACCAACATTTATTAAGCTTTAAGGGCATGGGGTCAAATTTCAAATGGCTGGGTTGTTTTCGTTGCAACGGGAAGGAATACCATTTGGAATTTTTCGCATGGAAAAAGGAGGGTAAGCGGTATTCGATTGGAGGATGCGATAGAATCAAAGGCTGCCACGTAGCATGGAGCAGGGCTGCGAAAACAACTTATTTAACAAGCTCTTGGTAGTGTTAAATATTTGACAATCGGGGATGTGAAATAAAGTATTGGCCATTGGATTTGATCAATCGAGAACCGACGGATGGGCGAATGGGAAGGATTCATCGGTGATCTGATAGGAGGTGGGGTCCAGGTTTAATTTTATGCGATGGGTGTTGTAATATACAAAGGGATAGGAATATGTTATTGGCGGGGTTAACATAACATGGTATAATGTGGGTCGAGACTTTATAATATTGGGGAATTAATATAATAAGAGGGAAAATTTTAATAATAGTGGGAGGGGTTAATATATGTATGCGGGGATTAATACATATGGGGGTTGATAATTTAATATATGCGGGAATTAGTTTTATATGGGAAGTTAATAAAATATACATGCGGGATATTTAAAATACAGTAAGAATGAATAACATCGGGTGGGATTTTTCGTAGTGGGGCTCGACATTATTTTAAAAAAATACTTAGGATAAATGTATTTAAGTGTGTTTTAAATGGATAAGGGAATTACTAAAAGGGTTTTTTTATTTTTCAAAGGAAAATATGTATTTAGAGTAGGGAAAGATTATTAGTAAGGGAAAATGAGTGAAGTAAGGGAAAAAAGATTAATATGAAGGGGAAGGGGTATTTTTACAAGGGAAAATGCCTTTTAGAAGTGGCATTAGGTTTTTAGAAAAGGGAAGGGGATTTTGGGATATTAGTGATATGAAATTGCCAACTTGATGCTTTCCGTGCCTTGTGAAGACTGCTTCTGCCTACCCATATTTTACCCTAACATTTTTTCTTCATTTATTTGGGTGCATTTGAGCTTGTTGGCCCTTTTTATTTTTCTTTTAAATAAGAAAACTATCTAATTCTAACCTTATGACGTCCAATGGCTCAGATTAAACTGATGAGCTCATTATTATTCTCTACCTAACTACTGATCTGCCAAGATTAAATAGTTTGGCTAGATATTTATTCTCTAACTATTAGCATGAAATTTAAAGCATGAATGTGTCAAGATTAAGCTGTTTGACCATCATAGATTGTGGAAGTAAAGTAAAAAAGTAGTGGCATTTGAATTTGCATCACTTTCAAGATATATTTTTATCTCTTTTTTGGTGGGGTTCATATTTTATATTCTTTTTTGATCTTTTTCTTTCAGTCCTTTGATTTTTTATTTTAGGACTTTACCCTCTTTAAATTTTTTAATATGGGAAAAAAATTTGCAGAAAGAAAAGTATGTACAATATTACAAGACTAATCATAGTCAATTCAAAATTATGAATCGTATTATTATAGGACCCTAATAGTGGCTGCACATGGGGATGGAATTTCCTGGTGAAATGTCAAGAACTTTAAGATCAATAGCCTTATAATTTTGATTGTGGTTGCCTTGAAACTGTTTTCTGAGTTATGCTTTATTCATACTTATGATATTTTGTCTTTCAAAGCTTAGGGCCTTCTCTTTAGGCTTCAAATTTGCAAGAAAAACATCCAATCCAATCTAAACTTTGCAATGTTATGTAAAATGAGCAAAGTAAACAACGTGAACTAATGTTAATCTGGAGAAAATTAATGCTTCAACATCCTACCATTGACTGGTCCTCCTGGCAGATCTGATCCATATAACTCCTTCAAAAAGAATGCATTGTTACCTCTGTAACCATAAATGATATAGGGACCTTTCCATAGAAAATAAAATTTACCATTTTACCTTTTTCTTCTCTTCTAGAATCTCATTTGAGAACTTTATCACCTATGTAAAAATCATCTTCCTTTGTTTTCTTGTCAATTTTTATTTTTTATTTTTTATTTTTTTTTATTTTTTTATCTTGGATAACTTGTGATTTGACATAGATATATTCCCTGGTTTGCTGCAAGTGTATTGTCTAATTTATCCTTCTTTGGATATCATTGGGTTCTTGCTGCAACTCTTCAATTATCCTCATCATTGGCACTCCTAAAGAGGATGGAAAAACAACATCCATTCCATATACTAGTTTATAGGGAGATTTACCAATGGACTGCTTTGTAGTTAGTCTGTCTGTCCATAAGGCATTAATTAACCTTTTGTTCCAGGTCTTCTTGTTTTCTTCTAACAGTTTTTTGATGATATTAACCAGGCTTTTGTTTGAGGATTCTGCAGGTCCATTACCTTGAGTGTAATAGGCAGTGGAATGGCCAAGGTTGATGTGGTATTTGTTACAGAAGTCAATCTTTTTCTTAGATTTGAAAGTAGCTGCATTATCAGTAATGAGATTTTGAGGGCAACCAAATCTAGACAGTATATTGTTTTCAAGGAATGAGATGATGACAAAATCAGTGGCTTGTCTAGAAGGAATGGCTTCTATCCACTTGGTAAAATAATCAGTGGCTGTCAAAATCCATTTATTCTGGGCAAAGGAGGGTGGGTGAATTTCACCAATGAAGTCTAAACCCCATTGTTGAAATGGAATTTCTCATGTGGAGATGGGTTTGAGGGGTAAAGGTAATAGTTTTTTCTTCCCTTCAAAGATCTGGCATTTGTGATAGGAGGTCACATACTTTCTAACATCTGCAAAAGAGTGGGCCAGTAAAAACCAGCCCTCAATATTTTATCAGCAGTTGATTTCCAGTAAAGGTGTCCTCCAGAGTCACCTGCATGAAACTCTTCCATAAATTTATCAGCTTCATCTTTCAGTAAAAAATTTAAAAGAATGCCACCATGATATTTCCAAAACAAATAATTATCTATGATACAATATTTCATTGCTTTTAACTTTAAGAATCTAGCTTTAGTTCTAGACAAACCAGGAGGAGCTTGTAATTTTAGTAAAACAAATATGACATCTGTATACCAAGGTGAATCTAAAAAAGCTTCACTGATATGTGGAGTTTCCATCTCTTCATATCATCTAATTGAGAAATAAAATCTATATCTGAGGCCTGACAGTTCGATTCAACCATGAGTTTGGCTAAACCTTGGCATTTAATGAGTTTGTTGGGCTTAATTTAAATGTCATATTCCAAAATAGTGGCAATCCATTTGCCTCTCTTAACATCAGGCCCATTCTGAGTCAGAATGTCCTTTACTACTGAATTTGTAACATATGCAATAATGTGTGAGTATAAAATATACACTCTAAAATCTTGAATAGCCTTTACTAAAGAAAGTGCTTGTTTTTCCATTATGTTGTACTTTAGTGTGGCATCTCTTAAGGATTTTCTGAAAAAAGAAATGGGTTGTTCATAACCCTGATTATTCTTTTGCAGTAAGACTGTTGCAATGGTATGTTCTGAAGCAAAAGAAAAAATGATAAAATATTTTTGGAAATTAGGAATTATTAGGACATGTTTTCTTGTAAGGGCTTGTTTGATTGGTTCAAAAGATTTTTTGGCATCTAATGTCCATTTAAGTGTTGAATCTCTTTTTAACATGTTATTCAATTATCTAATTAACTATGCTAGATTAAAAATGAATCTTATGAGAAAGTTAATTTTACCTAAGAATGCCTGTATTTCCTTGATGTTTCTAGGATGACTTATGTTCAAAATTTCCTCTATTCTAGCTGGATCTATCCTAATTCCCTCTTTTGAAATTATGTGTCCTAAGAGTTTACCTTCTTCAATTCCAAAAAGTGTCTTTTTGGGATTCAAAGAAATACCAAATTTTCTGCATTTAGTGAACACTTGTCTCAAATTATCTAGATGTTCAATGTCTGTTTTTGAGAATATTGTTATGTCATCTAGATAAATGACAACAAAATCATGAATTTCTTTGGAAAATGCTATGTCCATAGCTCTCTGGAATGTAGCTCATGCATTCATCAATCCAAAATGCATTTTCACATACATGAAAGTACCCCAAGGAGTGGTAAATGTTGTTTTTGCTTGGTCTTCTGGTTGAACTAAGATTTGGTCGTATCCAAAGAATCCATCAAGCAATGAAATCATGGATGAGCCTACTACCCTCTGTAAAATATGGTCCATTTTGGGGAGAGGATAGTTATCTTTTAGGGACACCTTGTTTAAGTTCCGAAAATCAACACAAAGTCTGATTTCCCCTGTTTTCTTCATAGTGGGAACTAAGTTTGAGACCCAATCAGAATATCTAATAGGTGCAATGATGTGTACTTCATACTTTCTTTTTAATTCTTTTTCAATCAAAGACATAAGAATAAGATTTATTCTCCTAAGCTTCTGTTTAAATGGTTTATGATCTTCTTTGATAGGTATTTTGTGTTGTATTATGCTAGTGTCATAAGATTTTAGGTCTTCGTAACTCCATGAAAACACATCTTGAAATTATTTAAACAAAGCCATGTATTTCAATTTTTCTTCTAGAGGTAATGCTTTGGATAATTTGATGAGCTTAGGTTTTTGTTCTGTTCTTATGTTATATTCTTCTATGTCTGATCTTAATGGTTCCATTTTTGGTTTTATTGCTACATCATTTGAATAAAAAATATCTTCTAATGGGGCTAATCCCTTAGGAAAAAAGTTATTTTTAAGATTTAAAATCTTAGAATCATCATTTTCTATTTCTTCTATTTCTACAGTTTCTAATTTGTTTATTTCTACTTGAGTGAATTTAGTGGGTTGAGTCAAATCTAAATTATTTACATCTATATCACTATCTATTGTATCATCTACTATACAATTAGTATCTATGTTACAATTTTGGAATTCTCCCTCAACATTCATAAAGTTGTAGATTTGAGCATCTTGTGAAAATATTTTCCAATATTTCAAGTTGTCTGGTATAGTAGGTCTGTGTCTTACCTCTGCTGTGTATTGGTGATTTGGCTGAAAAGGCAGTTTGCAGGTGCTAGCAAAAGTAGCCAAAATGTGTGCCTGCATGTTCTGGTTTCTTGGAATAACAACAAAGTCAATTTCAAGCAACTCTTTAATCAGATCTAAAATTGTTTCTCTGTATTGGGTTAGTCTAGGATTATACACAGAACAATCTCCTCTGATTTTCTTTATGATTAATTCTGAGCCTCCCATGATAGAAACTCTTTTGCCTCCTATTTTTCTAACAATCTGCAGTCCTAAGATTAAAGCTTCATACTCTGCCATGTTTTTTGTACATTTAAAGTTTAATATAAAGGCATGACCTTCTAAATGGATATTTTTGATGTTATGAATCCAAACTCCTGCTCCTGCTCCTAATTTTTTCACTGAGCCATCAAAGTCTAAGTGCCACATAGACTCATGAAATATATTGTCACTGTAAACTTCCTTATGTTTCTGTTTTACAACTGTGTTTTTATCTATGCCAGTTTCTGAATTACATAAAATGAAAGAATCCATATCAGAAGGTACAAAATAAATAGGATAGTTCTGTGGTTTTTTTGCACTATTGACCATGTATTTCATTAAAGTTTCTCTATAAAGCTTTTTGGGTTGAACAAATACTGAAATTGTGGCATATGACATGTCTAACTGTAGAGATCCCTACAGTTTTTCTCCCCATGAGCGTGATAATAGAATTCCATACTTTGGAAGGATATCAGCAACTACAATATCCATGACAATACTTTTACGTGGGTATTGGACTAGAGTGACACACAAATCTTTTATTAGGCCAAGACATTTTACTTTGTTGGAATCAAAAGAGAAGAGATCTTTATATGGTCTAGTGATATCTAAATTCAATGTTTCCATGATTGCCTTTGGCATCAAGTTATGTGAGGCTCCTAAATCTAGCATAGCATTGTGTAAAATTTGATTATCAATACTTAGGCTAATGTAGAAAGGTGGAACACCACCTTCTTGATGTTTTCCATTTACCTCAGGACCAAATAGTAATTCTGGTTGGTCATCATTTAGATTAACAGAGTCTTCTCCTTCATTTATGTTCAGTGTTTCAGTAATATGTGATTTGTATAAATCATGTTTTACCAACTATGTTAAAGGAATTGGTATTTTCAGTTTGGAAATTTCAGTTTTGATTTTGAATGGTACTTGTGTTTTACCTAACTGAATGATTTCCTCTTTTCCAATTGCAGTTTAAGTATTTTTCTCTTCTTTATCTACAGTTGGTTTTTCTGTCTGTGTTTCCACTGTTTTGCTATTTTCAATCTTATTATCTGGGACAGTGTGAGTTGCAGTTGTAACTTTGGCATATTTTGAATTTTCAACAGTTGTTTTTGGATCAATTGATTTTTGATCAGCAACAGATGTTTTAGGATCAGCTGATTTTTGATCAGCAACAGATGTTTTAGCAGAAATTGTTGTTTTAACAGCAGCAGATTTTTGAGGATCAGATGATGTTTTAACATCAGTATCTGTAATATCTACAATTTTAGAACTGGGTGCAACTTTTGGACTAGAAATTTTCTAATTAGGATTGGAATTTTTCTGAGTTGAGCTAGATTTTTGCTGAGTTTCTCTAGGGAGAATTTGTAGTACTTTGGTTGCAGGAGCTTCTACTATTTTCTTGGTCTGAGTTTGGGAATTTTTCTTAGTAGGGGCTTCTACATTTTTCTTGCTCCTAAGGTTATATTGCTTGTGAACTTCATTAATGGCAAGTTCATAACCTTGTTTATAATCAAAAGAATCTCCATATTCTAAATGTAATTGTTGCAACATGTCTAATTCCTGTTCTTCTTGCATAAGAAAAATAGTATTATCATCATTAATTACCATTAAGTTAATCTGAGTGCCTTCTTCTTCTTCATTTTGGTGAGAAATTTCAGCATAGTTCTCTTGGAAAAGTGGTCTTATTTGTTGATCAGGTGTCGATTCTCTAGATTTACTAGTGTTGGGATTCTTTCTAAAGTTTGGATTTATTATTTGAGGACCTTGTTGTTGATTATCCCACTGTGGTTTTCTTTCCATATTTTCTAATCTATCCATAATTCTTTCCATGGTTTTTTCTAAGCTATCTATCTTAATGTTTGATGTGGATGGTTCATCCTTTATTGTAACTCTTCTTTCATTTCTCATTTTAGCTCTCTTAGCTAACAAATTGGCTTCTACACTAACATCATTGCTTTGCATTTGCTCTAATGTTTCAGTGTTTCTTTCTCTCAATTGGTATGACATATCCATATCAAAACCATCAGGAAATTTGATTAAAGATAGATCTGGTGGAGGTTTGATGTTTGTTGGAATAGCATTATAGATGTTGTTGAACCTAGTACAATAGTTTTGAACTGGTTCATTAGGTGATCTTTTTATGTTTTCATATTCAGACAATATTTTTAAAGGATTCTTCTTTTTCTCCCTTCTATTAATAAACATTCTATGGAAAGAAGCTAAATCAGTAATACTACCAGCAGGTAAAGCTTTAAACCATTTATTTACATCACCTGCTAAATTTTGGGAAAACAATCTCATTTGAACATCATCATCATATAATTCATGCAATTCAAAGTAATCAGTAATTTTTTTAACATGTAGTTGTGCGATGTATTGACTTGTACCATCAAATTGAAATATTTTGCTTTGATAATCTTGGGGCATGGCATGTAATTAAGCTGGGAGGACCAAAGGAGCATATCTGGCTACCATGGCTAAGATTCTTGCTTGGCTAGGAGGTAAAGTGGTAGTACTTGGTGATGAGCTTGACGTACTTGCAGTTGAAGTTGGAACACTAGAAGATGTAGTTGGGATCTTGGAAGATATGCTTGGAAATGAGTTTGAAGTGCTAGAAGGTGAACTAGAAGTATTTGGAGATGGAAATAAAACTCTAGGTTGAAGAGGAAGCTTAGGGATGAATGATTTAGTGGAATGAAGTGTATTGGAAATAATAGATGAGGTGGTACTAAATAAAGATGAATTTATAGATTCTGAATGAATGGTAGAAGGTTTAGGGGTATAAGCAGATAAGGTAGCTAATTCAATAGAATTTTGAAGAAAGGCTTCATCATTATCCTTAATCAAAGATGCAGCCAAAGTCTCAAGTTTATCAAAAGGTTCTAGAGCTTGTTGATCTTAATCAAGTGAAACAGTCTCCTTTGTTTCAATGAATTGAATGAAATTAGGATCTATTACACTATCGTAGATTGAACTTTTAGATTTAGTTATAAACAAAGAGTGTTCAAAAGATAAATCAAATTCAATGTCCTGTAAACTTGATAATTGTTTGGGGAGTGAATTAACTTTGATTAATTGACAAGTATTCCCTAGAATTTCTACTTTTTTGTTTTTCTTTAAAATGTTGTCAAGATCATCTACTATTACAACAGGTTTTGGATCAGGATGAGACCTGGTATAGTAGGTTCATCTAGAAGCCATAATTTTAATTTTAAATGATAGATCTTAACAACCCTAAAACGACCTTAAGGTGAAAAGATGAAGAAAAATGTTTCTTTTAAAGTTTATTTTAAAACTGAGGATTGATTTCCCCAGTATGGTCACCAATATGTTATCACTCCAATAATTTCCTAGGGTTGTTATGATTTTTGTTTTAAAGAAATATTAATGGTAACCACAAACCTACTTTTAAGCTTAGGATCTAGCCTTCCTAATGCTCAGAGAGGGCTCTCTCTTTATGATTTATCTTTGTTATTTTTAGTTGATTTTAGGCTAGTTATGTAATATTGATTGGGTTTTTATTTTGATTTGGTTTGGTGGTGGAAATATTGATTCAAATGGATAGAATTTTATATTTTTACCGTTGGGATATGGAGTCAATGTATCAAGAAACAGAGCATAATCAAGGTCTAAAGGAAGTGTTCACACAACAAGGTAGATGAGTTGATTCAGATTTTTAGGCTGGATGGTGAAATGGTTTCAATCGGGATGAGAGAGAAATTAAGGATTCTTAGATCCAGATAATGAGGAAATGACAGAGGTCAATAGAAATTAGGGAGCAATGAAGAATTCCCTAATATGGATATCAAAAGAAAAAATGTAAATGAAATAACAGTTCAAGATAGAGTGTTTTTAAACAAGTTCTGAAATAAAATTCCTGTTATACATTTAGATTTAGAAAACATGCAAGTGTGTGAAAAACTTAAGAGAATAACACAGAACAATTTGAAAGTACTTCACTGAAGTGGCTCAACACATGAATCTTGTAATATAATGTATTTATTGCTCAATCCAGTCTACTGAATTGAAAATGGTACAATCACCCTCAGGTTTCAGATCATTACAACTATAGAAATGTTTAGCAATCCACAATCCACACACAATACTTCGAATTGTGAAGTATTTATAAAAAAACTATTACAGAATATCCTAAACTAACTTAGGAATTATTCAAGGAAAAATAAATATCTTCATGCAAGAAGATAGAGACAACTATCTAACTAATGCAAGTTGTCCCTGCTTTTATTGATTTTGTTGTTTGTTGTTTGATCTTTTGCTGCTTTCTCTCTTTTGTTGTTTTCTCAACCCTGGATGTCTCTTCATGTAGAGTGTCTTTTACGTTGGCTTCTTTTAACTTTGCTTTTCCATCTCTATTTTGAATTTAAACTGTGTCTTTCATCTGGTACTCTTTGACTGCACTGTTTTCTTTACTGTTACTGTTGTTTTTCACTTTAAATTGCCTGCTCTATCTTCACTTTGACTACTCTATTTACCTGTATCCTTTAACTGATCTTTTAATGTTTTACCTTTTAATTTCAAAGTAAATCAGTTAACTTCTCCCAAGCCTCTGCATCTGGTAACCTGATTTTTACCATTCTTCTGAAGATTTCATCAGATTCTGTATAATTTGCAAAAGTAGGCTTGTTAATGAATAGATGTTTTACCTCATGTTGTAGGTAAAAGAGATTCTCAAAACTCTAATAAAGCACTTTTACTGTAGGAATTCCTTTCATGGAGGAATTGTTGGCCTATTCCTTTGCCACTTCTCTTCTTTTCTGATCATAATCCTCATGTTTCATCAACCTGCCATTGATAACCAAAATATTGGGCAGACCTTTCTGCCTCAAAACATAAAATTTCACCATGAATTTGGTAATGGAAAGCTCCATGTTTTGACACTTGTCTTCAAGTTGTACCATCAAGTTCCTTTTAGAAATTACCTTTATAACTTCAAGAATTTTTTAAATCCTATCGCTAATGCCAATTTCTTCTAATTCTTGTTTGTTTTTGGAATTAAGAAACTTAATGATTTCATTGGCCTCTTCTGGCTTCTTAGCAAGTTCTTCCTTGATTTTATGAATGGCTTCACTTGCTGCTTTTATCAGATCCTTCTGCTCATAAATAACTTGAATGGATGGCCAAATATCATTGACAGATTCAATGATATTGGCCCACATCTGCTGCTTGGCTTGAGCAAGTGGTTCTTTCAATGTTAACTCTTTCTCTAATTTCTGCACTTTCTCTGTCAATCTGTTTGTCTTATGTACTTCATTCTTATGCATTATTTTTACTAGTTTATTCTCATCCTCTAGACTTTTTAGTTTTTCTTTTATTCTATTTATTTCATTAGTCTGTATGGACATATCCTACATTGCTTTAAATAGTTTACCTTCTTCATCACTAGGCTGAGCCGTTGTTGTTGTTGAATCTGTTGCTGAAGTAGTTGCTGATGTAGTGGGAAATGTTGTAGCTACTAGAACTAATGTGGCCAATGAATCTACTAACGTAGAAGGAACTGTTATAGTAACTGTAGGAATAGCAATGATAGGGATTGATTACATGCTTTCCTTTTTCTCCTGGACTAGCTTATACATCTCATTTTTCATTTCTTTCAATTGGGTAGTTAAATGAAGAATGAGGTTCATCATCTCATATTTTTGGCTTTCATCCTGTAATACTTATTTGGCCTGTGGATGTTCAGTAGGGGGGAATTTGAGCTGTTTATTCAATGCAGCAATGTCTGCATTCTTTTTCTTTATGAGTTCTTCTGCAACTTTGATGTTCTTAGGATCATATCCTACCTCTATGACTAGTTCTTCTAGGGATTTAGTTATGTTTTCCTTGGCTTGTGATGAAGCCTTTTTTAGCTTTAGTTGACCTCTAATGTTTTCTAGAGTATTTTTCAGCTTTTGAACACTCATGGCTTTATTGGTCATGGTAGAATATAACATTTCACCAACTTGCTTATGAAATTCTATTTGGTCTATAGGATGAAGATATTTGGATTGAAATTCATATGATGTTTTCTTATAATCTGTTGATAATCTGTAAGAAAGTCATCTACATCTTCCTGGTCTTGTAATCAAATGCTGAAAGCAACCTGCTTTGGTCACTAGGTGTCAGTTTCCAGTATTGGGCATAAGTATCTGCTTTTAATGCCTCATTTCTGAGTTTGATTTCCTTGTACTTTTGCATGATATCTTGTTCTTTATCTGTTGGCTTACTTGATGAAGACACTTCAACACTATGTTGTTTTTGAATAATCTGAGTATTAGATGTTGAATGCTGGTGAGTTTCCTCTGAAACTGCTGGAGGTGCATTTCCTTTTATCACTGTATCTATATCTATGATCTCAATAGTTTCAACTTGTTCATTTAAAGGATTTAATTTGGGATTCTTCATGTACATCAGTTTGAATTTTTTTCAGTGGTGGTTTGAGCTGAGTATTATCCTTCTTCTCTAACTCTTTTGGAGTTCCTATCCTGTGGGGCTGGAGTCTGCAAGATGGAACTAGTATCACCTTGCTTCTCTGCCTCTTTTAAAGTATTCTCCAAGCATTCAGACTGATTGGAGTACTTCTCAATGTCTGGCTTGGACTCATGGATAAAAGGAGTTAGTTCAAATTTAATTCTTAACTTGTCGATAAATTCTAAAGGATCATAATTCCATTTGAAGCTTTCACTGAACTTGAATTCTTGAAGACACTTTTACGCCTGTTGACCATCAGTCCTGTTATTGCAGATGAAAGGACCAATCTGGTTTTCGATCTTAAACTGTGTTTTCTTCTTGGTTGACAAGAAATTCACTTCATCGGAGTTAAGGGTCTGCCTGATATATTCAAGTGCAAATAACCTCATTGGGAGGTATTTGGGCAACTTATATTGAGTGAGTTGAGATCCATACACCATAATCTCAGTGTGATTTTGGTAAATATACCAATATCCTGTCCTATTGTGTTCTGATAACTGCAAGACCTTATTTATCTCATCACTAACTCTTGATTGAATGTTTTTGTTCAACATGTTGAAAATTGGATAGATGAATGATTCAATGAAGTCTTTGTATGTGAACTCTATGGAATCTTTCTTGATTAATGAAGTCCAAAAGATTACTGACTAAGGATTACCTTCAACATCCAGTTTTTGAAGGTTGATTGCAAATATTTCAGATTGAAAGTATAGAACATATGGAATAACACAGATGAATACTTGAACACTCCCTCCTCTGGTAATTTAACCAGTAGTTCATGTATTGTATCAGAGAGGAATTGGGCAAAATTGAATGTAGAAGCATGAGGTTTACCAGGGGAGAAAATAGACAGAAAACCTAGGACTGAAGCATCAAAATTCTCATCAACAAAATAAACGAGAATACATGAAAAAATGGTAATAATATGCCTGGTTCTCTAGGAAAATATAGAAGTTGAATAAGGAGGGATACTCTTAGGGATTTCTACTGATGAGGGAATAAATGTTTGAAATATCTGGAACCTCTTGGGGAAGTCTATCTTTAAATACAATTCAGTGAGGATCTCAATAGACAGTGGGGTTTCATCAGGCCTAGGATGGATTTGTAGCATTTGGTTTATTGATTCAGTTGTGATGGTGAATAAAATATCTTTACCAAGGGTTACAATGGCTTTTTGGTCAGGCAAATAACTAGTTTGGAAAAGTTTTATAACCTCTGGACACTGGAAATTCTGTGGGACAGTATACTTGGGAAAATTTGACTCCCAAAGGAAAAATAATCTGCTTAGTTAATTGAATTATCATGGCTCCAATAGTGGAGCTCAAGGAGGTTGAAATTATTGACCGGGTCACTAATTTTAAAGTCTATATCTGCAAGGGGGTTATGTTCCACATAAACAACATGAGGTTGCAGGGGATTGACTGTTACAATACCTTGGGAAGCCACTATTTGTTTTTTTTATTCAACTGACGACTCTCTGTGATTAAGAAATAAACTTAGGACCTCACAAATACCTCTGAAAAAATGATTATGGTCTACAGAAGGGTTTGGAAAGCAACAATGGCTTTTCTATGGTATGCAAAGCTTCAATTGATTAAAGGATTACTTTCTTTCTTAAGAATAAGTTTTGGTACTTCAGGAATACCTAGAAAAATGAAGCTTTCAGTTTGCAGAGAAGGTATGGAGGAAACAGAGGCTCTCCTAGTCTTTATAGAGCTTCAGAATAGTTTTGCAATGATTTTTGGAGTGAAAGGCTTCAATTCTGGTTGAATTTGGCTTAAAACTATGTCAGCACCAATGTATTAGCTCAAAAATAGGTCAGCAAGGCTCCTTCGTAAACTATAAAAGAATAATGGTGAATATACATGGAAAGGGCGGCTTTATGTTTTAACCAGCTTTGATTAAACTTTAAGGGCATGGGGTAAAATTTCAAATGGCAAGGTGGTTTTCGTTGCAACGGGCAGGAATACCATTTGGCGGTTTTCACATGGCAAAAGGAGGGTAAGTGGTATTCTATTGGAGGATGCAATAGAATCAAAGGCTTCCACGTAGCATGGAGCGGGATTGTGAAAACAACGTATTTCGCAAGCTCTCTGTGGTGTTAAAGATTTGACAATCGCGGATGCGAAATAAGGTATTGGCCATTGGATTTGATCGATTGAGATCCAAAGGATGGGCGAATGGGAAGGATCCATCGGTGATCTGATAGGAGGTGGGGTCTATGTTTAATGTTATGAGATGGGTGTTGTAATATACAAAGGGTTGGGAATATGTTATGGGCGGGGTTAACATAACATGGCATAATGTGGGTCGTGACTTTATAATAGTGGGGAATTAATATAGTAAGAGGGAAAATTTTAATAATAGCGGGAGGGGTTAATATATGTATGCAGGGATTAATACATATGGGGGTTAATAATGTAATATATGCAGGAATTATTTTTATATGGGAAGTTAATAAAATATACACGCGGGATATTTAAAACACAATAAGAATGAATAACATCGGGGTGGGATTTTTCATAGTGGGCCCTGACATTATTTTAAACAAATACTTAGGATAAATGTATTTAAGTGTGTTTAAATGGAAAAGGGATTTAGTAAAAGTTTTTTATTTATTTTTCAAAGGAAAATATGTATTTAGAGTAGGGAAAAGGTATTAGTAAGGGAAAATGAGTGAAGTAAGGGAAAAAATATTAATATGAAGGGGAAGGGGTATTTTTACAAGGGAAAATGCCTTTTAGAAGTGGCATTATGGTTTTAGCAAAGGGAAGGGGATTTTGGGATATCAGTGATATGAAATTACCAACTTGATGCTTTCAATGCCTTGTAAAAAATGCTTCTTCCTATCCATCTTTTACCCTAACATTTTTTCTTAATTTATTTGGGTGCATTTGAGCTTGTTGACCCTTTTTATTTTTCTTTTAAATAAGAAAACTATCTAATTCTAACCTTATGACTTCCAATGGCTCAGATTAAACTGATGAGCTCATTATTATTCTCTACTAACTGTTGATTTGTCAATATTAAACAGTTTGGCTAGATATTTATTCTCTAACTATCAGCATGAAATTTAAAGCATGAATGAGTCAAGATTAAGTTGTTTGACCATCATGGATTGTGGCATTTTTGACAAGCTGCACACATTCTTATTTTGAAAATTAAAGTAAAAAAGTAGTGGCATTTGAATTTGCATCACTTTCAGGATCTATTTTTATCTCTTTTTTGGTGGGGTTCATATTTTATATTCTTTTTTGATCTTTTTCTTTCAGTCCTTTGATTTTTTCTTTTAGGACTTTACCCTCTTTACATTTTTTAATATGGGAAAACAATTTGTAGAAAGGGAGTATGTGCAATATTGCAAGACTAATCATAGTCAATTCAAAATTATGAATCCTATTATTATAGGACCCTAACAGAATCATCCAACATTTCAATTCTCTTGCAATGGCGTTTCTCACACAATTTTAGTTACCAGTTCACCATGAAATGAGAACACAGCTCCTTACGTCCTTGAAACAAGATATGACCACACATATCTCCGATCACATTCATGAATGGAGACGACGTCGTCGTTTGATCAAGTTTGAAATCACTGATGAGATTTTGACTGACTGGTTCACTACCTCTTTCGTCAGTTTGATAGCTAAGGGCATTGCTATAGGGGCATGTGTCACCGAAGAGCATGCCACTGCTCCTGCTCAGTACCTCGATCTGGTTTACTCCCAGTCTGGCCCTCTTTATGATCTCTTACCCAATGCTCCATGAGCCGGAACTTCCAAAGCACCGACGACACCACTTGTTGACGGTATGTTTGGTTCCGTTTCTCAAACTTTCCGTAAGTCTTCCCCTGCTTCTATGAAGTAGAAATCCGCCCCTTCTACCGATACTGCTTCTTAACCACCTTCTAATCCTGTAAAAACTGCGGAAGTGAATGTCGTCCAGTCTACCTCAGCAAACAAAGTTTCCAAAGGTAAGAAGAAGGGTAAAGGCAAGGCCAAAGCCAATACCCTGAAACATGATTCTCCTAAAACCAATGCTGATGATGGCTCAAAGCGAAACCTAAGTACCCATGTCTTATATGCGATGATGATCACTTCACTAAAGACTATCCTCGACGGTCTGAAGTGAGCCAATTTCTTAAAAGTAGTCAGGGAACTCCGACTGTCCTAAAAGATCCTTTCCCATCCCAGCAGACTTAGATGGTAGACCAACCGAAATCCTCTTCCTCATCTGGTTCTCAAGTGTTTATGTGATGCTATATACCCGTGAACATGGTGACTAGGTTGAAATATTACACTCCGCTGGCCGGGAAAGAAACTGTCGATTCTCCTTCTACTTCTTCCCTGCATAATTCTGACCCTCTTCATATCGAAAGGCCTAGTAACGATTTTGTTGTCTGATATCCTTCTAAAGGTGTTCTTCGAAAATCCTCTTACAATCCTAATGCTCGAGCATCTCAACATTACAATATTGTTGAAGATTTGGCCCAAGCTCCTTCTGCTATGTTGACATTGGGGGTTCTTCAAAGCTGTCTTACACAATGAAAATCATTGCTATCCGCCATTATAGGAATCGATTTGGCTGACTTCGACCTTATTAATTTTGATTTGGAAAACCATGTTCCGTGTCTGCCCCACCAGATTAATTTTCTTATCCAGGTTATCATTAACTCAAATACCATTCATCGAAGTGTAATTGATGAAGGTGCATCTACATGCATTATGTTCGTATCTTGTTGGAAAGCCTTTGGTTCTCCTTCTTTGAATCAATCTCCTAATACCCTGGAGGCTTTTGATGGAAGATTTTCTCCTCCGTTTGGTATTCTCCCTAGCTTGCCTATCACGTTGGAAGGAAAGACAGTCAACGTTGAGGTAGAGGTTGCTGACGCCAATCTGAACTACAATATTCTACTCAGACAGAGTTGGACCCATGTTATGTGTTGCGTGCCTTCCTCTCTATTCTGTGTACTTCGTTTTCCCCACCAAGGGAAGATAGTCACGGTCGACCATTTTTCTTTCTTCGCTGGTACTCCCTTTGAAGGCAATGTTCCATATGTGGAGCATACCAATATTCCATATGAGATTGTGGGAGAAGGTCTTTTTAAAGGTTCTGCCTTAATGGGTATTTTCAACCTCCCGCCTCCCAATGTCACCTCTGTCAATATGATATCCATCAAATCGGATCAGTGGTTCGTTCCTTCCTTTGATCAAATAGATTCCTTCAGTGATGTTATGCTGTTAAGCCCCGCTGAAATCAACTACGATGAAATTGTCGTAGCTTTGTCTTCTCCTTCTAATAATACTTCTTTAAGTATGCCTCTCGACACATATTCTCAATCCCCTTGGCTCGGTACTTCAGATTCCCTCGATCCCTTGAATGGGATGTTTCCAACTAATGAAGCCATCATAGAAAATATGTCTCTCGAGGATCCTCCCTGGGACGATAATCATCATCGTTCCTCCTTTTTACCTAGTCTTGGGGCCATGTCTACCTGTCTTGAGAATTTTGCTTCCCAAGCTCCTTCCCAACCGCTTCAAACATCTATTTTTACACATGAAGTTTTTACGGAGGGAAACATGGGAAATATGACTCAGACGATGCCTATTGAAATATCCATTAAACCGAGGGTTTTCGAGAACATCCATATTGGGGTGAATTGTTCTCCTGATGAGATTAAGGTCTATACTAGCCTCTTCCGCAAATTTTGAGACATTTTCACTTGGTCCTATGAGGAAATTCCCAACATTGATCCAAGTATAGTCATCATGCACAAGATACCCACTTACCCTGACGTAGAACCTGTTCGCCAACATCTTTGTCCCATGCACCTTAGAAAGGTAGCTTCCATAAAGGGAGAAGTTGAAAAAATTCTCAAAGCAGGCTTCACTTATTCGATCTCGTTGACAGAATGGGTCTCTAACATTGTCCCTGTGGCCAAAAAATAGGGCACCATTCGAGTTTGTGTGGATTACCATGATATCAATCGTGCTTGTCCCAAGGATAACTATCCCACTCCCTTCATTGACCAAATTATTGACGAGTGTGCTAAGAGTGAGATTTTCTCCCTTATGGATGGAATCTCTGGTTATAACTAGATTAATATACTACAGGATGATCAACATAAAACCGCCTTCATCTGTTCATGGGGCAGTTTTGCGTATAAAAAGCTCCCTTTTGTCTTGAAAAATGTTGGTGCCACGTTCCAACGGGAAATGTCGTATGATTTTCACGATATTAAGCACATTCTTCAACCTTATCTGAATGACCTCTCGGCTCATTCTGCTAAGTGTCAGGACCACCCGGAACACTTTCGTCAAATTTTTCTTCGTTGTAGACGCTACAACATTTGGCTTAATCCACACAAATGTGTCTTCTACATCGAATCCGACAGACTCCTTGGGTTTTTTGTTTCCAAAGACGGTATTCGTCTCGATCCTCTTAAGGTCGAAGCTATCATTAGTCTCCCCTCCCCTTCCTCTTTACACCAGTTGCAGAGTTTGCAAAGGAAATCTAATTTCCTGTGTCATTTCATATTGAACTATGCCGAGGTAACCAAAGGTTTTACACGATTGCTTAAGAAAGGCGTCCCATTCCTATGGGATGAGATTGCCAAAAATATTTCGATGCAATGAATACCATTCTCGTCAATGCTCCTCTTTTGTGTCCCCCAAATTATCATCGCGATTATTTACTCTATCTGGCTGCTGCTTTTAACACTATCGCCATGGTTCTGGTACAAGATGATGATGATGGTAATGAGAATGCAATCTATTATCTCAGCCGCAATCTTCTCGACACTGAAACGTGTTATGCTCATGTCGAAAAATTTCCGTTGGCAGCTGTTCAAGCCATACAAAATTTCCGCCATTAGATTTTACTCCACACCACGACCTTGATTTCTGATTGCAACCCCATGAACTATATTTTAACTCGATAGTTGCTGGGGGGAAATTACTTTAAGTGGATAGTTATCCTCCAAGAGTTTGATTTGGAGTTCACTGCTGCCAAATCAAAGAAATCATTATTTTTTGATGAATTAATCTGCTCCTTACCCTCTGCCTCAGCTCCTTCTAGTTTTGATGAACACATTCCAGATGATACTCTTTTTCTAATTATCACCCTCGATCCATGGTATGGTGATATCATCATTTATCTCCAGACTTTTAATTTTCGGTACGAGTTGACAAAAGATGCTCGTAGATGTATCCATCATCATTCACAACCTTATCGCATAGTCAAAGATACTTTATACCACATCAGAGCTGATTCTGTCCTTCGTCAGTGTCTAACCCTCGAGGAAGCTGAAAAATTCCTTAATTCCTGCCATTCTAGCGTGTGTGTGGTCACATGTCTGGGTATACCACTACTCAAAAAATTCTTTGTGTCATGTATTTCTAGCCTACCATTTTCAAATATTGTATCCTCACTGTCTGTAAATGTCACGAGTTCCAGATCTACCAGCGCAAGATGCGTGTGCCACCAGCTCACCTCCATCCCGTCATTACCATTGGTCCTTTTGCGAAGTGGGGTATCTATTTTATGACATGTAACCCTCGCTCGACTGGGGGGCATGCTTATATTATTGTATTCGTAGACTACTTCACCAAATGGGCTGAAGCGATGCCTACACTCACAGCTAACGGTAAGACGACCGCTCAATTTCTCTTCAATTACGTGATTTCCAGGTTTGGAGTCCCTCAAACCATTGTTACTCACCATGGCTCCCATTTTCACCATTATATGATGGCTGAGCTGACTACTCAATTGGGTCTGCGTCACGACATCTCAACACCGTACTACCCCTAGGCCAATGGTCAGGTCGAAGCCGTGAACAAAGTTTCAGTCACCATGCTTCAACGTACTATTGGGATAAGAATCTAATTGGAATCTCATGTTGTTCTCATCTCTCTGGGCTTACCGAACCTTGGTGAAGGATGCAACTGGATTCACACCATTTTAGCTTGTTTATGGTCTGGAAGCTACCCTTCCGATTGAATGTGAAATTCCTTCACTCAAGATAGTTGTCGAATTACTGCCAAATACTTCGCCAGAAGAAGAACGTCTTCTATATTTGGAGAGGCTTTATGAAACTCACCGCTTCACTTCTCTAGTCATAGAAGCACAGAAAAAGCAGGTCAAAGCCCACTTTGACTAGGCAGTTTCCCCTCGTACCTTCATAGAAGGAGACTTAGTCCTCTTGTATGGCCAAGCCCATGATGAGATGGGGGAAGGTAAATTCGAACCCATGTGGAATGGGCCCTACAACATTAAACGTGTTTTGAAAAAAGGGGCCTACGAGCTTATTGATTATGAAGGCAATCCCTTGGATCAGCCTCGAAACGGGTTGTATCTCAAAAAATAGTATGCATGAGTTTTTCTCGTGCATTTCTTTTGTACATAAGTGTGTTTTTTCATTTTTGTATGTTTTTGGCTTGGTGTGCTTTGCGAGCAGTTTTTCCTGCTTATTATATCTTTTCTTACTATGCAGATGTCTGTCACTTCTTATGTCAGTTTCATTGACGGTGCCTCCCGCAGTACCCAGAACCTATCCTCCGCGGCTTGGGTAATTTATGATCCTAACGGTGAGTTAGTAGACCTTCAAGGCATTTGTCTAAGACATACAACTAACAATTTCACTGAATATAGTACAGTTATCTAACTTCTAATTGAAGCTAATGCCCTCGAAATTTGTGAATTAATTGTAAACCTAGACTCTCAGCTTGTCGTTATCCAGCTCAATGGACATTATTCTGTCAGAAACCCTCAGATTTTAAGGATGTATTTACGTTTTCATTTGTTAGAAAGGATTTTTGGTTATATTACATATCAGCATATTCCCATAAGAATGAATATGTTAACTGATGTAGTAGCTAATCTTGTATTAGATAGATATTTGTGAAATTTGTAAAAGCAATCATCATTACATAGTAAGATTTAGACAGGAAAATAAGCATATATATATATATATATATATATATATATATCGATTGTTTGCATCGGCTTTTACTCATAGTTCAAAAAATATGTATGTGTTTCAGTTACATCCTGAGATGCCATGTCTCTAAAAAAATGCAGAAACAAAACCTAGGAGTCTATTCAGCATGGTGCTCATGATAGCATGTCACTACCCATACGACATGTCTCAACAGTAGATGGATGTGGTTAGAAACCCCCGCAGTGTGCCGCTGGTAGGGACGAGGAATGTCCTCAAATCTCACATACTCTGGGATCCCGCTCATGAGTCCCTCCAGGTTACGTGCAATTTCTTCCTCATTATCACCTTCCTCGCCATGAGGGGCCACTTTGAACTCTCTTTGGACCCTCTGAGCTATCAAAGACATCCTCGCTGGTCTCTCTAATCCAACATCTATAACACATGAGAAAATATCAGAACACACACACACACACACACACACACACACATATATATATATATAAACCAAAAAATCGTAATACTCATAAAAATTGAAAAAATGAGTTTTTACCTCTGTTCTCGTCCCAGGGGTCCCCTTCCAAAAGTGGAAGATCTGGATCACCCCTGAAATTGGTACCGACATATGGCCAGTAATTCACCATGATAAGTTGTCGGCTCAACTAGTCAAAGAACTCTGGTCTCCACGAAATATGTTTCCCACCCCCAGATTGAGGTATTAGCTCAGCCTAATGGACCATCTGTGGCTCCTGTGATGGTGGCCTAGGTAAAACTACCTCCTGAAACTAGAATATTGGTAACCATTCCAAGATGAACGGTATCAAAATGGATCCATACCCAAAATGCTTTAGCTTACCATTTTTACATATGGTCAGTTGACGTTTCATATTGATCGTCACTGCTTCTGCCTAATTGAAGATTGTCAGAGACATGAAATATATGGCTAATTGGAGTTGAGTCTTTGTGGCTTCATGGGGAGCCCGAGATCTGGCAGCCCAAGTAATGGTATGAAACACTACCCTCAAAGATAATTCATGCACTGTTTGGATGTCTAGTTTACCGCTCTTATGTGCTTTGCATGCTTCAGGACACACTCTCCCTATCAGCATGGACATTCTCTCTCCAAGGATCCAAGTATCTTCCATTCATGCTCACTCTCCCCTCTGTGACAATCCTGTCAAGCAGTAGATATCAGAGACTTCTATCTCCAATTCCTGGTCATGGATGATGAATTTCTCTTGGGTAATGTCCCATACATCGATAAAGTATTGCAGCAGCTCTAATTGAGCTCTTAGACATGGGGTCATGAAAAATTTAAGGAGCCCACAGTTCCTCATAGCATCTAAGCATGCTTGGTCCTCCATGGCTTGTTAATATTCTGCCCCATGCTCCTGCTGTTTCAATTCTATTTCCATTACAACTGCTGATTCTTCCTACAAAACAAATACAAGTTTCCATAAGTTGTATTTTTAAAAATTAAATTGATTTTGACAAGCGTTTTTGAAAATATTTTGAAAAAACTTATGTATGGCGCAGCTGTTTTTCAAACAGCAGTGTTGAGCGACGCTTTCCTTGTATAAAAATTGCAGATGTTGGCGCAGCTCTATGCCGAGAACCGACGCCGACCACCACGGATATGATTTTTTCAAACTCTTCCATAAAATGCATCAAAACATGAAAACACATTAAAATGTATAAAATTGCAGGGGAAGTTTATGGCTCTTACTTGGAAGAAGCATATTCGTCAATGGCCTCCTGGATTGCTTGTAGTCAGCTCCCTAAATTCACAGTGAAAACCGGTGAAAGTGCTCACAAGAAAGTGAAAAGGTAAAAGTGAATTGTTTTTTACTATTGAGTTATTTTATAACCTTTTCTAACCCTAATTAGGTTTTTGGACACATTTTCGGTTATTTTTTACTATTTTTTTCTTGAAAATTGGTTTTATGTTTGTTTCTTATGCAACAATAGGTCCTAAAACTGGCGATGATGAGGAAACAAGTTGTATTTTATTAATTTTTTAGCCTCGGTAAAAACACGAAAAATTCACCCCCTGGAGTTATCTTTCAGCTCTTTTCTGACTCTCAAAATATGAAAATATTGATGAGCTCTTGTCATTTTTAACTCACTAAAGGTTGTGAAATGTCATTTTCCCAGTATACATTTACCCCTTTTTCGAGCTTGGACAGATTATTTACGAAAAAGGAATACCTTAGTCGAACATGGCTAAGAGGTTCTCTCAAATATTGTTTTCTACCTTTTCGGATCTAAGAGACAACCTACGAAAAGGGACCTTCTGGAGTTTTATTTTCTACATCTTTTCAAAATATTTAAACATGAAAAGACGTCGAGTTTTCCCTTTGTCGGGCTCTTTAAATCTAAATGACATTGGAGTTGTCGCCATGACGTTACCGAGTTCCTCCTTCCTAGGGCTCACTAAATGTGCTAGGATGGATTTGTCCGAAGGAAAAAATTACATGACAAGCATATGTTATCCCCTTCAAGATTGTTTCCAAAAATAATTGGGGTACTCGCCAGAAATGGTGGGGGAAAATGGAACTAGTTGTCAGTTGCATCGGCAGTATGTCACTCTTGAACATGACACTTGTCTGTAGTTCGTGTCGGGTTGGGAACATCCCACATTCGTCATTTTTCCTCCATGGGTTTGGGTTATCCATTTTTACCTCTCATCTGATTTTTTCTTTGTCACCATGAACTTAGATCCCTCGATGTCAAATACTGCCCAAATTCTGGAGTTGTGTAGCCAATATGTCCAAGAGAAGTCCCTTCTGCAGTTTTCAACCCCTACTCCTCTTTTCAGTCTTGATTCCTCTATCTCGTGTCGATGATGTGGGAAACATTATGGCCCTCCTTCGACCGATCACTTCCTGTCGACTTCAGATCATTATCTAGGAAGCCGATCCTGAGACTCCTTTCTGGTACCTTTGGAAATTTCTTTGCATTCGACAAAAGGTTCTCATCATTGGCCTTCGATCGGGTGATTTCGCGGGTTTTCAACTCCAGTTCATTCTTCACATTCCTGTGGATTGTACTAGCAATACCTTGAGAACCATTGTCATTATTGGTAGTTTATCTCACGCCTGTTAACATCTTCCATCATCGATTGGTAATCAAGCGACTTTCTTGCATGTTCGACTTTAGCTCATTCATTCACATGCCTGAATTTTTACTTTTCGGGTAAGGATGGAGCACAAGACCCTAAATTTTGTCTGATAAAATCTAGGCTACTGGACGATTCGGTTTGTCATGAATGTATATACGACTCTTCTAATTGGATGGCTGCGACCATGCCTCAGTATATTTTATGATCCTTCTCATTGGATGGTTGTGTCCATACCATGGATCTTATTACATGTTCCCTATTATGGATGGTTGTGCCCATACCTCGTACTCATGTATCAGAGATATCATTCATACTTGATCTTGCAGGTCCTCCTACGGCGGCATTTTAGTTTGGGCATGTTCTCATAAAGCATTTCACCCCTCCCTCTCTCTCGGAATTCATTCTTTAGGGGGCATCTGTTACAAAAAATTTTGTCACCATCCCTACATTCCCTATTCCGAATATTGGAGGAACATCATAGTGACCCCTGTGTACTTTCACACATCATAATGAATGTCATTGCATCCCTTAACATGCCAGAAACAAAATATATTTATACCATTCCTGAAGTAGAGCCTTAAAAACATTTAATTTTAGGCCGACATTGTGGTGTGGTTATGTCCTCACACCGATGGACAAATTTTCACTAGGCCTCATGTTGTGGTCACTCTGTCCTTGAAGAACCCCCGCGCTGAGCTAATTTTGGAAGTTTTTTTAATATGGAAACAAAGCTTCTAAGATCTAACATCTTCGTGGGCAGAATCATGGATGTTTGTTCGACTGGATGTGGTCGATTTTCTCCCTTTGACCTTCTAGTTCCTACAAAAATGCAACTTCCCAAAGGGATAGACCTTTCCTCCACCATAAGTGGATCCCAAAGATCTTCCTCCAGTCCTATAAATTCCTCTTCATTCCATTGATTATTCTAGCTAGAATAGACCAAGAGCTAGTGTACAGAAGATAGAAGAGAACAGTCTGTAGTTGTGACAGAGAGTTTTAGCCTTTTGCATATTTGAGCTGAATCGACGAATGAATGCTTTGGAGACGTGCCTGACTAAACCCGTTAAAGGAGGTCTACAGAATCAAGGTGCAGGTTGTAAACTCCCTTTTATACATTAATATGAAATGACTGATTTCTAGTTCCATCTTTGTCTGTGTTAATATTCAAAGTTTTTAACTCTCCTTGACTAGTTAGATAGTCATAAATGAATATGTATGCTCATATGATTTTAGTGTTTGCTTGATATTTATGCAGTTGTGTGAATATTTCTACCAATGGAGTGCAAGGCTTGAAGAAAAAATATCGAGGGATCACTGCAATGTACTACGTCAAGAACATTGGATTGAGGTAGGAAATCTATTCCAATATTTATTTCGTTTATGAACTAGGAATTTAGAAACCAACATGTTCCCTTGTTGGTAGGCCCACCCTAGGGCTATAGGGATTGCCTTTGTCCACAGAGGGGATTTTCCTGCACAACACCAGCTGAACCAAGTTTCAGATATTGAAGCCATTAAGATAGCAGTGCTGCACCTTGAAGGTGAAGCACATGAATGGTGGTTTCGTGGCTTATCTACATTGGGGCATGCAGGTGTGACTTCATATGCAGAATTTACCTGGCGGTTGGTGGAAATATTTGACTGAAGAGATCTAGAAGCACAATTTTTTGAGCTATCCAAGCTCAACCAGTCAGGAGATCTAGAGACCTATATCTTTGAATTCTTGAAACTTTCAGTCATGGTTCCAGATCTGTCTATAGCTAGAAGAGTATATATGTTTATTGATGGGCTAGCAGAGCCTTTTCATGGGTTGGTAAAATCCACTAGAACAACTACGCTTCAAGATGCTATTGAGAGGGCTAGATACTTACAAAATGATTTTCCAACGGAAATAGCTCCATTCCAGCAAAATATTTCATTTCAGTTAAAGGGGAAAGATGTGAAGGTTCATCCCTCAAAGGAGAACCAAGAGAAAGTATCTCTTAGTGATGATGTCTGGAGAGATCTAAGGAGGAGGAAGCTTTGCTTCACTTGCCAAGAACCATGGGTACTAGGGCATCGGTGTGTTGCCGGAAAAGCACATTAAATTGAGGTATTCTCCGATGGAGAAGAGGAGGAAGAAGGATACTTAGAGGGAGATACTTGCGTTGTGTCATCAGGAGGAGATCCACCCCCACCAGGAGGTGGGAATGGAGCATTTTCTCCAACTAGAGGAGCCCTTGCAGCTTTGTGGGGAGTTACAAAGTATCTGACATTGAGAGTCTGAGGAACTGTTCAGGGGAAATAGGTGTCGGTATTGATAGACAATGGGGCTACCCAAAATTTTATTGATACCTAACTAGTGCAGAGGAGAGGCATTCCCATAGATGATTTTGAGGGATTCTCAGTTTTGGTTCCAGGAGCTAGAACCATGCAGTGTGTAATATATGTTCCGACATCGACTATCACTTTGGGGACTTACACATTGATGTACCACTTCTTTATGGTTGATATTACAGACACCAATGTGATATTGGGTGTACAGTGGTTGATCACACTGAGAAAGGTCACCACGGATTGAGAGACATTGGAGATGGAATGGAAAGCTAAGAAGAGTAGTAAGCACCAAATGATCAGGGGCATGCACACCTATCCACCTCATATAGTCTCAGAACATAGGATGGAGGTTGAATTGCATAGAGGAGACATACAATGGGTAGTGGAACTGCGTATGTCAGAGGCAGGAGGCAAGGGTGCACCAATTCACCTGGATGTGCAGTCTATTCTAGACTGCTATTATACAGTATTTGGGAACATACCATCGAGAAGGCCACCAGACTGGGGTTTTGAGCATACTATTGAGTTGGAGTAGGGGATCCAAGCAGTGATCACCACACCCTATAGGCATCCCTAGGCCTACAGGGATGAGATTTAAAGAGATATTCAGGAGCTCTTGGCTTTGGGACATCACGACCTAACACCAGTCCTTTTTCTTCTTTTGTTGTCTTGGTGAAGAAGAAGGATGGTACATTGAGGATGTGCATCGAATATAGAGCCTTGAATAAGAAGACAATTAAGAATAGGTACCCAATTCCCAGGATCGATGAGATGATGGATGAGCTAAGGGGATCAAAGCTCTTTCCAAATATTTATTTAAGGTCGGGGTACCATAAAATCAAGGCGAGCGATCAGGATCATTAGGGGCATTTTGAGGTCTAAAATGGGCCTCCTAAGGAAAATGTACAATCAAAATTCACTTTATGAAAACCAATCACATTTTAGTGGATGGCATCATCCCTAATGGTTAAGGTGGCATTTTTTGAGTTAAAGGTACTTGTCACATTCTCAATGGTGGATAAAAACTCATGGTTAACCATGGTAGTGCTCTAAGTACTTTTAAAGTCAAAGTAAAGTATTCATAATAAATGTCATTTCACACTTTTTGAATAAAATAATATTATTGTCATTTCATATTTCTTGAAAGAAACAATGCATATCCCTATACATTTATTATATTATATTATATTATTTTTATATAGTATATTAATTACATGTTATTATACAATTTAAATAATATAAATTTTAATTAATAGCATATAATATAATAAAAATTTATAAATTTATATTTATATTTTATTTTAAGTTTTTTAAGTACAAAGGACAAATGCATTAGTTTTTCAATGATAATGACTTTTTCTTGAAAAACTCATTCTTATTTATAGTCACATCAATACAGTTTTTTTATTAATTTTATTTTGGTACAAATTTTGAATTGAATTTAACTATGGTTACATGGATTTGGTGCAAAAGGTGAATTGCAAATTCTTAAATATTATTTTATTGGTTTCGCTATTATTTTATTATTTCCTTAGGAGGCCCATTTTAGACCTCAAAATTCCCCTAATGATCCCCAAGACTACATTTAGATGTCATTATGGACACTTTGAGTTCTTGGTGATGCCCTTTGGGTTAACCAATGCTCCATCTACTTTTCAGTCTTTTATGAACCACATCTTCCATGGTCAATTGAGGAAATTTGTACTGGTTTTCTTTGATGACATTCTTATCTATAGCCGCACATGGGAGGAGCATCTGTAGCATATTGAGATAGTATTACACATTCTTGAGGAGCAACAATTCTATGCTAAGCTCTCCAAGTGTGAATTTGGGCTCACAAAGATGCTTTATTTGGGCCACATTATTGGAGTGGATGGAGTGAGGTTCCATGAGGAGAAGATCTGTGCTATTCAGGATTGGCCAAAGCCAAAGACTATAATATAACTTCAGGGGTTTTTAGGCATCTGCACCTACTACCAGAAGTTTATCAAAGGGTTATCTCAACTAGGAGCACCACTCACAGCTCTGACCAAGAAGGGAGCCCTTGGTTGGACATATACTGCACAGAGGGCCTTTGATAGGCTCAAGGAGGTGATAAGTATTTTCCTGGTGTTGGTTTTACCGTATTTTACCCAACCCTTTGTGCTGGAATGTGATGCTTCAGGGGAGGGCATTGGAGCAGCCTTCATGCAGGGGGTCCACCCCATAACTTTTGAGAGTCGGAAGTTGCTGCCTCATGAGAGGTTGTATCCAATATAAGATAAGTAAATTTTGGTTGTTATGCATGCATTGGCCAAATTCCAGTAGTATTTGGTGGGAAAAAGATTCCGAGTGAAGACTGGTCACAACAGTCTTCAGTATTTTCTTGAGCAGAAGCATCTGCAAGAGAGGTAGAAAAAATGGGTTAGCAAAATCCAGGCATATGAATTTGAAATTGAGTATGTCAAAGGGAAGAGTAATGTGGTAGCAGATGCCTTATCACAGAGACCAGCAGCGTTTTCATTGATGAGTGTGGATATAGATTGGAAGGCCCAATTTTTGGTAGAGTATTCCAAAGACGGCTTCACATGTGAGATCCTAGATGGATAGGTGACCGATGTGAGGTATAGAGTGATGGATGAGATCATCTATTACCATGACCAGATCCTCTTGACTATAGATTCTAAGATCAAGGGGAATATTTTTCATGCAGCACATGATTCACCACTTTCCGGCCAACAGGGATTCACAAAGACATATCGGGCCATTAGAGAGAGATTCTCATGTAAGGGTCTCAAGGAGGATGTGCTCCAGCACATTAGGGGGTGCATAGTTTTCCAGCAGAATAAAGGAGAGAAAAACCATCCTACAGGGTTTTTACATCCACTTGCTATTCCAGAAGGGAGATGGGAGAGTATTTCTATGGATTTATGGTTTGCCAATAGTGCAAGGCAAGGATTGTATCTTTGTAGTCGTTGATCGACTAACAAAGCATTTCTCATTTCTTCGCCATTTCTTCATGGTACACTATTACACAAGTGACCGAGCTCTTCTTTAGAGATGTTTTCAGACTTCATGATCTTCCTAAGACCATAATCGGTGATAGAGATAGCCGCTTCATGGGTGGATTTTGGTAGGAGGTTTTCTGTTTGGTGGGTACCGAGTTGACACCAAGTACTAGTTATCAGCCCAGACAGATGGGAAAATAGAGATAGTAAACAAGTGTTTGGAAGGCTACTTACGAAACTATGTTTCGGAGAAGCAAAGAGCATGGTTGTGCTGGTTCCACTTGGGGGAGTATTACTACAATATGACATTTCATATGTCGATTGGTATGTCTCCATTTTGGCTCTATATGGATATGATGATTTATCATTTTTTGACGTTATTTTTGGAGCAAGTAAGGCTCCTAGAGCCAAAGAGTGGGTCCAAGAGAGTCATGATATACTCTGTGCTCTCAAGGACAACATTGCTACAATCCAAAATTAGTAGAAGTTGGATGCAGATTATGGTCAGGTGGAGAGACAATTTGAGGTAGATGATTTGGTCTATCTTCATCTTCATCCTTACAAGCAATATATGCTGAAGGAGAAGGGGGTTGAGAAGCTTAAGCCCCATTTCTATGGGCCATACAGGGTGATCCGTCATGTTGGGGAAGTAGCATATGAGTTGGAGCTCCCCATTGGGAGTAAGATCCATAACATTTTTCATGTCTCATGCCTAAAAAAGGCCATTGGAAAAAAATTAGTTGCTACTATGTATCTCCCACCTATTGATCATGAGGGCCATCTGGTTTTACAACCAGAAGCTATCTTGGATACTCGGGAGAGGCAACCAAGGAACATGGTGATTAGAGAATATCTGATTCGGTGGAGGAATTTACTGGATGAGGATGCTACTTGGGAAGGAGAGAAGATTTTTCAGCATCCATCTTTGTGGCTTCTTGAGGACAAGCAACATTTTGGAGGGGAGGACTGTAATATTTCTAATTAGCTTTTAGCTAGTTGGAATATTAAAATTTTCTTTTGTTAATAAAATAGATGAATAAGTGGGTAGAGAGACCCTTAAATCTCTTTAGTAGGAATAAAAAGTGGATCGGTGTATCTAGTTGAATAAAGCACCCCTTGGTGTGAATGGGGCCAATGCATGTGGATGGGGTCAAGGTTGACCAAATCAACAACGCAGTCATGGAGAGAGTGGAGATAGTGGAGATAGTGGAGGAAAACTCAAACATAATGGGAGGAAGTCTCCATGAGAGTAGCATCATTATTGAGTGGGGCCAAGGGGGAGGAGGCTCACAATGGATATAAGGAAGGGGATGCTAGCCATAGAGAGAATTTTGAATATTTTTTATGTTTGGTCTTTTATGACTTTCTACATGCTTCAACTATTTAGTGAAGTCTGTTGTGTTGTTTAGCACAAGGGTGTTTCCAGGCAGAAGTCCCACCCTCATCCTTGGGGGACTTTGAGTGCCCACTCAGGAGAGGTTACTTTGAGCTTAATCCCATCATCCGACATGAGACCAATCTTCAGCCACCTCCAGCAGCACAATCTCCTTCAGCAATTGCGCAATTTGGGAGGGTAGTTTTAGTGGTGGGTTTGTAACCCAAGTTATTGAGCTTAGTTTCCTGTAAGGGGAGAAACCCTTCATTCAGAAATTCAGTGGGGAGGAGTATACTCTATTTTCATATTAGATCAGCCACCTCCCAATAGCTGCACAACTGCAAAGAGTAATTGATCCTTAGGGCTGCATTATTCATCTTGTGTATATCTGAAAACCCTTTCTGGGTTATCTTGGAATTGTGCTAGAAAGCCTAGATCTCTGATATTGGAATTTTATGAGCACTATATCAGCAGAGCCATGCATTCCTAGTTTCAAAAAACAGTATTTCCAGCAGGGATTGCGCATTCATGGCCTCATAGCAGTTTATGTAGCATCAATTTTTCATATATTGATGTATATGGTCATTTGAGGCCTATTTTTCCTAGCTTGAGTGTCTTTTCCTCATGATATTGTACTCTATTTTGTGCTATCATATATAATAAAATGGCTCAATGATCTGCTTATGTTTTGATGTATTTATATTTACTGCATTTTCCAATTTTATGTTCCATATTCCTTTTTTTCCTATTTTGGATATTACACAACAGAGAAAATCCTCGGCAGAAGTACCTCTATCGGGAGACAGATATTTTGGCAGATCCATCATCTGGATGAAGAAGCCCCATAGGTGACTGTGCCTCCTCCAAGTGTTGCTGAGTGATGGTTACATCAAGTTGTACTACGTTACCTCTCCTAGTGGTTGTCCTAGTGGTTGTGCTACCCTCTCCTTGAGCCCTCTTGGCTCAGAAATCAAAACGTTGGAAAGCTACCTGATCTGCCCTGCAGAAATCCAAGCACAACTCTCTGAGTGACTACATCACCCTCTCTAGCTTTGCGTCCCTCTACGTGAGCCTTGTTGGCTCTACGTCACCCCTCCTGGGCTTGTGTTGTCTCTCTAGTTTTGATCTGCCTCTCTGCTATTGTATTATTGGCCTTGGATGCAAATCCCTTGCTGCACTGAAATATCACTCCAAAATTCTTAGCAAACTGCACCCCAGAATTTCGACTTAGCTCAAGTGCTGCTCCAACTGACCCCAAGCCTTCCTTTAATACTTTTCCTGTTGATCAATCAACGATCATGATCTAATCCTCAATGAAAAACTAATATTATAAAATACTTGATCCTAGTTACTTAGAACATTCTCACCCACATGTTTAAATTAATTCCCTTTAATTATTTAAATTCCCCAAGTTTTAACTTAAGCTCTATTTAAAATAATTAAGTATTTGAATAACTTAAGTTCCTGGTGGGATTTCTCCAAATTATTTATGGGTCTTGGAGATCCCATTTGTTCTATCCCCTCCACAAAATTTCGGAGCTAGAGCACATCCGATGCTATCCAAAACTCAACACTCCCTCTTAGCGAGAAATGTTCCCTAGCAATACGTCAACTCAAAAGAATCACCCTGATCCACAACATTGGTCCCCTGCATTGTTGATGCTTGGTTGCTGCCCCTCATCCACTGCATTGTTGCCTTCTGTACTGCTGCCCATGACATTGCCACCATCACTACCTCATCCATACTACAACTCCCTCTCAAATGCTGCATCATGCTACCCATAGCACTGGCGCTGCTAACTGTTGCACTGAAACTCAATTTCTGAGAGTTAAGAAACTGAAAACATCACCTAAAATCCATACATACAAGTCAGTATAGCTACTTCTTGATATTGAGGCTCCCTCTGCTACTAATATGCGTTGAACCTCTGATGCTCTATGTTGCTGCTGCTCTGCACTGCATAAGTAATGCCTCTATTCTATTGAAATCCATCAAACTTTGTGTTGCTTCTTCTACGCTGTTGTTGCCTCTGCTCTACGCTGCTCAGAATTCATTGTCCTAACTCTGTCAATGTTGCTTCATCATCCCCACACCACAGACTCGTGTGTGATCCAAGAGTTTGGGCACCTCAAGGATCCTGCCCCTCATCTGAATTTCAAGAGAACTACAGATCAATGTCTCCCCACCTCTTCTCTCGAGGCACATGAGAACTCATAATCACATCGTCATCACTCCCATCATCACCCTTAGTTGCAGAAACATTTGAATTAGATTTGTCTTCACCCTTCTTCTTCAGAGGGCATATTGTGGAAAAAATTCCTAATTCACCACACTTGAAGTACCTGACCTTCGAAAGGTCTTTCTTCTTCCTCCTCTGCTTCCCATGTTCTCCCTTAGATACAAGAGCCACATATTCCTCCTCCTCCTCCTTCTTGATATTGATCCCTCCACTGCTACTACATGCCTTGGTCATCCTCCTAATCTCTTCTTTTCGAAGAGTTGCCCACATGTCTTTCCAATTTGGGAGTGCTTCTTTGCCCAAAATTCCTTGGACAAAGTTCTCCCACTGTTCAGATAGTGCATTCAGAGCAGTTCTTACCATAATACCTTCACCAGGTGTGGCCCCTATGGGAACTATATGATCACAAATCACCTTCAATCTAATGAGGAATGGGTCAATCTCTTCTCCCTTCTGCATCTCAAATAATTGAAGTTGATTCTACAAAATTATTCTCCTCTAAACAGAAGTCCCCTGATACAATGTGGTCAAATACGCCCACATCTCATTTGCTATATCCTTCTCAGCAATGTTTGGGACCACATGATCCTTGACTCTGTCCAAGATCAAGCGCATAGCCCTCGTTTGCGCTTCCTCATACTTCTTTAATGGATCAACACAAATAGGAACAAAAATAGCCTTCAAGGCATAATCCTTGATGTGATGTTCATCCAGGACATATAGCATCCTAGCCTTCTGTGTACGACGATATCTGCTCAACCAAAAAACATGTCGAACTGGTTCAATTTTTCCCCAAAAAAACTTAGATCTGATTTTCTTGGCGCTAGAAACCCTCTAAGGAACGAACTCACTCTAAAAAATTATTTCCCTCCCAGAAATCCTCCACCAATTGATGTCGAATCAACCCTCTCCGATCACTCTTTGCTGCTGATCATCACTGGATCTATACTTTTTGGCAAGAATTATGATTAGGAACTGCTTCCCCTACTTTTTTAGAAACTGCTAGACATTATTTTGCACCAACAGAAATAATTCCCACCAGCCACTACTGAAGAAAAACGATCTGCACTTCCAGCCACGGTAACCGGAAAGACGGAGGCTCGAAACCCCTACGTTGGCCCAACAAACACTGCACTTCCATTGCTGCAGCTACAACATCACCCTTCCTGGCTGACACAAGCTCTACGTGAGCCCCACAGGTGACAACGTCACCCTTCCTTTCCTCTCTCTGGATCTGTTCTATCACTCGGGAAAAATACCTTCCTGCAACAAATTTTATTTGGTCTTCTGCTGATGGCTTTAGCTCTTCCTGATCTGCAAATGCTCTGATACCATTTGAAAATTTATAAATATTCTAAACATAAATCCTACAATAGTAAATTTCCTATTTAATACATTGATGCCTTTAATTTTTTAAATTAATTCCCTTTAATTATTTAAATTCCCCAAGTTTTAACTTAGGCTCCATTTAAAATAATTAATTATTTGAATAACTTATGTTCCGGGTGGAATTTATCCAAACGATTTCTGGGTCTTGGAGATCTCATGTGTTCTAGTCCCTCCAAAAAATTTCGAAGCTAGAGCACATCTGATGCTACCCAAAAATCCACAGAAACTGGAGCTTGGGTGATTCATTTAAGCTAAACGATGAGACCAAGCACTCAGAATTCCATAGCACCCTAAATTCCTTGCCCTCCTATTGCAAATAAATCCATTCTTCCTTAAGAAAGCTCTATGTTCGGCCTCAAATTTATGCCTTCCCGATATCCTAGTTGTTTACATTGTTCCAAGGCCAGTTGTTGACCACTCAGTTCACTTTCCAATCAATATTTAGGAGATCCAATCCATTTTGATATGGTAGGTTGTTTATCTCGTAAGTTTCATTTCTGTACTTGTGCAATTATTATTATTATTATCCTTATCCAATTTTAAGGTCACGACCAAGCCAAAAAACAAATTGGTGTATGAGACCCCTTTGTTTGTGGGACAAGTGACCCTCCTCCGCGCAGCGATTTGAATACTAAGTATATGAAGGCATACATACTCTAACCCCTTTGGTTTTGAACCTGTGACCTCATAGGAGGAAACACATGCTCTTAACCATTGGGCCCACTCAAGTTGTATGCTCATAAAAATTAATGTGATATAATAGTGTGATGATATGCCCATAAAAATTAATGTGATATAACTGCGATGTTATGCCCATACTTATTAATGTTGAAGATTGCAACAAGAAACGGTGAAGGAGGCATCCTGAAACATCATTCTTGATCCTAGTTGGAAAGTGATCACCTAAACTAGGTGGGGGCCACACAGGTGATTTTTGTCGCAAAGTCTATTTTTAGACTATGTCTATTTTTAGACATATGGATCATGGTCTATGAGTTTACGGGATGCTATTTATGGATACTTGGTCGAAGTTGGTAAAAATAGATGGACCTCTATTTTTAGACATCTTTTGGGCGGGTGTTTTAGGCCCTTTAGTCTAAAAATAGATCAGTCGAATATTATTAGCTCTTAATAATATTTGGACTATAAACATTATCTTATCCTCTTGCAGCACTTCAGTTTGAGCTACGGATGTGGCACATGCAACTGACAGAAGGAATTACGCTTTTCCTAAGGGTTAGTTGAGCTATTGCATGGTTGACTTCAGTTATAATTCATGTGGCAGAGTTTGGTGGAGTTGATGAGACAATTGGTGGAGTTGTGTTCAGTTTAACTTAGTTGAACTAGTTGTGTTTAGTCTAACTAATAAATACACTAGTGATGAGTGGTGTGAATTAATTATTAATTAATTCACTAATTATTAACTCATAAATCAACTAAAGAATACATCAGTTAACTGCAATGCATGGACAGTTTAGTGGAGACTAGTGTTAGAGGTGGGTGAAAGGGTGAGTCTACTATCAGTTGTGACTATAGCTGTGCATGAGATTTGCACACACATTGATTGAGATTGCCAATGAGGATTGCGCAGTACAAGCCAGTGGGATTAGAACTTGGATCTCATCATTATTCATCTTGGATTGCGCAGTAGAGGCAGGCAGACAGGTGGAAGAGATTTGAACTTGTGACTTGTTCATATCTGAGCTAGTTTGTGTGTAGCATGTGAGATAGTGCTGAGAGCTGTGAGGAGCTTTGTGCTATGTATTGTTACATTTTCTCTATCATTATAATATACAGATAGTTGGGGGTTTTCAGCTGTATGCTTTCCCCATTACATACTGTGTTATATGTGTGCTTGATTATGTTTTAATGTGCGCATGCGGCTGCTTCTATTTCCGCATATTGATGATCAATTGTAGAAGAGGTTATGTATTATGCATGAAGCTTAAATAGTGTGTAATCAGGATAATCTCGGTGAATAATTTAGCTATTATTCAAATTTCTACATGGTATCAGAGCGAAATTGATCATCGGATCTATTACAGTGATTACAATTTATTTCGGTAGACAGAGTCTGTAAGCGGGCCAGGTAGCCTCTGGATCCATCCTTTCTTTGAAAGGTGATATATCCAGTAAATGCCCTTACAGTCGATCTCTGTGCTAGAAATACTTTGTTCTCACAGATCAAAAGCGGTTGAGTTTTGAGCTGGTGGAATTCGAATTTGCAGCAGTGTTTTCTTGGTGTCGAAAGTTGAGATGTCTTTCAACAGATTGCGATTGGAGTATGCCCTTGAAGGCAACTCGAATTTTATTGCATGGAAGGACAGGATGGAGGCGGTGTTAGATGACAATGGGTTGAAGGAGTTCATAGATGCTGAAGTCCCAAAGCCTACTGATGCTGCTCAAGTTGAGGCTTGGCAAAAGAAGACAGCAAAATGTCGAAGGATTCTATTGGAGGGCGTGAAGGATCACATTGTATCTAGCCTGCATGGTAAAGCTTCTCCATACTTGATGTGGAAAGCGTTGACATATTTATTCCAAAGCAAGAGCGACCAGAGGAAGTTGGCGCTCAAGGATAAACTCAGAAACATAAAGATGGAGAAGAATGACACTATTCTGGTATACTTGACAAAGTTTGTCCACTGCAGGGATGAGCTTGGGAGTGTAGGAGTTAGTATGGATGATGAGGACTTGGTGGAATTGGCTCTCCTTGGTCTTCCGAAGAGTTGGCACTCCTATCAGGACTCTGTCAATGGTCGGGAAAAATTGCCAGGATGGGAGTGACTTTGGTCGGATCTTGTGCAAGAGGAGATAACGCGGAGTACCAGGGATGGATCTTCATCAAAGGCATCTGATGAAGAGGATTGCGCTTTGGCTGCCAAAGAAAGGAAGGGGAAGGGAAATAAGAATGATTATCAATCCGGTGTGGATGGTAAAGAGTGTGACATGTCCAAAGTGAAGTGTTTTCACTGTCACGAGCATGGACATTACGCCACAAATTGTCCACAGAAGAAGAAGAAAAAGTAGGCTGCTGGAGCTGCAGCTGGTGAGGCTCTTGTCTCACAATTTGAGTTGGACTTCTCATTGATCGCATGCATGGTGTCTAGTGCATTGGGATCGGGGTGGTATTTTGATAGTGGCGCTTCCTTTCACATGATGGGAGATGTGAATCTTTTCAGTGACTTGGTGGAGAAAGATCTCCAGTTGCATGTTGAGTTGGGCGACAATGGATGATACAATGCGATCGACATTGGTACCATAACCTTTCAGAGGGATTCAGGTAAACTCATTCTCTTACAAGATGTAGTGCATGTTCCAGGTTTAAAGAAGAATTTGATCTCAGTCGCAATGTTAGAGGATAAAGGGTATGAAGTTGTCTTCAGTGAAGGAAAATTTTTCCTTCAGCACAAGGAAACAGGACAAGTCAAGAAGTTTGGGATTCGAGCAAAGAATATCTACAGACTTGAAGTAGATGGGAAGTCTACGGAGCTTCCTACTGTTGGGAAGTGCAAGAAAGACATGCAATTGATGATTGAGAGAGAGTAAGTTTTGCATGCAGTTAATAGTGAACCTCGGGATGTGGAGCAGCCACAAGATGAGGATCATGGAGTGGAAGAAACCACTCATACAGAGAAATTTCGTGCCAGATGGGCAGAGGGAGTGCATGCAACTATACCACCAGGTGAGAGGTAGGGTGACATGCATGAATAATCCTAAGAGGATATTTCTGGGCATGATTCATGAGATGGTGTGGATCTCATGAATTGAACCTGGCTACGAGGTGCCCACAGCGCAGCAGTAGCATGATCAGTTGGATTGATGTAGGCAGATCAAAGTGACAGTGTCGGATACTGGAGCATGGATCAGAGTTGACAGCAAGTGCAGAGTGCATGGGTGAAAGAGTTCAACAACGCAGTGGTTCTTGATGACATGTGCAGTTGGTACCAGCAGAAGTCGAAGACTTTGATGATAGATGCATCAGACTGATTGAGTTGTTTGGAGCCTATTTAGTTTCAGAGGAGTTGCAGAGCAGATGCATGGAGTTGCATGGCGCTTGTGAAGGTTGCAGGGCGAATGCATGGAGTTGCATGTTGCATGCAAAGACAGTCCTTTCTTGTTGAGAGGGAGTGTTGAAGATTGCAACAAGAAACAGTGAAGGAGGCATCCTGAAACATCTTTCCTGATCCTAGTTGGAAAGTGATCACCTAAACTAGGTGGGGCCCACATAGGTGATTTTTGTCGCAAAGTCTATTTTTAGACATATGGATCATGGTCTATGAGTTGCGGGATGCTATTTGTGGATGATTGGTCAAGTTGGTAAAAATAGATGGACCTCTATTTTTAGACATTGGGCGAAGTCTATTTTTAGACTGCCAGTCTAAAAATAGATCTGTCGAATATTATTAGCTCTTAATAATATTTGGACTATAAACATTATCTTATCCTCTTGGAGCACTTCAGTTTGATGCTTGGATGTGGCACATGCAGCTGAGAGAAGGAAATACAATTTTCCTAAGGTTTATTTGAGCTATTGCATGGTTGAATTCAGTTAGAACTCATGTGGCAGAGTTTGGTGGAGTTGATGAGACAGTTGGTGGAGTTGTGTTCGGTTTAACTTAGTTGAACTAGTTGTATTTAGTCTAACTGATAAATACACTAGTGATGAATGGTGTGAATTAATTATTAATTAATTCACTAATTATTAACTCATAAATCAACTAAAGAATACATTAGTTAACTGCAATGCATGGACAGTTCAGTGGAGACCAGTGTTAGAGGTGGGTGAAAGGGTGAGTCTACTATCAGTTGTGACTATAGCTGTGCATGAGATTTGCACACACATTGATTGAGATTGCCAATGAGGATTGTGTAGTACAGGCTAGTGGGATTCGAACTTGGATCTCATCATTATTCATCTTGGATTGCGCAGTAGAGGGAGGGAGACAGGTGGAAGAGATTTGAACTTGTGACTTGTTCATATCTGAGCTAGTTTGTGTGTAGCATGCGAGATAGTGCTGAGAGTTGTGAGGAGCTTTGTGCTATGTATTGTTACATGTTCTCTATCATTATAATATACAGATAGTTGGGGGTTTTCAGCTGTAAGCCTTCCCCATTACATACTGTGTTATATGTGTGCTTGATTATGTTTTAATGTGCGCATGCGACTGCTTCTATTTCCGCAAATTGATGATCAATTGTAGAAGAGGTTATGTATTATGCATGAAGCTTAAATAGTGTGTAATCAGGATAATCTCGGTGAATAATTCAACTATTATTCAAATTTCTACAATTAATTCAATATAATTGTGTTATTTTACTGTGTGAGTTTCCATATGGTGTGAGGTCACATATAATGTCATCAAATGCGAGCTATATAATTGATCTGAGCCACCGCTGTATAGATCCAGTTCATAAACCTCAATAGGGGCTATTGTAGTACAGGTTTCCACAGAGAAGGAAAGCCGTGTGATATGTGAACCATCTGATATGCCTCAGAATAAAATTGACAAACCATAAAATTAATTCGATGTTTTTTTTTGTGAGACTTCAAGGCTTAATTTATGTAGTTCGATGGGGTCTCCTTTTATGAGAGATCAACTATATATTGGAGGGAAACATGAAATTCAAATAGGATCAATAATATTTAAATATATATTCCATTTCAAATAAATTATTTCCCATGTATATTAAAACTAAATTAATTTAATAATTAAATTCTTCTTTGGGACAAATGAGCTTCATTTGGGCCTTATGGTTTCCCTTGGGGAAATTTTCCCGAAGCTGATCAAATTTCAAAAAAAATTACACCAAATAGATGTCATTTCTAATTCTTTTAATGTGCATGAAAGGAAATAATTTCACCTGGAAAACTTTTCATGTTTAGGGAGTCTGAAAAGAGCTTAAGGAAACTCCATGGAGTTCCTTTTTCGTATAGTTTTTAAGAGCCCAAAAAAGTGATAAAATCATACTCGATAACTTATTATCATGTATTTACGAGCATGGGAAGTAAAAAAGACTAAAATTGAGATAGGTTTCATTTTTACACAAGCTTGAAACAGAGAAAACACTATGATTGAGATAGGTTTCATTTTTACACAAGCTTGAAACAGATAAAAAACTACTCTTGAGATAGGTTTCATTGCCCCCAACATGACCTGCAAAGGGTAATGGATTAATTCCAACATGGTGACTAGAGGCACATGCCCCCCCAGACTTTATAGAGGGAAAACTATTTAATTTTTTAATTATCTTGACACAAGAATGGAACTATTCTCACAGTGACCTGTTTTATTTTTTAATGAGCTTGACACAGAAAAATAAATATGCTCATGAGAACCTTGATCATGGCTTCCAAGAGGAAAACGATCTAGAAGGAATACATATCAAGGGACACATCTTGATCATAAGAAAAAAGAACAATGCTCTGGAAGGAATACATGTTAAGGGACTCAATAGGGGTAGGAAGATCAACCTCCAATGTCCCCATTGAAGGGTTCACCATGTTAGTTATAGGATCTAAGTCAAAATAAGTCGAACATACACTAAAATGATCTTTTTCATCGGCAAGTGAAGACATGGGACATGTTGCCACATAATTAATCCATGGCAGGGGGGATACCACTTACATATAGGGAACGTTCATGTAGGCTATATGTTTGGCAGTAATATCATAACCAATGAATGAAAGTTGGTCAATAGTCATAATGTTTCCATTATGAGGGAAAGAAATTACTCGAAAGAGTGTGGACACAAAATCATTCATGGAATATACATAGTCTAATACAAGGAGAAAATTGAAATACAAGGGGCCTTGGACTACCATAAAATCAATATAGAGAGTTTTTCCTTTCAAAGTAATGGGAAACTGAGGAAGGATCCATGAAGGTTCATTTACTCTTGTTAAAAGCCAATAAATTCTAAGTAATGGACGCAAGCTAAGGGGGACCTATAGTTGTTAGGTCCCTATATTAATAGTGTAGTCCCTTATTGTTGTTAGTGTATCCCCCTTATTATTATTGTTGTACCCCCGTAACCCCCATATTGTTATTATTGTGCCCTTACATTATTATTGTTAGGTCGACTAGGATTATATTGTGACCCCATGGACTCCTATATATAGAAAGGAGGTTTTTTCATTTGTATCATCCAAGAATTGTTCATTTATATAATGTAAAGGAGGTTTCCCCCTTGAAGTGGTTGATTTCTAAGGTGTTTACATCTCTTTTCTTCTATTTTGGAGTTGGTTTCATAACATTTGGTATCAGAGCTTTAGATTCTAGGGTTTCGCTGCTTCAAACCGGTTATCATGGAATTTTCACTATAACATTTTTTCTATGAGGGATCAGACAATAAAAAAAACCCATTTCAAAGAAATCCTAAGGAACTTCGTGTACAAATTTCAAATCTTAGTTTGCAATATTTTCAGAGATATGATCTGTGGAAATTAGGGTTTTTGCAAGCTCCCGAATTTCATCTAAAAGAGGTGACCTTCGGAAAATAATCATAACTCTCTCTTTGAGAATTAGATTGGAATTATATAAAATGTGACCGAAAAAAAACAGAATTTAGTTTCTTGTGTATCAGTTTTAGAGCCGAAGGAAGAAATAGTGACACGTGGCACGTCGTACAAGTTCACTCTATTGAACCAGTCCATAATTAGGTCATTGTTGGAGATTGGGCATAACTTTTTCTTGAAGAATCCAAATTAGGTCAGACATATGGAATTCGAAAGAATATTCAGAGGGCTACTATAGGACTGAATTTCAGATATCGAAGATCTAAAATCACAAAGATAATTCAGTTTCAATATCGAGCTCCTCAAAAGCAAGAAAATGGTGTGTAATTTTTTTTCAAATTGCATAAGTCTTGTTTGAAAAATCAGTTTGAAGTGATTCCAAGGGAATATTGAAGCATAGATATCAATATTGGGTTCTAAAATCCCCCCTAAAAAGAATTCAAAACCCATTGAGCCCTCAGAATACTCTACTATGACTCATGAAGAGGAAGAAGTGCAACATGATATATTACAAGAGAAAGTGCACCAAATATTGCTCTCGCGGAGAGCAACAAAAAATGAAATGGAAGTTTTGAAGAAAGGCATGGAAGCTAAGATGGATGGTTTGAAGAAGGGCATGGAAGCTAATATTGATCGTTTGAAGAAAGGCATGGAAGCTAAGATGGATGGTTTGAAGAATGGCATGGAAGGCATGGGAGAAAAAATTGAAAACATGAACAATGATATAAACGAAGACATGTAAGGTTTGAAAAATTTGAAACAAGAAATTATTCCTAATGGAGAAAATATAGTAGAGGAAACTCATGATGAGAAAAAAATAAATTTTAATCATGATTTCATAAACTCTAATATTGGATTGAAGACCGAACATATTCCAAAGATCAATATGAGGAAGTTTGATGGCAAGGATCCCGTAACATGAATACTACATATGGAGCAACATTTTATCTCAATAATGTGCAAAAAACACAAAAGGTACACCTTGCAACTTTATATTTAGAACAAAATGCATTTGTATGGTATCGATGGATTTTCTCCCGTAAAAAAATTGTCACTTGATCAATTTTTATGGAGGAAATGATAGCACATTATGAGGATACAAAGATAAAAACCTTCTTTAGCCAATTGATAAATCTCAAACAAAATTTTTCAGTGGTGGAGCACATTTAGGACTTCCAAAAGTTGAATATAAGGGTATATGATATTCCAGAGGAACACAGGATTGATGTCTTCATAGGGACTTTAAAGGATAACATCCAACATGAGGTTCGCCTTTGGGAACTTGATTCATTAGAGAAGGAATTTAGGTTGGCAAGAAAAATTGAATGTAAATTTATGGCGACAAGGAAGCCTACCACTCACATCTATAAATATGTAAGTGTTGCTACTCCTAGACTTTCACAACCTACAAGGTTGACACCACAAAAATTGGAAGAAAAAAGAGCAAAAGGGCTTTGCTAAAGTTGTGATATAAAATACACTAAAGGTCGTAAGTGTTCTGAGAATAAATTATTTTACATAGATTGTGAAGAGGAGGAAGAAAATGAACAAGAAACTTCAAAAGAAGGGGATATACACTGGGAACTAACCCTAGAGAAAGAAGAAATGAGTCTGACCATATTCTATAATGCATTGACAGGAATTACCACTCCTCAAACTCTCAAGATAGAAGGAAATATCAAGAAGAAAAAGGTAATAGTGTTGATTGACTCGAGTAGTACCCATAATTTTATTCATTGTAAGGTAGCCAATGAATTGAATTGCTTCCTATACCCAGCACCAGAATGTCAAGTGATGGTTGCAAATGGAGGAACTATAAATTGCTTTGGAAAATTCCATACTATCAAGCTAACCATGGGGGAATATGTATTGAATAGTCCAATGCTTTCCATTCCAATGGGAGGTGTTGATGTTGTACTAGGAGTACAATGGTTACAATATTTGGGGACGATAGATTTTAATTTTCAAGAACTTTTCTTGAATTTTCTTCGGAAGGAAAGGAAGTTGAATTATGGGGTATCGCAGGGAAGCTGGGAAAGATAATAATCTCTAATGTCATGACAAAGCTTCTGAAGAAATAACAACGAGGCGTAATTGCACAATTATGCTCGCTAGAAGTTCTAACCTCAAAATCATCTATTTCTCCAGATCTCCAAGAAGTCTTGGACACTCATTCTTTGAAACTCTCAAAGGGCTCGCACCTATTCGTGATCATGATCATGCTATTCATTTTATTCCAGGAAGTATTCCTCCAAATATCAGGCCTTACAGATATCCTTATGTCCAAAAGAGAAAAATTGAACGTATGATTTCAGAAATGTTAGAGGTTGGTATAATTCAACTGAGTCAAATTTCTTTATCTGCTCCAACAGTATTGGTGTAAAAGAAATATGGATCATGGTGTATGTGTCTGGATTATAAGGAGCTCAATAATCTTACTATTAAATATACATTTCCCATTCCTATGATTGATGAATTATTGGATGAACTACATGGAGAAATTTATTTTACCAAGTTGGATCTTCGTTCAGGATATCATCAAATTAGAATGAAGATTGAAGATCATTTTTGAAAAAAACATTTCAAACTCATGAGGGTCATTATGAATTTTTGGTCATGCCTTTTGGCCTTAGCAATTCACCTTATAAATTTCAAAGGTTGATGAATTCCATTTTCAAAACCTTCCTTAGAAAATTTTTGTTAGTATTTTTTTATGATATAATAATCTACAACAGGTTTTGGAAGGATCATGTTCAACATGTTGACAGGGTGCTCAAACTATTGGAGGAGAAACAATTATATGAAAAAACCTCCAAATGTTGCTTTGTAGTACAAAAGGTGGAATATCTGGGTCATATTGTATCTCACAAGGGTGTTAAGGTAGACCCTAACAAAATTAAATCCATTAAGGAATGGAAAGTCCCCACAACCATAAAGCGGTTGTGAGGATTTTTCAGGTTAAGAAGGTATTATCGCAAGTTTGTTAAGAATTGTGGGAGAATAGCAGCACCTATAACAACATTATTGAAGAAAGTTGAATTTTCATGGACTTCTGAAGCAACTAATTCCTTTGAACATCTTAAAGAGGAAATGTGCCTAACACTGGTGTTAGCTACGCTAGACTTCACAAAAACCTTTATTGTGGAATGTGATGCCTTAGGAAATGGAATTGGTGTTGTTTTAATGTAAGAATAAATACCCATTGCTTTTGAAAGTCGTTCAATCAAAGGAAAGTATTTACAGAAGGCTATTTATGAGAAGGAAATGTTGGAAATTCTACATGCACTAAATAAATGGTGACCTTACCTAATGGGAAGAAACTTCAAGGTAAAAACTGATCATGATAGTCTTAAATACTTTTTGGAACAAATAATATCTTCAGAAGAGCAGCAAAAATGGGCCACAAAGATATTGGGTTACGACTTTGAAATCATATACAAAAAAGGGAAGCTAAATGTTGTTGCAGATGCACTCTCAAGAAAGAATGGAGAGGTGGAAGCATTTCTTTGTGCCATTTCTATTATCCAACCAGATTAGATAACCGAAGCAAGGGATGAATGGAAGAAGGACGAAGAAGTGTGGACACTCATTCAAAATTTGTAGCAAGATCCTGGTACATTTGATACATTTAGTTGGAAAAATGATTCCTTATGGTATAAATAACACTTATATCTTTGAAATAATTCCCAACTAAAACAAAATATTATTTTGGAATTGCACACTTATCCCTTAGGAGGACACTCGGAATTTTAAAAACTTACCACAAGGTGAAGAAAGAATTTTTTTGGGATGGCCTTAAATCTGATATTCAAAAGTTTGTGGCAGAATGTTTGGTTTTCTAGCAAAACAAAGTTGAGTCAATTAAGACCCCGAGTCTTCTATATCCTTTATCCATTCCAAGTCAACGTTGGGAGGAGATTTCAATGGATTTTATCACAGGTTTACCTAAGTCTGAAGGAAAGAGTGTCATCATGGTGGTAGTTGATAGATTTACTAAGTATGCACAATTTTGTGCATTATATCATCCATTTAAAGCAAGTACAATTGCTACTTCATTTATGGAAACAATTCAAAAGCTACATGGAAACCCAAAGATTAATGTAAGCAATAAAGATCCCATTTTTACTGGAATTTTTTGGACGGAATTATTTTCTTGTTTGGGTACTCAACTAGCTCATAGCTCATCTTATCATCCTCAATCCGATGGGAAAATTGAGATAATGAATAAATGTTTGGAAGGATATCTTTTTTGTTTTGTATCTGATAAACAAACACAATGGGTTAAGTGGTTACCTCTGGCTAAATGGTGGTATAACACTTCCTTCCATACTGCAGCAAAAATGACCCCATTTATAGCACTTTATGGATATCATCCACCATCCATCACATCACTTTATTGTTGTTAGTGTATCCCCCTTATTGTTATTGTTGTACCCCTCTAACCCCCATATTGTTATTATTGTGCCCTTACATTATTATTATTAGGTCGACTAAGATTATATTGTGACTCGATGAACTCCTATATATAGAAAGGAGGTTTTTTCATTTGTATCATCCAATAATTGTTCATTTATGTAATGTAAAGGAGGTTTCCCCCTCGAAGTGGTTGATTTCTAAGGTGTTGATATCTCTTTTCTTCTATTTTTGGAGCTGGTTTCATAGCAATAGCTTTCCAAGAAGTAAAGGATATAATGCTAACAGAAGAACCTTCATCTATAATAGTATGACATATTTCCTTATCACAACCCCACACAATAATTTGGAAAGGCATGCGAGAAGAGAGACAAGGCTCTGCTAGAGTACTCCAATCAAAATAAGTGTCCTGGGTACTTGAGGGGGTTTTGTTGAGACATGTGAAATGCCTCCTTGTCGGGAAAGATATGAAATGACAAAAATAACCTGAGTGGTATGGGTTTCACTCTTTAAGGGGAGAGTGGGATCGACTAATGATGTAATCGAGTCGACCAATTCATCAAATTGAGTGGTATAGGCTTCAATCTTCAAGAGGAGAGTGGGATCAACTAAATATAGAATCGAGTTGACTACTTCATAAACTAATGATGGGTTGGGAGAAAACTTATGGTAACCAATTGGAAGTTGCTACTAAGAAACAACAATGTTTTCCAAAAATTTTATGCTTCATCCATATGAGGGAAATGGTGAGTTCGATGACTCCCTTCATATAACCTATAATGAAATCTAAATTTACCCTTTTTTCCTAGAACCTTGTAATCATTTGTTTATGTACCAACATCAAGTTGATAATAATCCTTAGAACGCACTTCTAAGATAGTGGGAATATTGGGGAAATTTTTAAGAAAGTGGTCACACCTACAAAGCTTGCAAGGGAATTTGGGTTTGTGATGCATGTTGGAAGATTATTCAACATTATCAACACTCATGTAAATGGTGGGTTTTTTCCCCCCTTGATTATTTTTATTCTTATTCTTCCTTTTATTATTCTTAGATTCCTTGTTACTAGCATCAATACTTTCACTAGGAGAGGAAGAAGAAAGGGGAGAAGATACAATGGGAAAAGAAGGAAAAGGGTCAACATGAGGTTAGTGCTGGTAAGGTGGAAAAGTCGCTTGAGGAGCAACATGGGTGTTTGGGACCAATAAAGTTAAAAACAACCATACTAGTGAAGCTATCATGAATCCGGGAAGGGACAACAAAACCATATAAGGAGGACCAATATTTCCAATACAAGGAAAAATACCACGATCCCTGTTGAAAGGATTGCCTTTGGGAAAATTCGAAACTATTTCCACTAGACTCAACCTAAGGTATGATAACTTGTAAAAAAAAATTAACCCACACTAGCAAATCTAAGGAAGCAAACATACAATCCAATATAATCAGGAACAAGAGAGTAGGTGGATCAATCACATTAGAAACCTGCTTAACGTCTACGTCTTGTGTAATTACCCTCACATATAGTAGGGCACCCTCTAGGAAGGCCCGAGTGAGTTTGACCAACGTTTTTTCTAGGTATAGGAAGGATGTCCCCCTCACCATAACCTTATGTATGAGCTCTAATATAAAAGCCACTAAGGTTACCACCTAAAACAACCCGACCTGGGGGGACAGTTGATAGTCAAATGTACACATAAGGGTAGGGTAATAAACCTGAAATCCCCTTGAGATATACCTCAAAGCAAGGTTTTACTCCCAAGTGATCTCCAAGTGTTTTTCAACAATGTTTATAATACGTGAAAATCAATGTCACCAAGGCTAATGAAGCAAGGTAGATTACTTTGCTAGGCCCAATATGACCTCGTGCTTAACTCTTGTGTGAGAGGATATTCACAAACAACATGATGCATTATATGGACTTTTACTCCTTAACTCAAGATTATAATGTTTATTTTGTAGCCTTGGAGAGTTTAAACTCACCACCTATTCCAAGGCCCAACGTTTAAGTTAATGTAGGTGTGATACCTAAGAAATGTAAAAATGTTGAATAAAATTTATTAAGAATTAATTTTATGGTTGTCTTTACTCAATAGGAATATGGAGTGGATGAAAATCATGTCTTAACACAACTCAAAATATCAAGCGCAACGAAATGTAATGCAAGATTTTACTTCGATGAATTCTTGCTATAATAAAGAGTAAGAGGTTTTAAGAAAAGAAATAAGTGTAAAATTTAATGCAAGAAACATGAAATACTCTTTGAATGCAAATCAAAGACACTGTAGGATATATGATTCCTAAAAATGCAAGCTAAAAAACACACCACCCGTGAACTAGAGTGCAAGTTTTTTTCCATTTTTGTTTGCTTTCCAAATGCACTAAAAAAATTAAAATGAAAAATTTCCTTCCTTATGTCCAGACAAGATGAAATAATTTTATGATGATGTAGAAAATCATGAATCCAAAGATGAAAAGGAAAATTGCACTCAAAGAATCAATACGAATTTGAAGAACACTTCCAACACACTCAAACAAAATCCAAAAACAGACACAAAAATACCATATATGGAAAGTTTAAATTCTAAAGAAACAATAAACGGACTAAAAAACCATATAAAAAAAAATCTAAGATTAATTTTGGATAAACCCTAGTTAGTGTCATGATTTGGAAGTACAACACAATGTGAAATATAGTTTGTGTCATAGCTTGTAATCTTTCACAGTGCGACAATGTCACACTATCTCCCAAAGAAGGGTGTGACAGTTGCAAAAATAAAGAAAAATAAAAAAATTATGTAAATATCTTAAGAGTCATATCTCACTCGCCAATGACTAAAAAAGTACAGATACTCAATAAAACAAGGACTCAATCAACCAAAAAAAAATCTGAAGAACATATCTAAAGATCGTTCCCCAGTATGGTTGCCAATTCTGGTAATGGAAAAATCCCTCTTGCGGACAAGAGAGGTCTCCCTAGATATGGTAACGAGATCTAGATAAAAACAATAGGAAAAATAAACTTTACTTAGGTTTAATTGCAATCAAATTATCAATGGAAATGAGAGTGCATCGACCTCATAACTTTTTATGAAGGTTGTCCTCGTTAATTGTTTGTTTTAGTTTCTTGTCTTGTCCTCAATTCTTCAAAGAAAATACCTACAAATAACACACAAAAAAACCATCAAAGAACACATAATTTAAAAAATGATTTGATAAAAACTATATATATGATCAAGGAAGTATATGCTAAATATTTCCAAATTGATAGACAATAATTTGTAGGAAGGAAACATGTAATTATATTATGATAAATAAATTCTACCACCTGAAGACGCCTTGATGTCGTAGGTCCCTTTCCAATTGTTATTCGTTTCAATGCATTGCCTTCAAAAGTCTTAAAATCAAATGTTTGATATTTCAATAGAGTTTCACCAAAGCCAAAATCATTTATGATATTTTCTAACTAGCCATCTCAATGGGATATGGTTGTACTTGTAGGCTTGGGAAATGATAGAATGTGGATAAGTGTTGGAGGTTGAGATCCAACAAGTTAGGGATTTGAGTCAGATCCACACTACTCGAAAGAAATGCCATCCATGGGGATTCTATTCTTGAAGCTTATCGTACTTTTTAATTTTACTCTATGTTAAAACAATGTCGCGCCCTTTGAATGAGAAAAGTGCGACAATGTCATAGCTCAACAAGCATGCAGCCTGCAAAAAAAAGTAGGACTGTAGATAGACCAAATGGACCTTTTTCAAGGATCAAATCATGGAGAAATTGAAAAAAAATGAATCTAATAAAAAATAACAAAGTTGACTTGCATTTTTGTTGCTATATTGCATGTATTGACCGAGCATCTTGGGATCGATTTTGGTCAAGAGGAAAGTATTTCCTCCATCTCTGGACATTGGGAAACAAACATATGTCTTTGATTTCACCGAGGTGGCCTACATGTGTGATAAAAAATGATTAATTACAAGAGTAATTGTCGTTGTAATTGCATTTTACAATGCAATTATTCCATAAATTTCCAAAAATAAAAAATACCAATGAATTACTTTAGGGAATGTATTATTTGGGAAAAATATGAAACAAATTGAAATGAGTTCCCTAAGGCCAAATGGAGGGATAAGACATCTAAATTTTTCATCAAACTGAAATCTCCTTTGTTTCTTTTGTAAGTATCATAGTTTTCCATGAAATACTTGATATCTATTTTCATCCCTCCCCAAAAGAATGAACGCTTAATTATTTCATAGTTTTTAAGAAAAGTAGAGTGACCTTATATTGGTTATGAATGTAGCTCTCCTAAGGTTTGTTTATTTATGGTTGAAGCTTTTGCCACATACTGTACCCTTTATACCACAATGCACATTTTTTCCATGTATAACTTTTAGGTGTGTTGGGATCTACCTGATGTCGTTGGATGAGTTTCCTTAAAGTAATGTTTACTAGCTATTCCCTGCAAGCTTCCTCGATTTATCCTCGATTTAGCATTGATAAGGTAAGGAGTGCATTATTTTCCTCAAATTTTTTGGATAGAAGTTGTTACACCATTTTTTGGTCATCTAAACTATTTTTATTAGATGGACCCAAGTATACCATGTAAGACCAATTTTACCCTAAGTAAAATTTCATTCACTATGAAAATAACTTAGTAAACCACCTTTATTAAGTTGTTTATGGCCTAAACAGGAAACCCCATGAGGAAATATTAAATAAATCTACATTTGTTTGATTTTCCTCGAGGAATAATTAGTTAAACAACAGTTTAATTAATATTTAATCACCCTTAAATAATTAAATAAATCATTATTTATTTGATTATTACTCAACCACATCCTTAAAATGATAAATAAATCATTTATTTATTTATTATTTACAAATAAAGGGATTTTACCCAAGTCAAATTCCTTTTCCCTCTAACAAATATAATAAAATATTCCATAAAAGTTGGATCTTGATTTGGTTAATAATATTTTAATTATGCACCAATATGTAGACTAACTCAATATTTTGTTATAAATAGAAGAGTTTTCCCATTCATTTACCACCTTTTTTTGCCTAAAGATCACTCTGAATCTATACTTTTGGTTTGACTTTGATCCACCATCATAGTCATATTTTGCTACCATTTTTGTCTGGGTTTTCTACACCATCAAGAAAGAGGAATTTTAGATCTGAAGTGTTGAGGACTTACAAGAACCCATCCCATTGAGGAGAAATAGTAACACCCTTATGTGTTTTCCTCCCAGGTTCCATTAATACAAAATTAATTCAGCATATTCTTGTCTTGTCTATTGGATGCATGGAGTAAATCTTGTTTTTTCTACTGCTTAATGTCTTCTAATGCATAGATCTAGATTTTTGTAGCATTTATCTTGATCACCTAACTACAGATCTGAGGATATTGGCAGCCATCTTTGTTTTTAGGGTTGTTTGTTATGCACAGCTAAAGTGGTATTTTTTTGTACGCTTGGAATTAAGATTCATACTAACAACCGGCGACTCCACACGGGTTTACGATTACGACCGCTGTCGTTTTATGATCCTTGCATATCCAGCTCCTTCAAACCCGAGGATTTCTCTTTAGCCCCTTTTTTTTTCTTTTATTGATGTTTTTTTTAACCTATAAAACCCTAAAACGATAAAAATTCTAACTTCTGTGTGTTTTCGGACCTATTGCGCAGGTGATAGACATCAGCCGCAACTGAGACGATAATTTTTTCTGAAATCTACCGCCGAGAGTGCCAGAAGTGTAGGTCACACTTTTTGGCCCAAAAACTGCAACCTCGAGCTTCAGGAAGTGGGAATCAGCCCAAAAACTACGACCTCTGTTGAAAACAGGTCAAAAATTGCGACCTGAATTTTTTGCAAGAATTTTTCTGAAAGTTTTCTAGGTTTGTCTGAGCCTCTGTTTAGGGATGTCTGACCTCCGTCTCTGCCCATTTTGGACCTGCACTTGTTCTGTTTTTCTCATATAAGTGGGAACCTAGCCCCCTAGGGCTCCAGTACCCTCCACTTTTTTTGGAAGATTTTTTTTGTTGTTGCAGGTTGTCTGAAATTTCAGAGTCTTCAGCCATTTTTCAGATCTGATACCTCACCTTTAGATCTGCTTCAGATTGGCTTGTTATCCATCCAAATCACCTCATTTAGCTTTTTTTTGGTTTTCCTCTAGGGTTCACTCCGTTTCCCTCTAGGAGATAGCCTTTCGCCACCTCTTTTTACAGCAATTTTTCCTCTGATTTTTTGTTGTTTTCTGCACCACTTTCCAGCAGATTTTGTCCTTTAGATCCCTGTCCCTCCTGACCTTAGATCTATTGGATTTTTTAGTGTGTTTTGATTAGTTTTTTACTCACCTATAGACTAGTTGTTGAGATACCCGCCTCCTTGGGTTTAGATTATTGCATTATTAGTTGTTTATTTTCTTTTTTTGCAGGATTATATACTGTCATTTGCAGGTTTATTTATAGCTATACAACACACTTTTTATTTTTTATCTACAAACGTCTAGGTTTAAAAATTAAAATTTACACACTTCACACACACACCCTAAGCGAAAAAGGGCTTGGTTAACACCGCCAAGCAAAGACTCTAAAACATTGAAATCAATTGATCCTGCACCTCTCTGCCCTTGTTTCGACATTGTAATCATTTGATCCTGCACCTCCCTACCCTTATCGGTCTCTTTTTCCTTTGTGTCGTGGTTGTGTCGTCATCATTGTGCCACCAAGGCATTTATCCCGGAGACTTCTTGGCCTTCATCCTCAGTTTCTGGTAGGAAGACTTACTCCTCCGCATAGGATTCGAGTTAGTCCTCCGTTGAGTCCACACACCGAATCTTCTTCTGGTCCTTTAGTTTCTCCTTCTCGTTCCACCTTCGGTTCTCCCCCTGACACCTTCACCATGTTTGGTGCAAGACCTTATTCTGGTGGTAACCCCAGCCCTCATGCTGGGAATACCACTAGTGGGACTGCAACAGACACTACCCCGGCTGCGCCCTTGCTCCCATTCATTGCAGGCCTCAGCCTCCCCAATTTTGACCAGTTGATGAACGACCCTATACACAATGACGCTAGTTGGCCTGCTATGCCAACGAAGCTCCCTTCCGACATCCCAAATTTTGAAGGCCTTGTTGGAGAAGAGCCTACAAATCATGTTCGATCTTTCCACATGTGGTGTTCGTCTAACTCCATTACCGATGACTCTGTCCATCTTCGGTTGTTCCAACGTACGCTTACAGGTGAAGCTTCTAAGTGGTATGTTGATCAGGCCCCTTCATCTCATACCACCTTTGCGACTATTTCTCGGGCTTTTTTGTCTTACTTCCAGCTTCCCCTTCTTTATGACGCTGGTACGGAACTCTTGACTTCTTTTCATCAATCGTTTGCGACCTGCCTATCCGACCATGCCCAGGAATGGCGGAGAAGAAAGAGCCTATGTTTAGCTCCTACCTTCGAAGACCGTGTCTACATGGACTGGTTCCTTAGATCTCTTTTACCACCTATCAGAAAAGATGTCGCATCGCACTTTCCTCAAACCGAAGAAGCTGCTCTCCAAATTACATTAAAATATGACCTGATCTACGCTCAGTCAGGTTATGTTTATACCATTCTATCTTATCTTCCTAGACCCAGTGGTGCCAATGCACTGGGGGAATCTCACGCCACCGACGGTATCGTTGGAGCTCTCTCTAATCTGTATGCTCAACCTCCCATGGGCTATGGTTTTCCTCGGGGGTGGGGGGGCAACACCTCCTACACTTTTCCCCCTCCCGGTAGCATGTATCTAGGATACGGCATGCCTCCTCCTTTTTCCCAATCTCCTATTTACCACACTGTTACCCAAACTCATTATCTGTATCCACAGCTTGGTGCTCCAGCTTCTCCAGCATTAGCACCTCCTCCTCCCTTGCCTTCTCAACCCCCGCAATAGCAACCACCGCCCCCTTAGGGGTAGGTGTATGCATAGTAGGGCGCAAATAATCCTCCTCCCTCAAAAAAGAAGAGGAAAGGCACTCAAAATCAAGCTACCCCTGGTAATCCTAGACCTAATCAAGGTAATGCTCCTAACACTATGAACCAGCAACAGGGCACTCAGCCCAAGCAGGACAGGCCTGTCTGCATGAACAAGCCCTATTCTTGTTGTGGTGTTTATGGGCATTACACGCATGATTGTCCTCTTTTTCCACTGATGCGGCAGCTGTGGGAGTCTCAAGCAACATTGCAAGGATAGCAAGCCTCCCCTTCCGTCCCTCCCAGTGCTGCGCCTAGTCAGCCGGTTGTGCTTACTAATCCTTTCCCTCAGCAAGGATTTGTGGCTACCCAACCACCTAAAGGACAGATGGCCACTCAACCTCTTCCATCTGGTACCTCCGATTACCAGATTCTCATGATGAACTCTGATCAACCTCTAATTGTAGAAATCAATCTTCAGACTCGGTCCCGTCAGTACAACAAGCCTCCTGCTACGTCTGTCCTCGAGCCGCCTCCTTCGGTCTCTATAGAGCCTCTTTCGACACCTAATGGTCCCTTACAGATCCCTCGGCCTAAGGCGGAGGTTCATACCAAGATCCCTAAGGGACCACTACGCCTAAATGTTGCTTCTGGAAAAACTTCCCATTTGTATAGAATAGTAGATGATTTGGCACAATCCCCTGCTACCATTTCAACGTTGGAACTTCTCCAGTCGTGCCCTTCATAACTAAAAGCTCTACTATCTACCATGGGAGTTGTAGATCCTTCCAACGATCGATTGATTGTCTTTGATGTTGACCGATCAGAACATCCTCCTCTCCCTGCTTCCATCGCTTTCCAAATCCCAGTCAAGATCTAGAATGCCAACGTTTCCCGGTGCATCATTGATGAAGGGGAATCCACCTGTGTGATGTCTGCTTTAGTTTGGAAGTAACTCGGATCATCTAAGTTGGCTCCTTCCATGATCACTCTCCAAGCGTGGGATGGCCACGCCTCCCAGCCCATTGGCTTATTCCGCAATTGTCCTTTTACTCTTGCGGGCAAGACTGTTTGCGTTGACGTATAAGTCATAGATGCCCCCTTAGATTACAACATTCTATTGGGTCGTAGCTACACTTGTGTGATGTATGTTGCCCCTTCTGTGGTCCACCGCAAGATGTCCTTCCCTCATAACGGAAATATAGTCACCATTTACCAGTTGACATATTACGAACTGAAGTCTCAGACCTCCCCTGAGTCCATCATCTCTTCGGTGGCCAATAAGAAAATCGTCGATCCTTTGACCAGAGTCTCACTCAGAGTCTACAAAGATTCCTCATTGCTTGGTACATTCCCTGGTCTTCCTCCTCCTATCTCTAAACCCAGCTCATCGAATTTTTGCATGATGCAATCGTCTCGGGCTACCCTCAAGCGGCTCGCCTCGGCTAGTCAGCAGCCTCCTCGCCCTTCGTATCCTACTCCTAGCCCTTCGATTCAACCTTCTAGACCTTCTCCCCCTGGCCCTTCAGCTGGTACTCATGAGCCTCTTTACCCTCCTAGAACGATTCCTCCAGGCCTTAACCATCTTGGAGTCATGTCGCCAGGCCATTACCCCTCCGGTCAGATACCGTTCCTAGCTCCCCCACCAGGAGTATATATGGCACCTGTCATGGCCACCCTCTCTCTTCCTAACTTGACCCTTTGGATTCTCATCTGGTACCTTGATCCTCCAGCCGCTACCCTGCCTGGTCAACCCAAACCTTATCTTGCTTTGACCCCAGTTCAACCGGTCCCCATGACTTATCCCATTGCAATAGTGCCTCAACCACCTCAACAGGAACCCCCTTCTGTTGCGACCGCTTCGGGTAAGAAGGGAAAAGCTTGCAAGATGGCCTCCAAGGACAAGGCTGCCCCGACGAACCCTACACCTCCATCGCCAGCAAAGCCCTGTGCCTTGTGTGATGTCATCGGCCATGCCACCCATAACTGTCCTGAACTGTCCTGTATCAAGCCCATGGTTAAAGTTGCATTCCCTGAGTCTACGGTCCCTGAAGCCTCTGTTTCTTCCTCGACTGCAGCCAAGAATCCTAAAACTATTCACACCAACTAACCTTGTGATTTGTGTGATCTCCATGGCCGTTATTCCCACCATTGTCCCTGCCTTACGCATTACCGCGCCTCTTTAGAGGTAGTTCGGGAATACGAGATTGAGAAAAACCAATCCGCCTCTCTCGTACTTGCATAGTATGCTGCAGGCCAGACTGAGGATTTAACGCTCCCATTGACATTCCCCCTCCTGATTTCGAGATGACGGAGCCTCCGGCCACCATCCTCTACCTTTCATCATCCATGAGACCCTTGGTGGAAGTTCCCTCTGAATCTTCCCTATTGTTTCGCTTGACCTCCCTTCTGCGATCACCCTGGGCTCTACATCAGTAGATCCCATATCTGCTTGTTATTCCATCATCCCCCGTGATGATGTGCATGTGAACCTTTCTTCTCATGATGATGAGTCAAGTAGCTTCGCCGCGTCATGTGGTCTCCCTTCCTCTAGTCACTCCATCTTATATTGCGATGATGACATCATGGAAGCCATGTCCACCCCTGACTTCATCTTTCCCGCCCATAAATGGGATAGCACCATCCGTGCCTATGGTGACTTTCATGATCTCAGCACAAGCTACACCAGCGGTAGCTCCCACACTCCACCTTACCATCGGCGTGTGAGTAATAGACATCCTACTCAGATCACTCCCTCCTGAGGAGTGCGTTCGATTTCTAATTTTTGCTCAGGTTGCCAGCATTGTTCATCATCCTCCCATTTATTTTCTTGTGGCACCTTTCATATGGACCTCCTGTCCACACCTTATATCGGTTTTGCTGATGGTGCAAGTCGCTACTCCAAGAATCTAGCCTCGGCAGGTTGGGCCATTTTTACCCCCCTTGCACTCCCTTGTTCTCTCAAACGAGGTATGCATTAGTACTGCTACCAATAATCAGGCCAAATATGATGTAGTACGAGGTTTATTAACCGATTCCCTTTCACATTGTATCCTCCACCTTCATGTTTTTTTAGATTCCCTGCTTCTTGTCATGCAATTTAATGGTGTCTATCGTGTGCATAATCCTATCCTTTTTAGAAGATATTTACGAGTGAAGCTTTTGATGCGTGAATTTGAAATCATTACATTCAGTCATGTACCTAGAGAAAAAAATCACTCTGTAGATAGCATTGCAAACCATATTCTAGATTGGCATTTAGCACATGCATTTAGCACAAGACAATAACATAAAAATATCAAAACGATGCATAATATGTGTCGTATAAAATGTTTTAGAGTCCATCCACTCTGATACATCTGACATGCCCATAGCATGTTACAAAACTCAAAACTGGGGGCACCCCCTGCCCCTACACACTAATCACTATCTGGAGGATCCCGAGCCAATGGCTCTGCTCCCGCAGCTCGTAGATCACGCATACCCTGTCCGGCCATCGCCATGCGCCACATGACCCCTCGCCACTCAGAGGGTAGACCAATACATGGCTCTATGTATTGGTCATATAAGTCTTTCCAGTCACGCTCTGAAACACCAGTCAGAAGCCTATCACATCTATGACGGATTTCCTCCAGGAGAGCTGCTGCATCCTCATTTTTTGCGCCCTCGGTCCACTAGGTCCTATGGTCCCCGATACTGCAGTTTTTCCCATATATCTGGCTGGTTTTACCAGTGCTATATCTGCATACCAAAAGTGAAAGAATCAGTACCACATACAATATTCTATACCTTTACATGCACACAAAATATTAGCATTTGTCACTTACCATCAGGCCCCCATATTCGACCAGGCGACAGTGGCAAATCCGGGTCCCCACAATAACTCATCCCACTATATGGATAGTCATCTATATACAGTGGAATTTTATCCCAATGAACAAATAAATCGGGTCGGAACACCCGTCCAACCGCCCCACCTCCTCCTCTCCACAGTGGTCGCCCCCACCGGTGCATCCTAGGCTCTCTCGGGCCCCCATCTTGGAGTTGTATGCGAGGTCGAAGTGTCAGGATCTTCTCAAATAAGAACGAGCACAAAATTGTACCATATGCATAGTCATGGTTCAGTTTCCGCTTGCATAGCGACAACTGTCGTTTCTGTAATGTTCCCAATTTTTAGCCTCAAGCTGAAAGGAACATTATAGTTGCACATTTTATTTTTGTTTAATAAAATGGGCAAGGAGACACCTTAACCCTGTTTTGATGAAGAAATAACACTCCTTGTGTGAAAGGAGGAAAAATAAGCAGCTTAAATAAACACCTAAGGGTGTGAATGGAACCCGGATCACTTGATTTAGTCACCTTTGACTAAAGTCAACAGCGCTGCCCAAGAAGGAGAGGATTCTTAGAGAAGCTACAAAGTTTTGGAGGGAAGACACTCACATGAGGGTGGAAACCCTAATTGGTGGGACCATGGTGGAGAAGAGTTCCCTTTATTTATAAGGGGGAGATGGCAGCCCATTTGGATCATGTTTTGAATATAGAATTTTGAATAGGGTCTGGAGAGGCTTGCATCCCCGGGCTGTTTAGTAGGGTGGTGGTGCCCTCGGGCACTAGGGTGTTCCTGGTCAAGAATCCCTACCTCTTCCTCAAGGAAGGATGAGGAATGAGCTGCATTTTCCTCAATCCGGCATTGGCCACAACTACATTCATCACCTATAGCGTTAGCTCTGCAGCAGAGAGGACGTTATGTTGTTGGGTGCAGCAAGAGAGGAACTTATGGAGTCACTCTTGGCTTTTTTTCTTCAGTGGAGGGTGGATCCACTCATTGGAGGAGATGCAAGGAGGATTCCTGGGCTTTATTTCAGATATTTGGCATGGGGCCAACATTCTATCATCTCCCACTGCGCAGTCCATGGAGGAAACTGCGTTATTTCAGAGGAGGCAGTGAGAGAGGGATTATTGAGCTTCAAAGGAGGAGTGTTTTTGAGTCAAAGGGATCAGCCCTTTTCTTGGAGACATTATCAGAGGAGGGAAATAATATTTCAGATAAGCCACAACCTCATTCTCATTTCAGTTCAGTTGCAGTGACAATTTACTTGTCACATTTGGTATGTTCTGGCATTTCTAGCAATCTCTCCTAGATTGGCTAGAAATCCCATAGTTCAGCCCATTTCCTTGTTATTGGGAATTATTTTGTATTCATTCAGCCATATGTACATTTTATTCATATTCATTAGCTCATACCTTCATACAGACAGCGCAGTCACTACTCTCTGACATTTTGTGGAGTTGCAGCAACTCATGTATCTTATTGCTTAATCAATGGAGGTTGGATCCTAAAGCTTGAGTGGCTTGTACCTCAACTGTTTCTTGTATTTTATTGTTGATACATATCATAATATAATGATGGTTGTATCATTTTCCATCTTAAGGTATATTCATATTTGCAGAGTTCTGATTATGTCTTATATTGCTGTAAGCTCTTTCATTGAGCATTGTTTTGAGACCTAGATTGGGGAGATATGTATAACCCATCTAGATTTATTTATTTAAGCTCATTTTATTCATAGGATCTATATGTTGTGTGCACTAGGGCATCCCAGTAGTGTTTTATCTTATTTTTACAGCAACTTCCTTATACAGCGTCCTCAAGGACCTTGTAGTAAAAATTCCCGAAGTGGAATATTGCATATCCATAGACAGAGTCTGTGAAGGGCCAGCTAGCCTCAGGATATCTCCCTTATTTGGAAGGAGACATATCCTATAAATTCCCCAACATTCAATCTCTGAAATGGAATTGTGATACCTCACTAAAGAAGGAATTGGAATATCTTAAGATATTCCCGATGGGGCAGAAATTTCCAGATTTGGAACATTACAGTGGTATCAGAGCATCAATCTTGGCTCAGCCTGTGCACAAGATTTAATGCCATCAGCAAGAGGAGCTTCTCTCCAAGGAGAGGATATTTACAGAGGAAACAAGGGAAAAGGAATGACGGAAGAGGAGGTCTCCCTTCTTCTTTTCTAGACCATTGAAGAGATCATTGAAAATCTTGATGAAAGGGAAAAGTGGGAAGATTCTCTAAGAGGGTTTGTTGATGGGAAAAATCCTAGTTACTATCATGATGGGTGTGAGCATTCAGCCACACATGCAGATCCACGGCACAGTACTTTTTCCACTTGCATTGCAAGGGGAAGAGAGGAAGGAAATGAGGCCATGGGAGGAGCAGTGCTGCACTCAAAGGTATGGCTCATGATTGTTGGTTTGAAGGTTTCATTATTCATTGTCATGCAAATGCAAAAACATGTGATGCATTCACTAAGGGTTTGATGGAGGAACTTGGTGAAAATCATTGTGTCATAAACATAAACACTTTGCATACATTGGAAAGAACCAACAACACTTTCACATTAGGAGGAGATCCATCACCACATGGAGGTGAAAGGGGAGCCATTTCTTCCACTAGAGGAGCCCTTGTGTCTTTGCAAGGAGTTCCAAATGTTTTTACATGTGGGTACCAAGACACAATTCCAGAGCCATATATAGAATTTGCTAGGGATTGTGAGATGGAGAGAGAAGAGCAGAAGGATCAGCATGAAGGGATGATGAGCATTCACCCTTATCTATTTCAGAAATTCCCTACACAAAGGAAAGGGACTACAGTGCGCAGTAGAGAGAGAGGGACCTTTCATTCCTCTCATATATACAGTCCACTTCCTATCTTGATGTCTCACTTTTTGGAGGCATTCCACTTGGGAGGCCACCTGATTTAGAGATGATGAGAGGCATCATATCATTTGGTTCACCACTCTTGGATTCCTGGGAGGTGGAGACATTGAGGAATCCATCACAACACAGGGAGTTTGGGATAAGCTCAAGGAGGATGGATACACTCTCTCATTTTTAGTCTCACCCACTCTCATCAGCTATACTGCGCTGGTAGAGTTTGCTGCATGGATGGAGGATAGCATATTCATGATGCAGGATGACTGCTCCATATATTTGGTGAGAGAGAGGATACTTCCTTTGAGGAAGGACTCTTTCATGCATTGGAGTAGATGGAGGCCACTCATGCTTACATTGACCATGATCGGGAGATTATTTGGAGGTGATAGTCTCTCATGGGAGGCTCATTTTCAGAGATCATCATTTCTATTTGAGCATGAGAAGCTGCATGGTGGGCATGGCAACAACTTGGAGGATGAATTTGGCATGGAGGATGTCAAAGTAACAGGCAGCAGCATGAGGGGAGCACCTTATTGTAGATCACCAGCGCTGTCTATGAGGAGGATTGATCCATGTTGGAGGACTCAACTTTTGGTAGAGTACTCCTAGGATCTAGATGCATGCATAACTCTTGATGACCCCGATAGAGATGAAAGATACATTCTTGATGTGATGTTCATCTATACCGATGGCAGGATCTTCTTGACTAGAGCTTCTAGCCTCAAGGAGAAATTATTGCATGCAACACATGAGGACCTTCTAGCTATGCACTTGGATGCATATTTTTCTTTGCTAGAGGAGTTCACTTGGGAGGGAATTCAGCATGGCATATATCAGCATATGGAGAGATGCATAGCCTGATTGATGGTGGAGAGAACATCACAGCCACTTCCCTACTCATTGGAGGTGAGGGGAAATTTTCAGTTGAGCCATTTCAGCTCAAGAGCTCTAGTGCATGATGGAGGAGGTATAATTTCATATTTTGTATTGTACTTCTTTTCATTGATTGATAAGCATGATGTATCAAGGAGACTTGGTACTTCTTGAATTTTACATGAGGATGCACTTGCAGCCATTTGTAGCAGTGGAATTGGCCATTCTTATAGTGGTTTGTGGAGGAAGCCACATGCTTCTTGGTGTGCACCATTGGCACCAATTTGTATTTTTATGATTCCATCTTGTGAGGAGTTTGTGGCAGAAAACAAGTGGCAAGTTAAGCACTTGTTATTTTTTATTTTGAGGCAGGTCAAGAGGCACCGCGCAGGTTCCATGAGTGGAACTTTGAACCACTCTCCAGTTGTCATTTGACAACTTGCTTTTATTGTGTATTGCTCCTTGTATTTATGATGTTTGTACACTCATGAGGAGCATTATTTGGAGAGTACTAGATGTACAGCCCATTGGGAGCATGACTCTCCCCATTTATACATGTCTTATCTTGCAAGAGACACCATGGGAAAACCATGATTGCCACATTTCTACTTGTACCTTCTTGTGGGAGGGACCACTTGGAGAATTTGTAGAGGCATTTCATGGCTGATTTTCTTGATGGGGTGGCTTGGGCCATTCTTGGAGGCCATACCATTTCAGCCCAAGGACAGAGGCAACCCCATGCACACCACAAATGGAGAGAGGGCCATCATGGAAAACCAAAGCACAACTCTCCATTCAGCCCCAATACATTGCAGAAATTAGGGGTGAGATTTTCATTTGGATGATATCATGGATGAGAGGATCATCATTGGGAGAAAAATTTTCCCATGCATATCATCACTCCTACCTTAAGGAGGCCATAGCACAGCAAGAAGGATTCCAATACACCTTCTATCTCTCATGAGGAGCATCATTTCAGCTTGCATACTTGGGAGAGAGCATTGGAGGGCAGGTTTATTGCAGCATCTTTTGAGCAGTGGTAGAACTTGTTGATGAGGAGGCCAAAAGAGAAGAAGGAGGAGGGATTTTGTTCTCTCTATGCAGTTGCTTGAGGACAAGCAACATGTGGGAGGGGAGGACTGTAATGTTCCCAATTTTTAGCCTCAAGCTAAAAGGAACATTATAGTTGCACATTTTATTTTTGCTTAATAAAATGGGTAAGAATACACCTTAACCCTCTTTTGATGAAGAAATAACACTCCTTGTGTGAAAGGAGGACAAATAAGCAGCTGAAATAAACATCTAAGGGTGTGAATGGAACCCGGATCACTTGATTTAGTCACCTTTGACTAAAGTCAACAACGCTGCCCAAGAAGGAGAGGCTTCCTAGAGAAGCTACGTAGTTTTGGAGGGAAGACACTCACATGAGGGTGGAAACCCTAATTGGTGGGACCATGGTGGAGAAGAGTTCCCTTTCTTTATAAGGAGGATATGGCAGCCCATTTGGATCATGTTTTGAATATAGAATTTCGAATAGGGTCTGCAGAGGCTTGCATCCCCGGGCTGTTTAGTAGGGTGATGGTGCCCTCGGGCAGTAGGGTGTTCCCGGTCGGGAATCCCTACCTCTTCCTCAAGGAAGGATGAGGATTGAGCTGCAGTTTCCTCAATTTGGCATTGGCCACAGCTACATTCATCACCTACAGCGTTAGCTTTGCAGCAGAGAGGACGTTGTGTTGCTGGGTGCAGTAAGAGAGGAACTTATGGAGTCACTCTTGGCTTGTTTTCTTCAGTGGAGGGTGGATCCACTCATTGGAGGAGCTGCAAGGAGGATTCCCAGGCTTTATTTCATATATTTGGCATGGGGCCAACATTCTATCATCTCCCACTATGCAGTCCATGGAGGAAACTTCGTTATTTCAGAGGAGGCAGTGAGAGAGGGGTTCTTAAGCTTCAAAGGAGGAGTGTTTTTGAGTCAAAGGGATCAGCCCTTTGCTTGGAGACATTATCAGAGGAGGGAAATCAGATTTCAGATCAGCCACAGCCTCATTCTCATTTCAATTCAGTTGCAGTGACAATTTACTTGTCACGTTTTGTATGTTCTGGAATTTCTAGCAATCTCTCCTAGATTGGCTAGAAATCCCATAGTTCAGCCCATTTCCTTGTTATTGGGAATTATTTTGTATTCCTTTAGAAATATGTACATTTTATTCATATTCAACAGCTCATACCTTCATACAGACAGTGCAGTCACTGCTCTCCGGCATTTTGTGGAGTTGCAGCAACTCATGTATCTTATTGCTTAATCAATGGAGGTTGGATCCTAAAGCTTGAGTGGCTTGTCCCTCAACTATTTCTTGTATTTTATTGCTGATACATATCATAATATAATGATGGCTGTATCATTTTCCATCTTATGGTATATTCATATTTGCAGAGTTCTGATTATGTCTTATATTGCTATAAGCTTTTTCATTGAGCATTATTTTAGATACCTAGATTGGGGAGATCTGTATAACCCATCTAGAGTTATTTCTTTAAGCTCATTTTCTGCATAGGAGCTATATGTTGTGTTTACTAGGGCATCCCAGTAGTGGTTTGCCTTATTTTTACAGAAACTTCCTTATACAGCGTCCTCAAGGACCCTGTAGTAGAAATTCCTAAAGTGGAATATTTCATATCCATAGACAGAGTCTGTGAAGGACCAGCTAGCCTCAGGATCTCTCCCTTCTTTGGAAGGAGACATATCCTATAAATTCCCCAACAGTAAATCTCTGAAATGGACTTGTGATACCTCACTGAAGAAAGAATTGGAATATCTTAAGATATTCCCGATGGAGCATAAATTTCCAGATTTGGAACATTACAGTTTCAATGACGACAGCATCATCTGGGCCCACCCATAGTAGGTCCCACTCAAAACACTCTCCACAAGCATCATCTTCCCCCCAGTGATGTGATGGAGTGCCTGGTTGCCCAGGATCCGCAGCACTGTTGCAGCCACAACACGGGTCTCTAACCTCTCCAAATCCCTGATGGATATCTGAGTCCCCTTGACTTGGAGACCTGGTCGACAATGGCGCTCTAAAAAATCTATGATATTCTGCCCTTGTGGTAATACTGGCTGAGTATTCCCTACCATCCCAAGTGGTGGGAGACCAGTCAGGAAATATATATCTTGGACCGTCAACTCGATCCGGTGCCCCTGCACTATAAAGACCTCATGGTCCGGATCATAATAGCTGACAATCTGGGCCAATAAGGGCTCTCTAGCTCTCATCAAAGGGTTCTCCACAAACTTCAGAACCTCAAACCTGGCCAATGCACTGTGGACACCTTGATCCTCCTAGATCTCCGACCGTAATGCACCCAGGTCTCTCTCTCTCCAGTTGATCTGTCATTCTGCCATATCTGCACAAAACCATCATATTTGTCAGTATACAGATAGGAAATACTGTATCTTATCATAAAAACCTAGTGCTCAGCCAAAAAAAAGCATAGAAAAACCCCTCCCTGATAGGTCGCACTTTTCAGGCCCAAACCTAGGACAGGTCGCAGTTTTTTGCTCAAAACCTACTACCCAAGTCACACTTTTTTCCCCAAAAATTGCGACCTGGCCGTGAAGAGGAGCAGGGGTTTGTTCCTAGGCCCTGGGGACCTAATCTGAACTTTCATTCCACTAAAAATAAAGAGTAGGTTTAGACCTCTTACCTGCAACTGACGGATCTCGATTCCAACGGTCGATTTGTCCGCTACAATCGCTGCAAGATTTAAGGCCTTCTCTCCTCTCTATATTCACCACAGCTCCACATGAAAATGAGTGAATTTGGAGGGAAAATTCCTTATTAAAAGAGAAACCCCTGATTTTTCTTTTTCCTGCTGCGGCGAAACCGTAGCTCCATTTACCAAACCGTTTGTACCATTTGAAAGCTCTCACCGAGCCCTCAAATGGGTATCTGTTATTTTTTTTGTGATTTGATAATTCACTGGGACACATTTTGTCCAAGAAGGGTCACTTCACCACTCCTCAAAATCGAATTTCTTCACTTGCCACACTCATACTTGGGGGCACCCCTTTACCTTCATACTTTTCCATGCTTGTGTTGATCTTCGTCATGAGTAACCATCATGCACTCATGTTTTTATGGTCCCCATTGGTCCTTTTTCTGTGTGGAAGCACCATCGAGTCACCCTTGTTTAGAGCATCCGAGTTGAGTCATCATTGGATTCATGGAATCTATCTCGAGCCCCCTTGTATCCCGCTATAGTCCTCCATCCTTCATTGCTTGGTCCCTCTCTCGTGTCGCACATTATGGCCTTTAGTACCATTGTCCCCTATCCCTCATGATATTGTGTCAGTTGCTTCCAAGTCATCCATTCCCTTTATGCTCTAACAAGGGAAGTCATTCGTTCGCTACTCAGTACCCCCCATTTCATCATCATCATTGGTGTTAGTCTGTCATTCACTCTACTATTCTATCTCGTGCATTAGTTGAGGATCCCTTATTGCCTCACCTATGGCGGACCTCCTTATGTCGACATCAGCTCATTCATTCCAGAAGATAGGTCTAGAGGGTGTTGTACCTTGGTTCTAGCTTCCACTCTTGTTCGGTGCCTCGAATCAGGAAAAGGGACTCCTTATTGCCCTTTGACTTGATTGTTTCTCAGCTCCAGCTCCTTTCAGCATGATCGAGATCCATATACTTGATGGTTCAGTGATGCAGCAGTTGATATCGATGATTCCCAGGTGTGTGTGAGATGTCTCAGCCCTCATGAGGGGGTGGCCCTACAGGTAGCTCCCCACATACCCAAATGACCTCTTCATTACAGCCTTTGATGCAGCTCCATACATTTGATGATGTCGGCCTCAGCTGCTTGCAACACATTTTTGTTTTCATGTATCAGTCAGATTTTCAAAGCCCTTTCCTGTTTTTAGGGGCATCTGGGTTGTATTTATATCTCATCTACTCATATATTATTGTGCAAGTCCTGGCTGTTATCCCAGGCACAATATGTATGTGGGATTCATTATCATGTTTTTTATCTGGCTCATGTTTATGCTAGCATATACTATATTGTTTAGTCCATTGTTTACTGGATGCCTTATTATTTGTACTTTGTCTCGGCGGGCATAGGTATGCCTCCCCTACCGCCTATAGCATAGGTACTCACTCATAAAAGAGACTTGTTGCACCTGTAAGTCTTGTCTCCTCAGGGTCTAGTCTTTTTAGCACTTTGGTCTACCTTATACTTCTATCTCTTTGACTTCCCCTTTGGTGTCTAGTGATTGAGTTCTTACAACGTACTTCGGTCATACGATTAGCTCCTAACGCTCACACGCTGGGGGGCAATCTATTACACCATTTTTTGGTCATCTAAACCATTGTTATTAGATGGACCCAAGGATACCATGTAAGACCAATTTTACCCTAAGTAAAATTGCATTCACTATGAAAATAGCTTAGTAAACCACCTTTATTAAGTTGTTTATGGCCTAAACAGGAAATCCCATGAGGAAATATTAAATAAATCTATATTTTTTTTATTTTACTCAAGGAATAATTAGTTAAACAATAATTTAATTAATATTCCTGGTTATATTTAACCCAAAATAGGGAAATTAATTAGCTAAATCATTATTTATCTTATTATTTACTAAGAATAAGTATTTAAACCTTATTTAAATAATATTCTTTGTTGAATATGACTAAATCACCCTTAAATAATTAAATAAATCATTATTTATTTGATTATTACTCAACCACATCCTTAAAATGATAAATAAATCATTTATTTATTTATTATTTACAAATAAAGAGATTTGACCCAAGTCAAATTCCTTTTCCCTCCAACAAATATAATAAAATATTCCATAAAAGTTGGATCTTGATTTGGTTAATAATATTTTAATTATGCACCAATATGTAGACTAACTCAATATTTTGTTATAAATAGAAGGGTTTTCCCATTCATTTACCACCTTTTGTTGCCTAAAGATCACTCTGGATCTATAATTTTGGTCTGACTTTGATCCACCATCATAGTCATATTTTACTACCATTTTTGTCTGGGTTTTCTGCACCATCAAGAAAGAGGAATTTTAGATCTGAAGTGCTAAGGACTTATAAGAACCCATCCCATTGAGGAGAACTGGTGACACCCTTCTGTGTTTTCCTCCCAGGTGCCATTAATAAAAAATTCGTTCAACATATTCTTGTCTTGTCTATTGGATGCATGGAGGAAATCTTGTTTTTTCTACTGCTTAATGTCTTCTAATGCATAGATCTATATTTTTGCAACATTTATCTTGATCACCTAACTGCAGATCTGAGGGTATTGGCAGCCATATTTGCTATTAGGGTTGTTTGTTATGCACAGCTAAAGTGGTCATTTTTCGTACGCTTGGAATTAAGATTCATACTAACTGAAGTATTAGCCACAACATTCTCATTACACTTCTTATATGTGATACCACAATCATGCACCAACATCTTGGTGACTCGTTTATGATGCTTTGGTGAAAACCATTGTTTGATGAAGTAATCAAGACTATGATGGTTATTTTTTTTTTGAAAACGCCTCCTTATGAGATACGGTCGTGAAGTTTCCTTTGCATGAAGGGTAGCCATCATTAGATAAATTTTGAGGTAAAAAATGGGCCTCAAAACAAAAATGTACAACCAAAATCAATTTTATAAGAACCAATAGGATTCAAGACGATGATTTCAACCAAGGTGGATGATTCACCATTTTTGGTGTAAAAAATTAAAAAGATTAAAAAATAAAAAAACTATTTTTTCAACTTATCTCCATACTTTTTTACTCAAATTTGGAGCAATATCACTCACTGGATGAATAATTTAATTCCTTATCTAAGGAGTACCCATTTTACATACTTTCGATGGACCCTGCTACATGAAAAAGAAAAACACAAAAAACGTGATTGCAATCACATTTTTTCATGTATTTTCCATTTTTTGTGTAGCAAGGTCCATTAAAAGTATGTAACATGGGTACTCCTTGGATGAGGAACTAAATTCTGCATCCAATAAGTGCTCCTTCTCAAAATTTGAGTAAAACCGTAGGGACATAAATTGAATATACAAGTTGAAAATTTACTCTTTTATTTTCCCCTCTAAAATTTGATGATGTAATCTAATCTTGTTTTATTATTTCCACTATTATTTTATACTATTCCTTAGGAGGACCATTTTAGACCTAAAAATTTCATTAATTCATGTCATTCTCATATGTGAATTTTCTAAAATTGTGATCACATTTGCTTACTAGTGAAGGCCAAGTGTTGTCCTTTTTCCATGAATACTGTTGTTATACCTTTACATGAGGCATCACATTCTAAGAAAAAATTCAATAAAATTTAGGAACTGCTAATATTGAAGTAGTGCACTTGTCATCATTTAAAGCAATGAATTCATGTGTTTCTCGTTCATTCCAGAGAAAAGCCATCATTTTAAAAAGTGGTATTAGCAATATTACAATTTTGCATCAATTTTCCACAAATTTCTTGTAGTAGCTTGTAAGTCCCAAGAAACCCCTCAATATCTTAATCCTCTTAGGATGGGACCAATCTTAAATATTGACAACTTTCTTGGGATCAAATCATACTCCCTCATCATTGTGACTCAAATATTCAACCTTAAGAGCCCCAATAGCACATTTGGAGTACTTAAGGGATAATTGGTTGTCTTTCAAGAGTTGCACTGAGTTATCAACATGATTTATGTGTGATTCCTATGCTTTGTACTATATATCAAGATATCATCGAAGAGGACAAACATAAAATTGCATAGGAAGTGATGCAGTGTTGAATTTTGTAGCTATGGTTGGTCTTCACAATACCTTTTATCATTGTAAAGCTTTTCCTTCATGCTCAATTGTATTTATCAAAAGAAAATTTAAATTTTGAATTGTAGTTTTACACCGCAAGTTGTCCAAGTTTTCCCTCTTCTCTTCAAGTCAACCCAACTATTCAAGGAACCATTTCAATCCATGGATAATTGTATATTGGTGACACTCGTTCTCCTCTCTAACTCAATTGAATTTAATTAACAATTCACAAGTATACCCTTGCAATTAATGAAGCAAAATAAGAAGCAAATGGGGATACATTTCTATGGTATATGCCTGATGTGGATCTGAATTCACTATGGAATTTATCTTTGTGTACAGGGCTGAGATACCCTAATGTTTGTCTCTGTGTACAAGACCAAATATCCTGAGGTTTACCTATATATAGGGTTTAGATCCATGAGGTTCATCTCTATGTATAGGGCGAAGATCCCTAAGGTTTATCTTTGTGTATATGGCTAAGATTCCTGTGATACATCTATGTGGAAAAGGGTCGAACATATATGATTTATCTTTGTGCAATAGGGCCACATCTCCTGTGATTCAAGTCTATGGAAAAGGGATAAAAATTATTTGTGTTATCTCTATACTCTTGTGGTTGCAATCAGATTGAGAAGGGTTGACTTGGACACTTGGTGGACGTTCTTCCTGGTTAGTTTGTCTATAATATTGAATTTGTTATCTCTTATTGAATTGATTCCATAAATAAGGAATTTTTGGGTTTTTACCCAAAGTGGGTTTTCCTAGGGTAAGCATTGTGTTGATTGTGTGAAATATGATCTCTACTCTCCTTATTCTTATATGGTTGAATTTATGAAAGTATAATTTCTTAATGAAGAAGTTGTAAATGCTAAAATAAGATATGTAATCATCAAAAGTAATAAGCAATGTTGAGAAATAAGTGTTAGGTTATATTGCACTTGAAAAATAAACATGGTGTCAAAGATTTGGTGAAGAAATAAAGTTGAATATCACACCTTTTTTAACCTACTTCTCTCTCAAGAAAGAAATCTCTTATCTCTATGTCCAATATTTCTAAGCAAATAGTTCCCTCTTGCAAGGAAGGAAACAAAATTGAAGGAGCATAAAAATTCAAAGCATGGAAGAGGATTCATCTTGTCCCAGTAGAACATGAAGTTTTGCAATATGTCTAAGGTAAAGTACCTCAACTAGATGATCATGATGTTACAAGGAAAGCAATGTTTAGTAAGGGTGAGGTCAAGGCTCAAATAATTCTATTTGAATCTCTCAAGGAACATTTAATCCAATTTGTTTCATAATTGTCTACATCAAATGAAGTCTATGATACTCTTATTAATTTTTACTCAATCAACAACATTGGCCAAAATATTTCTTTAAGAAATCAATTTCGTGATATTAAGATGTCAAAGTAGGAACTTGCGACCTCCCAATTCATGAAGATAGCTCAAATAAGAGATCAACTCCAAAACATTGGTGAAATAATTTATGAATATTAATTGGTCACTACAATAATAAATGGACTACCATATTTATGGGATGAATTTTCGACTGGGATATGTGCTAGAAAGGATACTCCAAGCTTTGAAGAATTGTGGACCTCGTGCACTCAACAAGAATCTAGGATTATAGCTAAAGGAAATATCTAAAGGTTTGATGAAGAATAATATCAATATTTTTCTGAAAAATCTAGAATGAATAATGGAAATAATAATTTTGGCTCTCAAAATAAAAGTGTTGGTAAAAGACCGAATTCACAAGGAAAGAAAGACTTGTCAAAATTCCAATGTTTTGGATGTCGCAAATTTGGAAATTATAGAAATAGTTTTCCTGTCAAAGCATGAAAAGGGAGGGTAATGATGATGATGAGCATTCTCATCAGAAGAAATCCAAGAATAATACTACAAAATCTTTAGCAGCCAATGATAAGGACTTATTTTACAAGGATTACTGCAAGTAGGCTAGGAGTAAGAGGGAGTTGAAGGGGTATCTCACATAAAATGAGATGTCATATTAGTCCCTTCTTAGAACTATTTATTAAACCGTAAAAATATTTAATTATTGATAAGAAATCTCTAGGGTTTTTGGATAACAACCATAGAGTTAGACCTAGTTCAATATTTTCATTGAAATAAGGAACCCTAGCTCATGAAAAGAAGGAATGATATCAGGACCTAGTTGGAATACGAATTATATAAAGAGAGAACTAGCATTTTTATTTTCTCAAAATATAAGCATTTTATATATTTATTCCTTGATTATTGATTATATTAAGAGATGGAATAAATGGAAGAATGAAGCAAAGCTAGTGACAATAAGACTTATGTTGAGGAATATTGTACTAGATGAAATCTAGACTCTAAGTAAAATTGAAGTATGTCTTGATATATGTTGACTAGAAGTGAGTAAGATGAAATTAATATCAGTACAAATCAAAGGATTATATCAATAAGATGGAGAATATCATAAATTCAGGTACACTTATGTTAAATTTATTTATGATTTCTATTGAAAATTACATCAATTAGATGTAGAGATCATCTTCCTCGATGAAAGAAGAAGTGTACATATGAGTTACCTCAAGCTTGTGAGGTACATGAGGAATTATTATACTTACAAGTATAAAGAAGGCTTTGTACAGGCTCCTCATATTTGATACACTTGAGTTGGTGAATCAAGTTTGATTCTATATGATTTGTTTTCTAGAAAAAGTATAAGAGCTCATTTATTTAGAGAGAGTAGTCATGACTTCCTCAGGAACCTTGTTTTTAACTTCAAAGGGAGTTGGACTCTAATTTTTTGATGATGGAATATAATTTTTCTTTTTTTCTTTTTTTCTAAATAAGACTAAATCTATTAAGAAAAAAAAACATATAGTACAATCAGAGCTTTGCCATCCGGCAAAGCAACAGATCAGGGGAACCGGAAATGATAGATTATCAACCTCGGTCCCATATAGCAATATTTAACAAGCAGAAGATAAAAAAGATAGAAAAAATGGAGAGCGGGCCAGAGGGATCTACCCAGAGTGGGTGGATACCTCCAAAAGACATTTTTTCACTTTCTTTTTGCCGACTTTTATCCATCCATTGTGGGTTGGCTGGACAGGTACCATTTGTAGACTATTCTGTTATGAAGGAGGAGTCTCCTTATCTGAATCAGAGGATGAGGATGCGTGCGTGCGCTTTTGCGAGAACTGAGGTGCCGAAGGATCCTCGGGGCGGATCAAGGGGGAGTCCTTCATGTGTTCAACATTTTCTTCATTCGCTTCTTTTTCCTCCTCATCCGAGCTGAAGGATTCTATGTCATCCATGGGGGGAGGATCACATGGTTTCCAGCTCTTTGACTTGGATTTACTTTTTTTATTCTTCTCTTTGTCGAGGAAGGTGGCGCATGAGTTTTGTATATGTCTCGTCTGATGACAGTGACGACACTGGAAGGCAGTGTTCTCATAGTCTAAGGTCTGAGTCCAGTGGAAGTCCCCAATTTTGAGATTGATCTGATTAGGTAGCCTGTTGCTGATGTCTATTTCTGCACAAATTCTGCCAAAGGTGTAGATTCCTTTCTCTCCCCTAGAGGTGTCCATGGCCAGGAAGCGGCCTAGAGTGTTCCCAATCCCCTGGAAGACTGCGAAGTGCCAGAGATGTGCGGGGAGGTTTGGAAGCCTAACCTAGATGGGGAGCTTGGTGATGACCGCTGTGGAAGGGTTGAAGTCTGGAAACCATGGAGTAAGGAAGAGCCTTGCTGATCCCCAGAACCAGGGGCCTTCCGTTAATTTTTTCTGATAGTCTTCATTGAATGCAAAGGCCACAATGAAGAAGCCTTTCGAGCAAAAGAAAACCTTGCAGTTTTTGGTCCAGTTGGAATGGATCCATTGGTAGAGATTTGTTGTTCGAGGCCATAGCCCATTAAACCTGTAAATGATGGATTTTTCTGCAAACGTCTGAAATTGATCCTCCAATGTTGGATGAGAGATTTCAATGGAGGGGATTTCCTCCTTTTTATCCACCAGGAAAGGCTTGGGAGCCTTAGCTGGTTGAGCGACTCTCTTAGCGGGTTGCTTATGCACTGAATCCTTATAGGAGAAGGTAGGAGCCGAGGAGGTTTTCCCAGATGCTCCTCCTCTCAAGCGTAGAGAGAGCATAATTGAAGCGTCTCTTTTGATATTGTAATGAGACAAAGGAAGAGGGTCCTCAAGTTGTTTACCTTCGTGAAGCAATCTCAGGAGATCTGATGGGATCCCCAATCTAAGTTCAAGATCTCGCCGAATGTCCTGTGCCAGATCCGTGACTCGCACCCAGAGCAGCAGTGTTCCGCCAGATAGAAGAGAGATCTGGATTTGATAAGCGGAGGACGAATAATCTGCAAGCCTTTGTTCCCCATTACGAAGAAAATGCTTCTGAGTTGTGCTTACTTCTTGTGTTCTCAGATCCAGGTGGCTTTTGGCATTGAAATCTGCTGGATGAGGATGAGAATCCTCCTGACTCAGTCTCCATTCCCATTTGCCCTGTCCTTTCATGAGGCAGAGTCTAGATTTCAGCAGGGCCACAGATCTAGTCAAGGCTTCTGAGATGCTTGATCCGACGTCTTTGTGTCGTCCGGCGTTGATGACTACTTCTGTGCCTAATCGCCGGCAGAGGGAGACATTAGAGAGATCGTTTGTCCCTGCAGCAAGATCTGCATCGACCCAAGCGTAATTAAACCCTCGCCCTGCAACCTGGGCAAGATTTGTTGCTGGATGGAAGGTCTGAAGCTACATTCTGTATATTCTTGGAGAAGAAAAGCCACGGAGGCCTGCGGAATTGTATCGCTCAGATTTTTCTTGCCCAGCCATGGTGTCGGCGGCGGCATCACCCAACAGGGCCAAGGGAGCAGAGGCATCGGCGGAAGACATTAGGTTTTTTGCAGAGCTCTGAGGCCGAAATCCATATTAATCGATGATGGAATATAATTGATAGCTGATATACTGAAAGATAACAGTAGCAGAGGGAGAAATATTCTTCACCACAATAGGATATGTATCAGTCTAAGAGGGAGCACCCAATCCGGGTGACTGAAAATCACCTATTATCCAGCGAAGGAAGCAAATCATTTTTTGGTTGAGCTTATATATGTTACTCAACATGTGTTAGAGTACCAACATAGTACAATTGGTCATGGATGATTTGAGAAGTACACCTATAGATTTAGTAGAGAGTGTTGAAGATAGAAATAATTTATTAAGATGTTGCCTTGGTTTAGACTCCATTATAATATCTTGGATGAGCATGCAACAATGATTTTTCACAGGCCAATTATATTGCAGTTGGATTTTCAAGTTTACAAGAAGTATGACTTCAAAGGTTACTTGCAAGATTATCTTGATCAAGTGTGGGTGATTACCATGATGATAGGTTGAAGCACAATGGGGATAAAATACCACTTCATTTAGGACTTGGTGCTAAAGGGAGTTGTGAAGCTCCAATACATCTCCACTGATGGGAAAATAATTGATATTTTTATGATGCCTCTTTCTATAGGGAATTTAGTGTAGTTTTTGGTAAAGCTTGGGCTTATGTAGATTGACTCTCTCATTGAAGGAGAGTTGTTGAGATACCATTATGAATGGAAATTCTCCCTTTGTCTTCATGACCTTGGTTGGAGAATGGTATGATATTCTCCCTGTGTCATTATGAACTTGGTTGGAGAATTTCTCCCTATGCCTTTATGAGATTGGTTGGAGAATGGTTTGATAGATTAGATAACATCATGGAATAAAATTATTCTTGTGTATTTATGAGCTTGTTTGAATAATGTTTTGATAGACTAAAATTCTTCCTGTCACTTTGATCTTGGTTGGAGAATGGTCTAGTAGAAGACATTCTCCTTATGTCACTTTAATTTTTTTTTAAATAATGGTCCAATAGAGGATATTATCCTTATTTTAGTTTGACCTTGGTTGAAGAATATTCCTAGAGGCCACTCAAATTAGTAGGAGTGTCCCAACATAATATTCAAATCTCTTTCTAGAGTGAGCTTGTTTATCATTGATGAGGCCTTTGGTGTTTCACCTAGAATACACCTATAGTTTTATGATGGTGAACTATGATTATGTATGGTTGATGCAGGTAATTATGATATTGATGATGATGCTTATTTTAATATTGATATTTCCCTAGATAATTTTCAACTTGATATAGATTATGAATACTTCTCTAGCTAAGGGGAAGTGTGGAAGTGTGTAGCTATGGTCAGTATTCATAATATATTTTTATCATTGTAAAGCATGTTCTTCACGCTCAAAAGAAAAATTGAATTATGTGCTTATAAAAATAAAATTTTGAATTTTGAATTTTATTTTTACACCACAAATTTTCCAATTTTCCCCTCATAAAGGAAGATGCAAAGAAAGAAGTCTGCAAAGAGAAAACAAAAACATAGATAGACGCAGAAGAAGAGAAGGAAGCACAACAGGAGAAAGTTTCCATTTCATTGTGTTTCTTCTGAAATTATGGGGACTGCACACCGAATCAACTTGATGCATTTGGAATTTGGCTAACATCTTAGCTTCCTTTCTCAAGACCTGGCTCTTTTCTTCTTCGCATGAATATTCTGCAATGATCTCACATTGGCATATCTTTTAACGCTTCTGCAACGAGATCACACCATCATGCTTCCATCACATTGCTAAGGTTTTACTCGATCGGTGCGCTTATCTCAATTAGATTCACACTAATTGGCTTTATCATGCGTCACTGGAATTGCGATGATAGGTGTGTCTGTTCCTGCAGAAAACATGTTGATCGAATTTTTCACTTCTCAAACAGTTTGGGGTCCCTAACCGTTTTGTGCGAGTGGTGGACTTCAAACTACTGTGCTAGAATTTTCAGCTGCGTTAATAACGCATTTTCTGGATGCAATTGAATTTAAAAAAATTCTCGTCCTTCTTCTCGAACTGGCTTTCTCTTTGCCACTTAAGGCAGGAGACTTCTCCAAATTTCTTAAAACTTCTGTTGCTCTCTCAAAGAGTCTTATGCAGGTTCGCCTCTTCTCTCTGCAGCTCCAACTTCACTCACGTTGATGCTCTCTCCAGGAGTCTTATGGAAAGTCAGCCCAGCTATTCAAGGCACCCTTTCAGTCTATGGATCATTATATATTTGTGAAAATTTTCCTCCTCTCCAACTCAATTCGACATGATAAAAAATTCACAAGTATACATATGAAATTAACGAAGGAAGATAAGAAATAAAGGAGGCCTAATTTTTGTGGCATTTATCTCTATGTACAGGGTTGAGATCCCCTGAGGTTCATCTATGTGCATAGGACCAAATATCCCTGAGCTTTATCTATGTATAGGTTCAAGATACCTGAGGTTCATCTCTATGTGCAAGGATGATATCCTTAAGGTTTATCTCTGTGTGTAGGTTTGAGATTCCTATGATACATCTTTGTTGAAAAGGGACAAAAAACTATGATTTATCTCTGTGCAATAGGGTTGCATCTCTTGTGATGAAAAAGGGAGACAAATTCTTTGTTTTACCTCTTTATTTTTGTTGTTGTAGTGAGACTGAGGAGGGATGACTTGGAAACTTGGTGGATGTCCTTGATGGTTAGGTTGTCCATGGTATTAACTATGATATATTTTATTGAATTGATTCTATAAGGAAAGAATTTTTGGGTTCTTACCCCAAGTGGGTTTTCCCAAGGTAAACATTGTGTTGATTTTGTGCATTGTGATCTCTACTTTTATTATTCTTGTATGGTTGAATTTCTAAAATTATAATTTCTTGATGAAGAAGTTGTAAATGCTAAAACAATTCATATAATCATTAGAAGTAATTATCAGTGTTCATAAATAACTGTTGGTCTATATTACACTTGAAAAATCAACATGTGGGAGCATAAGCCACAAGTCAATAATTGGTAGAAAGACCTAAGAGGGTGTTAGCAGAGTTGGCACAGATGTCAAAGAGAGAAGTGTTCATGTGTTAGTTGAAGGATTATTGGTCACATAGTTTAATTCCTACTCACATTTTTCAGTTCCATATCAGGTGTTCAATGTTTATCATACTTCCAAGAGTATGGGCGTAGATTGAGCATTTGGTATTTGAAGAATGGAGGCTCAAGATGGTTGTGTGTTATTCCATTCATGCCCATGTTTTCATGAAATTTCATGAACCATCGGTCCAAGTATGCTCCAACTGTTTTCCCTTGCGCAAACTTGGTCTCTAGTGAGCTTTATATTTTAGTAGCATTAGTCCCTTGATCACACGCCGATGGTCACACGGGAATCCAACATGGCATAAATCAATTTCATGGCTTTTCATAATAAGCAGATCATGATAGATGAGTAAGTGGAGGCCATGTGCATCTATTTTGCATCCACTGTCTCACTAGATTATACTATTTCATGTTATGAATGACTAGACATCCACTCAGTGACATTTATTTTCTCATGGGCACCTAAAATAAAATCAAAGTGTTAGACACAGTTTGAATAGTTTGAAGGTGTTCCTAAATAGTGCACCAACAAATCGGTTCATATGTTGTTCGAATGTGCAAGAAACAAATTCTTAGTGATATTCCAAAATCAGTGGCAAACACACTTTGTTTTTTCAAACTTGAATTTAACCTAAGAGTGCTAGCAAGAATATTGTTTAGAGAAATAGTTGCAGACCTAGTTAAATCATATGACACAATTGGTTGATGAAGACGATGTTGGTGTTATTTTTTCCAAAGATACTAGATTTTGGAGTTGTAACAAATTTATGGGAGCGGAGTAACAAGTTCATGGAAACATATAATAATGGGGAATTTTGTATAAGGACATACTCTTGAGCATTTTCTGATAGCCTCATATGCCTTCCCAATGAGGAGAAACTTGGGTGATGAATACAGATATTAAAGATATAGAGAAAATACTTACATGTCCTTAGATTTGATTAAATATATGTACCTTCATGCGCTTTGTGTGTAAAATTAATCTATGCACACATATTGTTAATTTCTCTCAAATCTTTTATTTTCTTTATGATCTAAATATGGTGTCAATTGAATAGTATACAGGTTGATCATGCCAACAATGTTTGAGACCTTACATGTAAAGGAGTTATAATACCTTCTCTCTCATTGATGCTAATATAGTGGAAGAAAGAAGACTCTCTGTGAGGAAGTTCTATTTTCTGAGATTTGTCACACTTTCTTTCTGAGAAAACAAGTCCATGAAATGTTATGTGGTCAACAAGAGTTTCAAAATATTAAATGAAGATAGGATTTAACACTATTCCATAATGTAAAAAATGTTCTAGGTGGATATTGGTGGCCACCTATCTATTCCACTTGAGTCTCCACCATTGTTTCTTTCAATTTTTTCAATTTCCTTAACTGTAGCACAATTTACTATTTTTAGCATTTTTTCGAGTCCTGAACTTCTGGAGACGTTTTGAGGCCATAAACGACATTTTTTGGGAAAGCTGGGAGAAAAATGGAAGTTTCTTTGATGTCTCTCACATCAAAATTTGTAGTCCTCGGATAGATCTTTCTAACGAGGTGTGTGCATCAGACGAAGATCGTATGCCAAAGTTACGTCCTTGGGAAGTTGATGTACCAATTTACCCAAACGGGGCCCATAATTTTGGCGCTTCATCTCCTAGGGTTATTTTTTTGAATGTTTAGGGTTTTCCATTGTTTCTTAATAATAAATAGGCCCTCAAGCCTCATTGTAACATAGTTCATAAGTCTGTAGCTGCCACATCTCTTCTCATAGATAAGCTACCAACGCCCTAGCTAGTTTATTTCCATTTTGTCTGTAAACAAGTATCAGTTCTTTCATATTAATGAAATGAAGTGTTATTTCCACTACATATTGTTATTTATGGTTATATATGTATTATTTTACGTTCCTGCATAAATTCAGATCAGTGGTATCAGAGTGGTCTACTCTTTCTGGATCCTTCTTTGCATGTCCCCAACGATGTCGGGGTATAAGGAGTTAGGGCTCAATCTGGTTGAACCTTTGCAAGATCAGCCTCACAAACCCCAACGACCGCCCATGGGGAACGAGAAGAAAGATGAGGGAGCATGAGATCCTATCAAAATATTTCTCGAGGAGGCCCTCAAAAAACAAATGAACGTGATGATGGATAAATTTTCCCAGATCCTTCAACGACTGCTCACCAACGATACATCTGCATCTAGCAACCACTCTGGAGGCGCAACTCCTTTTAAGATACAAGTAAAATTTGAAATTCCCATATTTGAGGGACAAATAGATGCATATGCCATAGATAGATGGTTGAATATATTAGAATGATATTTCTCAGTTCATGACTTTTCTGATTGGGAGAAGATTAATTTTTCACTCCTCAAAGACACCCCCCATGTCAAGGACTGATGGGAAACCTACTGTGATAAAAAGGACGAGGAGGAACCCTCTCTGTTCTTGGTTTTACCCACTTGGAATTATTTCTGAGATGCGATCAAGGAACAATATTATCCCATGGGGAGCTATGAGGACAAGTACATACAATGGACTACGTTGCGGCAGCAAAGGGATCAAGATGTGCATCAATTGACAAATATGTTCCATACCCTGCGCACAAAGTTGGGTATCAAATATTCAGATAAATATTTGGTGTTGAAGTATTTTAGTTGTCTGCACAAATACATTTAGGAGGAAATGGAGTCCCTCGACATCTGCTCGCTTGGTACGGCATACCGGTATACTGCCAAGATTGAGCAGGAAATTAAAATAGAAGAAGCGAGCCTTTGGATCTGTGAATCAAAAGCAAGGGAAAGGTGCCCCCAAACCCCAAAAAAAAGGACAAATCCAAGGCATGGTGGCCCAATACAACCTGCCAAAGCCACAAGCAAAGAACAACACCGCGAATTCAAAGAAGGACATGGGAAAGTGGTGTGAGTTCCATAAGAGCTCCAATCACAGCACAAGTGAGTGTTGGGTCAAGTAGTCACTGGTGGTCGAGATGAAGGCTTCTGAATTAGATGCATGCTCTGACTCTGAATTAGAACCTGATAAGGGGAATGAAAAAGGGAAGTATATTATCAATGTGGAGCCCAACGCCATCGTTGCCACCATGAAGATCCAGAAGGAGGAACTAGAATATCCAGAGGAGGAGGAGCATCTCTTCCACTCCCATATGTGGGTAAATGGTTCCTTGCTACAATTCATTGTCAACGGTGGGAGCCAAAAGAAACTCATTTCAATAGAGGTCATCAAGCAGTTGGGCTTGTCGACCACAACACACCCACAACCATACACCATCGGGTGGCTTCACCAAGGACGGGATCTTTGCATCAACCAGAAGTGTCGTTTTCCATAAAGCATCAAGCCCTTCACAGATGAGGTATTATGTGACATTTATATTCTTGATGTTTTTGATGTATTATTAGGCCAACCATACTTTTGGAAGCGACATGATATGTATGAGTCCAAACCTCACGATGTTATTGTTACTTTGGGTAATAAGTTGTATAGGATACCATAGGTACCATTGCCTTCCCCTATCTCTTTGGTTATTGCAAAACAATGCAGTAAGATCATTTCCAAAACTGGGAAATTTTTTTCCCTGATGATTTTCCCTCGGGAAAATAAAAAGACTGGGGCCATGACCTCTAGACAGGGCTCCTTTGTATGAAAAAAACAAATGGACAAGGACATGGAGGAGTACAGAGACATATTCACCTCACCCAAAGGGGTGCCTCTGCATTTTCAGGTCAAGCACCCCATCGATATGACCCCAGGTGCATCATTTCCAAATGGAATTATCTATCAATGCTATGTTATGGAGAAAAATGAAATCAAGAGGAAGATTTAGGAACTACTGCAGAAAGGTCACATCCAACCAAGTTCATCACCCTGTGGAAGCTCGATCGTGTTGGTGCAGAAGAAGGATGGGACTTGGAGACTCTGTAATGACTATCGGGCGTGAACAAGATCACTGTCTGGAATAGGTACCCAATCCCACTGATTGATGACCTTCTGGACCAACTCAAAGGGGCGAAATATTTCAGCAAGATCGACTTGAAGTCTGGGTATCACCAGGTACCAATTAAACCCTCTGATGTGTGGAAGACTGTCTTTAAAGCCAAGGAGGGCCTTTTCGAATGGTTGGTCATGCCTTTCGAGTTGACAAATGCTCCCAAAACCTTCATGAGGCTGATGGGAAACATATTGAAGCCATTCACAAACTCATTCGTAGTAGTGTACCTATATGGAATCCTGATCTTTAGCCAGACTTGGGAAGAGCACCTCGACCACATCCAACAAGTCCTCCAAACACTGCAGCAACACAAGTTGTGTGCCAATTTGGAGAAGTGCACTTTTGGCATGACCTAGTTTCAATATCTGGGATACATTATTGATGAGAAGGGGGTGCATGTGGATCCAACCAAGATCCAATTCATTTGGGATTGGCCAACCCCAACCACTCTAAAATATCTCCACAAATTTTTGGGTCTTGCTAATTTCTACCGGAGGTTCATGTTGGGATTCTCTCATATCACTTGGCCCTTGAGTCAAGTCACCAAGGGAGGATCGAAAGCAAAATTATTTTGGTCAGAATCTCAACATAAGGTATTCATATAATTGAAAAATCGCCTCTGCTCTGCCCCAGTGCTCACATTACCAGACTTGCAACAACCATTTGAGATAGAGACAAATGCCTCTGACTATGCTATTGGGGTAGTTCTTACTCAACAAGGGCATCCAGTGGAATATCACAGTGAGACACTACTCGACACATTCCATAGGTATCCCACTTATGATAAAGAAATTTATTCCATTGCGCTGGCTTGCCGAAAATGGAAGCATTACATTTTGGCGAAGGAAACGGTCATACACACAGACCACCGACCCCTGTAGTTCGTTAGGACACAAGGGAAGTTTTAGAATGATCGCCATCAGAAGTGGTCCACATATCTGCAATAGTTTCATTTGAACATCAAGTACAACAAGGGAAGCACCAATAATGTTGCAGACTGCCTCAGCCGACCACCGATTGTGGCGCTAACCACCGTTCTAACCTCTTGTGGGCACGAGACTTCTGATTGGACGCTTATTTACAAGAGTGATCCAGAATTCATCCACATATACAAGACACTCTTGGAGGGTATGAAAGTTCCAAATTTTCACCTCCAGGATGCATTGTTATGTCACCTGGGACAGCTTTGTGTTCCTTCAAGTGAGCGTGCCAAGATTATTTGGGAAGTGCACTACAGTCGGGTCATTGGGCATTTTGGGGTAGAGAAAATAGTGGTAGCATTGAAAAAGTATTTTTATGGGCCGAACCTTCGATGGGATGTTGGGAAGTACATCGGATCCTACACTTCTTGCACCCATTAGGCGAATTTTGAGGTCTAAAATGGGCCTCCTAAGGAAATAATAAAATAATATCCAAACCAATAAAATAATATTTATGAATTTTCAATTCACTTTTTGCACCACAATCCATGTAACCATAGTTAAATTCAATTCAAAATTTGTACCAAAATAAAATTAATAAAAAAATTGTATCGATGTGACTATAAATAAGAATGAGATTTTCAAGAAAAAGTCATTATCATTGAACAACTAATGCATTTTTCCTTTGTACTTAAATAACTTAAAATAAAATATAAATATAAATTTATAAATTCTTAATTATATTATATGATATTAATTAAAATTTATATTATTTAAATTCTATAATAACATGTAATTAATATACTATATAAAAATGGACCGAGAGATGGCTAGGGTTTCGTCTTGTTCTGTTGTCGCCTCAGCCGACGCTGCTGTTCGGGCTTCTGAACCTGATCTCCGTCCCGCTGCTGTTCCAAATGGGAAGTTCAATGGGGAGGCTCTCGTTACAGACCCTTGCCTAGCGATGCCTCCGTATGGACTGAACGCCTCTTCTCTGGAGGTCGAAGCTCCTTCAAAGGGCACATGATTTACTGAGCCCAAGGACGATGCAGACCTCACTATTTCCAAGCTCCACGATTTCCACCCTTCGGTGCTTGCGGAGGCCTCCCCTTATTTCAAAAGAGTCTCTCGGCCCCGAGGTCTTTGTGCAGTCCTCCAAAAGGCAGTTTCTACAGGCTTCAACATAAGCTCTGTTTCCGCCGCCATTTGCAACCTCTGGCAGATGCGTCCCTTGGATCGGCACTTGTGGACTGCAGCGGTGTTTATGGGTGGCGATTTCTCTCCTGCTTCCCCCTCCATACCTCGGCTGGGCCAGGCGTTGCTAGGTATCCTGAGAACCTACTCCCTCTGTTCTCAGAGTTGTATTAACAAGATGGTATCAAATGACAGCTCTGCCCTTCTGCAGAACCGGCGCTGGCCTACAGGCGTTTCCCACCCTCAAGGCCTTTCTTTGCAGAGGTTTGAAGTTGTACGCAAAAGCAGATCCGCCCCTTGTTGCTGCGCAGATTCTGCCACTAAAAAGCACCCTGCCACATTTCAGATCCAACTCCGGATGCTCTCTGGCAAAACCCTTTTGCTTTGGGTTTCTTCTATAGATCTGATACAGAATCTGAAGCTCAATCTGGAACGACGGACTGGGATTCCCTCAATACTCCAGAGACTTCTTTTCCAAGGTAAACATCTTGAGGATCTTCTTCCCCTCTCTGCTTACAACATTAACAGAAATGATTCTATAGTGTTCACCCTTCGTTTGAGAGGGGGGGCGGTGGGACAGTCTTCTTCAACGCCTCCCCTCTCTTATAAAAATGTTGTTTTTTCTCAGAACCCCAAACCCCCTGCAGCCCCCAAACCCCAGCCTTTTCTGGTTGAAAAACTGGATGAAGTACCTTCTATTGAGATCCCATTGCCAGCTCTCGCAGAATATCTTCAAAAATTTGCAGATAGAGCCATCATCTGCAGATTTAATGGACTCTGGCCGCGAACAAAGGATCTCTTTGATTGGATCCACGAAAACTGGACTAGCAAATGCCAGGTTAGTTGCTGCTTACGAGGATTCTTCATAGTATTGTTCGATCACTCCAAGAATTATGAACAGGCCTTACAGGAAGGTCCCTGGTTTTTTGTAAATGCTGGGCTCTTCTTAACCCCATGGTTCCCAGATTTCGACCCTGCTACAGCTACCATCACCAGAACTCCTGTTTGGATCAGGCTTCCCAACTTACCAGTCCATCTTTGGCAGCTGGAAGTGTTCAGACACATGGGCGATACCTTGGGACGCTTTCTCACTGTAGATCTTGAAAGGGCACTTCAGAGCCTCTACACTTATGCCAGAATATGCGTGGAGGTTGACATCAGCAAGGGATTGCCTGATCAATTCATCATCAAGGTCGGCGATTATGTTTGGACTCAGATCTTAGACTACGAGAACACTGCTTTCCGCTGCCGTCACTGCCACCAAGCAGGGCATCTGCAGAACTCCTGCCCCACTCTCGCAGACAAAAAGACTAAAGGAAACCATACAAAGTCCAATTCCAAAAAATGGACTCCCTGTTACCCGCCGCCTGCAGCAGATTCTACCTCCTCGAGCTCTGATGATGATGGGAGTGACGCAGAAACAGATCGTGCTCCTCAGACTGAGAACTTGTCCACCGATGCTCCCGAGCATCCCCCTGATACTACCGTCACTCAGAAGCGTAGTCATGAGTCCGCCTCCTCTGATTCAGATAAGGAGGCCCCTCTTTTGGAGAACTCCAGTCTTCAAATTGTCCCAGCACATACTCACCAGGATGGTTGGGTTAAAGTCAACAAAAAGAAAGGGAAGAAACTTCGTGTGGAAAACTCTACCACTTCTGGGTAGGAGTCGGTTCCTTCCTGCTTTCTAGTCTCTTGCTGTTGCTCCTTGCTTGTCTTTTTTCTCTCTCCGGTGACCGATGTTGATATTATATCATTTCCGGTAGGCCGTGTTTTTGTTTCTCTTGATTGTACTTTCTTATGTACCATATTCTTGCTTAATAGAATTAGTCCAATTCAGAAGAAAATAAAAAATAAAAAAAAAATATAAAAATAAAAAAATAAAATAAAATAAAATAAATAAATAAATAAATAAAATTAAAAATTAAAAAAATAAAAAATAAAAAAAAATAAAAAAATAAAAATAAAATAAAATAAATAAATAAATAAATAAAAATAAAAAAAATAAAAAAAAATACTATATAAAAATAATATAATATAATATAATAAATGCATAGTTATATGCATTTTTTCTTTCAAGATATATGAAACGAAAATAATATATTTTTATTCAAAAAGTTTGAAATGACATTTATTATGAGTACTTTACTTTGACTTTAAAAGTACTTAGAGAACTACCATGGTTAACCATGTATTTTTATCCACCATTAAGAATGTGACAAGTAAGTACCTTTAACTCAAGCAATGCCACCTCAACCATTAGGGATGATGTCATCCCCCAAAATGTGATTGGTTCTCATAAAGTGAATTTTGATTGTACATTTTCCTTAGGAGGCCCATTTTAGACCTAAAAATTCCCCTAATGATTGCCAAACCGACCATCAAGAAGCAAGGCCTATATACTTTGCTACCTACCCCTACTTGACCTTGGGAATCCATCTCCATGGATTATATTTCAAGCCTTCCTTCTACTAAGCATGGAAAAAATTGTGTTTTCTTGGTCATCGAAAGATTCTTTAAGATGGTCATTATGGCGGCATGCAAGAAGAATATCACAGTAGAAGCCACTGCTAAATTCTTCTTTGAACGAGTGTTGGTGCACTTTGGGATCCCACAATATGTCATCTCAGATCGGGAAATCATGTTCCTCAGCACATTTTGGTCCAGCCTCTAGTCAATGTTGGACACCAAGCTCACCAATTCCACAACTTTCCATCCCCAAACTGATGGCCAGACAAAGGTCGTCAACAGGATGATCGTACACATTCTGCACATGTAAAATTAAAATCATCCACGCACATGGGATTAGAGCCTTCCCTATGTAAAACACAATTATAATCGGGCTCTCCACATCTCAACCAGCCACAACCCCTTTCAGGTGGGCTTGGGATTCCAGCCACTTTGTCCCATTGACGTAGCTATGCCATTTGTGACTATTAAAACCGATTAAGCTCATGTCCAGTCTAAATCTTACAAAGCGAACAACTTCATTGAGCACATTCAGCACATCCACCAATAGGTCCATGACATATTGGACATAACCAATTCTAAGTACAAGCAACGATATGATCAACATCGGGTGCCACACAATTTCCAGGTGGGCAACAAAGTGCAGCTACATTTGCAGAAGGAGTGCCTCGTTGGACCCCACCGCAAGCTTCGCCCACTCTGCTATGGGTCTTACACCATCACCAAGGCCTTAGGGACCAATGCCTTCCAGCTCTGTATTCCACCATTCCTTGGTCTGCACCCATTGTTCAATGTGGACCATCGTCGGCCCTACTTCCCACCTCTACTAGACACCTCCGACATTGTAGAACAACTCACACCAACAGAGTTAAACCTACGTTGCATGGAACATGCCACCAAAGATCGTATCATGGACATGAAAATAAAAAACACTCTCTAGTGGAAGATCCAACTGTATTGGGTTGTTAAAGCTAGCCAACTCCTGCACCAAGGCAAGTGGTTCACTAGGGACCAATTTTAGCAGAAGTTTCCTCATCTCATTGAGGAACTCAACACAATTGGGATCATTGCTTCCTAAGGGAGGAGGAATGATCCAGGTGGATATTTGTGGCCACCCGCCTATTCCACTTGAGTGCCCACCATTGTTTCTTTTAGTTTTTTTTTTCAGTTTCCTTAATTGTGGCACAATTTACTATTTTTAGCATTTTTTCGGGTCATGAACTTCTAGAGCTGTTTTGAGGCCCTAAACGACATTTTTTGGGAAAAATAGGAGAAAAATGGAGGTTCCTTCAATTTTTCTCACATCAAAAGTTGTATTCCTTGAATAGATATTTATAATGAGGTATTGTGCGTGTCAAATGGAGATCATATGCCAAAGTTATGTCCATAGGAAGTTGATGTACCAATATACCCAAATGGGTCCCATAATTTTGGTGCTTCATCTCCTAGGGTTAGGTTTTTGGATGTTTATGGTTTTCCAATATTTCTAAATAATAAATAGGCCCTTGAGATTCATTGTAACACAATTCAGAGGTTTGTATCTGCCACATCTCTTCTCAAAGATAAGCTACCAGCGCCAAATCTAGTTTATTTCCATTCTGTTTGTAAACAAATTTCAGTTTTTTGATATTAATGAAATGAAGTGTAATATGTAAATGAATGTAATATTCCCAATTTTTCACATGATATTTTGAATATTAGAGTTCTTAATTTCCATAATTAATTAAGTAAATAAGAGGGTGGAGGGACCCACAAAACCCAAAGATAAATAAAATCCAGTTTTGATGTGTGTATGTGGATATTTCAGATCTAGATCTACATAATGGAGTAGTGGAGCAGCTACTTAATGTGGAAGGAGTGGAGATCATGTCTCATTAATGAGAAATATCATGGAGGTTGAAGCAGTCAACTAAGATCTTGGAAGGAATCAAATATAAGATCATAAAACATTTACGATGAGATAATGGAGGAAGTGGTGCATTAATGCACACATGATGGAAAGGGTGATGAGTACATTCACACATGATGGAGATCATGAAGAGACAACGCAGTCAACATGGAGACCTATGTCCCCATGTACAACGCAGTTATGAGGTGGGCCAAAGCATGTGAAGATTCACAAAATATATAATGAAGATGAAGGCAACATAGAAGGCGTGTTTTTAGATTATTATTGATGTATGATCTATTTACATCTGAAGTTGTCATTTAACATTCCATGAAATCTTATGTTGTTGAGCTAAGTTGCATTGTTGTTTAGCACATGGTGTTCCCGAGCGGGAATCCCACCTCTTTCATTAAGTAGCTATTGAAAGAGTCTTGTACTTCATTCATCATCAGGAATTGGTGCCATATTGTTCCTACTTTCTTCAGAACATCCATATTAAAAAATTGCCCATTTCTGAAGATCAATTTGAGAGAAGGAGGTTGTCCTTCAATATTTCAGTTGAGGAACCAGTGAAGGATTCATCCTATCACCTTGAGCTTCAAGATCAGCCTTCCAGTGCTTCACATCTATATCAGGCATCAGGCCATATATTATTCATCTTCCAGCAGCATCACTTCCATTAGGAATTGCACAGTCCATTCTTGTAGATCCAAGGGAGAAGGGAAGTTGCTAACATTTCAGCTAGTAATCCAATGGAGGACCATTCCTTCACACTGTATACATTATTTCCATCATTTCTTAGCTACATTTCATATCTTAGCAGCAGGCTAGAGAGCATCCTTCCTTTACAACACAATTTTTATGAGTAGTTGTGTAGCAGTTTCTGCAATCTTTAGAGTAGGATTGAGGAGCTACATCTTGAGCTTCTAGCTTGAGGATCTAGTGAAGGGATCAACCCTTCAAGCTTAGATATGATATTGTGACATATTTCAGCCATATATTTGTTAGATCTAGCTTCAAATATGCATACCCAACAGTTGTATAGTGAAACCCCAAGAGGGTGATTTTCTTAGATTGTCAGTTATGAGAAATCCTTTCTGGGTTATCTTGGGTTACCATCATAGATCCCAGATATAGAATCTTGGAATCATCAAAGCTCTAGATTTCCATAGATATGAATTTCCCTTTTCAGCCTGCAGTCATATATTCATTATATGTTGAAGGGATGGCACAGTATTTTCAACTAGCATCTCTCCAGTTACACGGTGCCTACTTTGGCATGTTTTCAGGGTTATTCTAGGCCATCTCATTGGCTAGATTACCTCATATTTTGTACAATGATGTAAATTAATATTCTCCTATGAATAAAATGACTTAGCTATTCTGTTTATATCTGTGTTGATCATAAACTTACATGTACATTTTCTTTGTTACAAATATTATGTTTGTGTATTAATGCATTATTCCATTTTGGGATATTACAATGAAGCTATGAGAAGCATGAAAAAAACACAGTTATAGATTCTTTTACCTTAGAAAATGGCCAATAATTTGTCTTGTGAAAATTCAGAGTGCTAATTATAAAAATAATCCAGGGGATGCTCTCAAAAATTTCTCTATCCAAGAGTGTTAAATCGAAAAAGTTCCAATCCCATAAAATATTTCCAGTACCACAAACTAGTTAAGTTATGGATGATGATAGTTTTAATGGAGATTGGAGGAGGATGTTTGAAATTCAACATGGAACATTTGGAATAATACCTACATAAAATAAGAGGTGATTATTTTCATAGTGCCTTGGCAAAATGCCTACATCGAATAAGAGGTGGTGACTTTAAAAGTGTCTTATTCCTAATTTCAAAAGCTGAAGACTATTCAAAGGCTAAAGACTATTAATTTCCTTACGAGGCATTTGGAATACAAATAAACATTTGAAACTATAATAAGAATGTGAAACTAATCACTTCAAATCCTTACATTGGAATACAAATAGAAAACAAGTTATTAATAAAATATGTATGTTTGGAATGTAAAAGGATGAGTTGAGAGAATGGTTGCGAGACCTGGTTTGATATTTTCCCAGCAAGAGAGAGAAATACACAAATAAATTTTATGCTAAGTTAGTTTGATAAAGTGAGGTTGTTGCTATATGGAAAATGGATAGAGATACTAGTGTCAAGGTCTCAGTTGGAATCTTGTTTGATTGAATATCATTGAGTGATTTTGTGTGTATAATGCTCGTAGGGTATGGTTGCTTGAGTCTTGTCAAATCAAAGTATGTTGTTGGTGTTTGTTAGTTTAATATATTGTTGGTTTGAGATGTATTGGATATAGTTGTTGATGAACCAGGGTTTGTAAGTGAGAGTATATATTATTTCTATTGGTGATGTATGTATTTTGTTGCTATAATATGAGAGTGATATGTGTGTTGAGAAAAGGATTGTATTGCAGAAAGGTAATTGGTTTGGGTTTTTGTATTTAAACTAAGTAAAGGTGGATCCAGGATGTCTACAGAGAATTTAATTTTGTGCCTTCAGGGAAAGTGGTGTCTTGTTGATTAGGGAGTAGTGGGTTCCTTCAAGTGAGTGGCTACAAAACTATTTGGGGGTAGGTTCCTCTAGCAGATGGGTGTTTGTAAATATTTGTGGAAGTGGTGCTTCCATCAAGTCATGGCCTAGAGCTAGTGGGTGATTTTTTATTTCGAAAATAGGTTCTTGCATATAAATTAGTGCCACTACATTGTAAAATAAAATTAATTATAAGAATAAGAATACAAAGTGTTCGATGGTTTTTCTCCTAGAAGGGTTTCCACCGAAAATCTCTAGCGTTCATATGATTGTGTTGCTTATGTGGTTTGAGTTTGAATTTTCATGTATTGTGTTTTTCATATGTTGCTCATATGTTATGTTGTTTAATTAATGGATAAGTTATTTGTTTAATGAGAATTAAAATTTGGTTAGTGATGATTCAATCAATGTTATACTAATTTAGCCCCCCTCTCAGTATAACCAAGTTTCCAGCAATTGGTATTAGAGATAGTTCCTTTAGGTGCATCTTGACTGTTGGAAGGTAGACCTGGTTGAATTATGGATCATCAAAGTGTGCATGTGCTCAGTGCCACAAAATTTCAGGAATGGAGAGGGAAGTTAAGATCTGAACTAATTGATCATTTATCTAAAGTTTAGAAGGTATTCACTAATGGTTTTGGTGAATATCTTCCTTTAAAAAAATTTCAATAGTGGAATACCTAGGCTAAATGTGCAATTTACAACAAATTTCACAATCTAGATATTGAGATGGTAATATATCTCAAATCTGAAAAAGATATATGGGACAGGTTACATGTTCTGCATGAAGGAGATAATAGTAATGATAGTGGAGAAAAAGAGAATAAAAATAAGAAGAAGAAAATTGCCTCTTAGAAATAAATTGTTCAGTTGAATATATTCTCCTAGAGTGAAAGTAGCTTATTGTCATGAGGATAAGTTGGTTAAATAAAAAACTAATCTTGATTCAACCTTAGTTGTAATAGAAGTTATCTCAATCGAAAATAGAGTTCAGAAGAAGCTTATTTAGATACTTGAAGAAAGAGAGCATGATTTTAAAGAAGAAATTATTAATTTGAAAACCCAATAAGAAGAGGCAAGGAGAGTTGAAGAAGTAATTATTAACCAGCGGAAGGAAAGAAAGGAACAATGTAAAAGATTAGAATTGAGGTAGTTTCAACAAGAAATTAGCTAGAAAAGAGTAGATCCAACTCAAAGGAAAAGTATAGGAGATAATGAAGCAAGATATGTAGTATAAGATGGTAGAAACATGATTAAAAAAGAAGCAATAAAGAACAAGAAACAAACCAACAACCAAGAAGTGAGCCAAAGAAAGTGTCTTCTACAATATGGCCATCTACTTCTAGAGATGAATTTATCAATTCTGCAAGGTTTCAAAGGAGCATTACCAACTCCTTTGCTCCTATGATGAATAACGTTGACGTTTAATTTTTCAATACTATTGGACATGTTGTAGTTGATTGTAGGAGAAGTTAAATCGGGTTTTATTAGAAGAATATGCAACTGAAAAGTAAGTTCTCTCAAGCAAGTGATCAAGGAATATCACTCCTCTCAAAAATATCATCTACCGTCAGGTACCCATGTTCTTTTTATGGCTATTTTTATTGAAGAAATATTTTTGGCCATAAGGTTTTTTATTGCAAATCCTATGCAATGAAGAGTGGGAGTTAATTGGATGTAAAGGAAAATTCGTATGCGGATAATAGAACAAGAAGACACAAGTCTTTTCGCTAATTTTTAGGTCACATAAGATGCTATAAATGTGATAATCTTGGTCATATGTCCAAATATTTCAAGTTATCTAGTTATTTAAATAAAACCAGAAAAATGGAGGAGATCATTCAAAGTAGATTATAAAGGAAGCTAAAAGGAGAAGCATATATCAAAAGGAAACCCGCCAAAGTTTGGAAAAATAATAAAGAGTCATAAGTGACTTCAATGAAAAATTAAAGTCAACACAGTCTTAAGGGGAGCATAAAAAAAATTCTTGAGTAGCATGAGGAGCCATTTAATATGAAGTTGTATCAAAATCATGGTGTGTCCAAGTACCCAAAAGGCAAAGGAAGGTCCACAGGATAAGAATAAATGCATGAGCTCAGGGGGATATATTTAAGGAATGAATGTTTACTTATCATCTCTATTATTTCAGTTTGATATCATTTGGTTCATTCACGTATAATTTGATATGACAGTTGGTAGAAAACTCTCATATATTGCAAACAACCATGAACAAAGAGATTCTAGTCAGCCATTTATTAAAGCAACAATCTTGTGCTGTGAAGGCCCTTAGAGGGAGAGAAGCCTCAATAATATTTTGAAGATATATTAGATATGTTGGAGTCTTTGTGATGATACTTTGATGAAAAGGTTGACAATGATCATAAAGACATAAGGACATAAAATGAAAAATGTTAAGAGAATATATGATTAATATGCACCAGAGAGAGGGAATTGTTTTTCTTCGTAACCTTGGACAAAATAATCTCCATCATTTAATAAAAGTTTTGGTTGAAGATACGAAATTAAGATTGATTGGATGATCGATATTGTTTTTTCCAAGGTTACCAAGAAAAATAGGATCCAAGAAGTTTCTATTTTGATTTAATATCCCTCAAAAAATAGTAACAACCATCCAAATTCAACAGAGAAGGTGTAAAATTTGAGTACAGCCTTTGACAAGTGAAATCCTGAACCTAAAGACAAGAACATATACTTAACAAAAGAAATGGTTGATAATTGTCAACAAAGATCATGGAAGCATCTCCATAGCCAAATTGGAGACACTTTTTAGCCAAGAATTCAATAGGAAGATTTATAGTAAATCTTATGGATTCTCTAAGATAGAAGATTTACTTGCATCTATTTCAAACTAAATCAATATAGTGGTGATTTATAACCAAAATAGGTTGCCTAGAACATATGGAGTTCATAATTGTAAAACAACTTTTGGATGAAGTCGTATGAAATAACCTATATGGGTATCATATATGATATAAGTACCTTAAAATATTTATTCTTCTAGAGGTATGGATACACTCTCAATCAAAGAATGCTAGGGTCTAGGAAATTGTCCCATTTTTCAAAATTATATCAAGAGTGGAGATTCAATAAAACTTGGTATATTCTAGTGAAAAGTTTCTAGAGAAGGAACATGATATATATAAACATCAAGTTTTTAGAGTAGAGTTTCAAAGAACCGAAAGGTATGATCCATAATGTTACTAGCAAAAAAGAGAGGACAAGGAAGGTTGGTAATTTGGAGCATAAAAAAAAATGCAAGAAGGAAAATTCATAGAGGATATTTACACAATAAAGAGAAGTGATATATAGGAGAGTTGATGGCTTATTGACTATTTTCAACACAATGAAGAACAAGCTAGTAGAGATTTAAGGATCATGGAAAAAAAAAGAGAATTAATGCAAAAGGCAACAAACTATCTTATAATGATTTTACCATGAGGGCATACTAACAAGTGTGTATCCAATTAATGAAGACAAATAAAATTGGGAAGATTTAGGGACAATTGTGGTACACATATATGAAGAAAGAGTCTCATCCTCCAATGAAAAGAGTTTACAATATAATAATTCTCCTCATGTTGCTTCGCCAATGAAAATGTAGGAATACTTTGATATATCATCTTTGTATTCTTGTGGATATTTTGATACAATAGTATGTGATTAATATTATATTAGGTTTTCCGACAGTTACATTTCTAAAAAATGGTGCTAAAAGGAGCAATGAAATAAGAAATATCTTAGTCTAAAAGTAAGATAAAAAAATCCTATTGGAAATTGCACTATAGCAGGAAGAATTGTGCAGGATAGATATGACATAACTATCCTCTCTATCCTCTACTTATCAAGGGACACAACTTGTACTATTTGCAAACTTATCATCAACCTTGATCAAATGAATAAAAAGGAGAAAAAATTTTGTTAGAGAAGCATGCAAGGGGAGATTAAGATAAAAGTAATAGAGCTACAACAAAGGCACACCATGAAAGAAAAGGTAATAAAAATTCTAAATTTCTCATATCTCTGAACCATATTGGAAATGGTATAGAATTGAGAAATTAGAATACAAGAAGACAATACAGATAATGTCATTTGAATATTTTCTTGTGATCACATACATAACGAACCACAAAGAGAGAGAGTGTCCTCACAAGAAGTAATAAAATACTAATCATGGGAGCCTTCAACGTGAAAGAAATATGGTACGAAAATGAACATACAAAACTAATATGGGCATGCACAAGACTAAAAACTAGGCCTTACATGGACTGGTGAAGATTATTATGATTCCGTGTCAGGATTGATAGGATTGGAGCATTAATTTGAAGGGACAACAACACTATTTCATAATCTAGACAATGTTAGTAGTGGAATATGTCAATGGACCTAAGCTAGAATGCAGACATTACCTAGTATTCGACTAGAGAATTTGATCTGGATTTATGTAGGAATGCAACAAAATACAAATATGACCATAAATACATAAATTTAGGGGAAATAACACTTCATTTCATTAATATCAAAGAACTGAAATTTGTTTACAGATAGAATGGAAATAAACTAGCTAGGGCATTGGTAGCTTATCTCTAAGAAGAGATGTGGTGGCTACAGGCCTCTGAACTGTGTTAAAATGAGGCTCGAGGGCCTGTTTATTATTGAGAAACAATGTAAAACCCTAAACATCCAAAAACCTAACCCTAGGAGATGAAGTGCCAAAACTATGGGCCCCGTTTGGGTAAATTGGTAAATCAACTTCCCAGGGACGTAACTTTGGCATACGATCTTCAATTGACGCACTCAATACCTCATTAGAAATATCTACTCGAGAAATATAGCTTTTGAGTGAGAAACATTGATCTATGACCCATGTTGCTCCCAGTTTTCCCAAAAAAATGTCGTTTAGGGCCTCAAAATGACTCTAGAAGTTCAGGACCTGAAAAAATTCTATAAATAGTAAATTGTGCTATAATTAAGGAAAATGAAAAACTAAAAGAAACAATGGTGGGGCCCCAAGTGGAATAGGTGGGTGGCCACAAATATCCACCTAGATAATTCCTCCCGCCTTAGGAAGTAATGGTCTCCATTGTGTTGATTTCCTCCATGAGATGAGGAAACTTGTATTGAACTTGGTCCCTGGTGAACCACTTGCCTTGGTGTAGGAGTTGGCTAGCTTTGACAATCCGATACAGTTGTATCTTCTATTGGCGAGTGTTATTTATTTTCATGTCCATGATACAATCTATGGTGGCCTATTCCATGCAGTCTGGGTTTAACTCTATTGGTGTGAGTTGTTCTGCAATGTCGGAGGTGTCGAATAGAGGTGGGAAGTAGGTCCGAAGGCGGTCCACATTGAATATTGGTTGTAGACCAAGGAACGATGGAATACTGAGCTTAAAGGCATTGTTCCCTACAACTTTGATTATGGTATATGGCCCATATCGGAGCGGGTGAAGCTTACGGTGGGGTCCAGTGAGGCGCTCCTTCTGCAAATGTAGCCACACTTTTTCACCCACCGGGAAGTTGTGTGGCACCCGATGTTGATCATGTCGTTGCTTGTACTTAGCATTGGCTCTGTCCAATATGTCATGAACTTGTTGGTCGATGTGCTGAATGTGCTCAATGAATTTTTTCACTTTGTCAGCTTCAGACTGGACATGAGCCAAATCGGCCTGAGTAGCCAAAAATGGCATGGCTACGTCAATGGGACATAGTGGCTGGAACCAAATGTCCACCTAAAAGGGGATGTGGTCGAATGAGATGTGGAGAACCCGATTATAACTGTGTTGTACATAGGGAAGGCTCTCATCCCATGAGCGTGGACGCTTTGAATTGTACATGTGCAGAATGCATACAATCATCATATTGACGACCTCTATTTGGCCATCAGTTTGGGGATGGAAAGATGTGGACTTGGTGTCCAACATTGAACATAGGCTAGAAAAAAATGTGCTGAGGAACCCGTTATCCCGATCTGAGATGATAGACTGTGGGATCCAAAAGTGCACCCACACTCGTTCAAAGAAGATTTTAGCAGTGGCTTTTACTGTGATATTCTTCTTGCATGCCAACATGATGGCCATCTTCGAGAATCTGTCGACGACCACGAAAACACAGTCGTTTCCATGCTTAGTAGAAGGAAGGCTCGAAATGTAATCCATGGAGATGGATTCCCAAGGTCAACTAAGGGTTGGTAGCAAAGTATAAAGGCCTTGATTCTTGATGGTCGATTTGGAAATGGTGCAAGAAGTGCAGGATCTAATGTACTTCCCAACATCTTGTCGAAATTTTGGCCAATAAAAATACTTCTACAATACTGCCACTATTTTCTCAACCCCGAAATTTCCAATGACTTGACTGTAGTGTGCTTCCCAAGTCATCTTGGCATGCTCGCTTGAAGGAACACAAAGGTGTCCTAGGTGACATAGTAGTGCATCCTGGAGGTGAAAATTTTGAACTTGCCTACCCTCTAAGAGTGTCTTGTATGTGTGGTTGAATTCAAGATTGCTCTTGTAGAGAAGCAGCCAATCAGAAGTCTCGTGACCACAAGAGTGAAGAATGGTGGTTAGCATTGTGATTGATGGTCGGCTGAGGTAGTCTGCAACATTATTTGTGCTGCCCTTCTTTTACTTGATGTTCAAATGAAATTGTTGCAAATATGTGGACCACTTTTTATGGCGATATTTCTGCAACTTCCCTTGTTTCTGTATGAAATATAGGGGTTAGTGGTCTATGTGGATGACCACTTCCTTCCCCAAAATGTAATTCTTCCATTGGCGACAAGCTTGCACAATGGAATAAATTTCTTTATCATAAGTGGGATACTTGCAGACTGTGTCGAACAATGTCTCACTCTGATATGCCACTGGATGACCCTGTTGAGTAAGAACTACCCCAATAGCATAGTCATAGGCATCTGTCTCCATCTCCAATGGTTGTTTCAAGTCTTGTAATGTGAGAACTGGGGTAGAGCAGAGGCGATGTTTCAATTCTGCAAACGCCTTCTATTGAGATTCCGACCAAAATAATTTTTCTTTCGCTCCTCCCTTGGTGACTTGACTCAAGGGCCAAGTGATATGAGAGAATCCCAACACGAACCTGCGGTAGAAATTAGCAAGACCTAGAAAGTTGTGAATCTCTGTTAGAATGGTTAGGGCCGGCCAATCTCGAATTACTTAGATCTTGGTTGGATCCACATGCACCCCCCGTTCATCAATAATGTATCCCAGATACTGAACTTGGGTCATGCCAAAATTTCACTTCTCTAAATTGACACACAACTTGTGTTGCCATAGTGTTTGGAGGACTTGTCGGATGTGGTGGAGGTGCTCTTCCCAAGTCTGGTTGAAGATCAGGATTTCATCCAAGTACACTACTACAAATGAGTTGGTGAATGGCCGCAATATGTATTCTATGAGCCTGATGAATTTTGCGGGAGCATTCGTCAAATAGAAAGGCATGACTAGCCATTCGAAAAGGCCCTCCTTGGATTTGAAGGCAGTATTCCACACATCGGAGGGTTTGATTGGTACCTAGTGATATCCGGACTTCAAGTCAATCTTGTTGAAATATTTTTCCCCTTTGAGATGATCTATAAGGTCATCAATCTATGGGATCAGGTACCTATTCTGGACAGTGATCTTGTTCAACACTCATTAATCAATATAGAGCCTCCAAGTCCCATCCTTCTTCTGCACCAACATGATGGGGCTCCCACAGAGCGATGAACATGGCCGGATGTGACCTTTCTGCAGTAGCTCCTGAATCTGCCTCTTTATTTCATTGTTCTCCGGAATAGAGTGTTGATAGATTGGTCCATTAGGAAATGATGCACCTGGGGTCAGATCGATTGGGTGCTTGACCTGACAGTGCTGAGGAACCCCTCTGGGTGAGGTGAAGATGTCCCCATACTCCTCCACGACCTTTTCCATTTTTTGTTTTCGTGCGGAGGAGCCCTGTCTAGAGGTCATGGCCATAGTATTCTTCTTTCCTTAGGGGCAGATCATCAGGACAAAAATTTCCCGGTTTTGGAAATGAACTTACTGATTTTTTTTGCAGTAACCAAAGAGATAGCTGCAGGTGGTGGTACCTTTGGTATCCTGTACAACTTATTTCCCAAAGTAACAATAACAGCGCGAGGCCGGGACTCATACACATCATGTCACTTCCACAAGTATGGTTGGCCTAATAAACATCACAAACATCAAGAGGAGAAATTTCACATAATACCTCATCCGTGAATGGCTTGATGCTATAAGGAGGCGACACTATTGGTTGACACAGAAATCTCATCCTTGGTGAAGCCACCCGATGGTGTACGGTTGTGGGTGTGCTGTGGTCAACAAGCCCAACCGCTTCATGACCTATGCTGAAATGAGGTGCTTTTGTCTCCCACTGTTGACAATGAACTGTAGCGGGGAACCCTTTACCCACATCTAGGAGTGGAAGAGACACTCCTCCTCCTTTGGATCTTTCGATTCCTCCTTCTGGATATTTACAGTGGCAACGGTGGCATTGGAGTCCGCATCAATAATCTTCTTGCCTTTGTCATTTCCCTTTTCGGGTTCTCATTCAAATTCAGAGCATGCATATGATTCATAAGCCCTCATCTCGGCCACCAGTGACTGCTTGGCTCAACACTCACTTATGTTGTGAGTGGAGCTCTTATGGAACTTGCACCACTTTCCTATGTCCTTCTTTGTCTTTGCGGTGTTCTTATTTGCTTGCAGCTTCGGTAGGTTATCTTGGGCCACCATGCCTTAGCTTTGTCCTTTTTTATGTGGTTTGGGGGCACCTTTCCCTTGCTTTTGATATGCAGATCCAAAGTATCGCTTCTTCTGTTTAAATTTTTGCTCAATCTTGGCAGCATACTGGTATGTCGTACCAAGTGAGGAGATGTCGAGGAACTCCATTTACTCTTGAATGTATCTGTGCAGAAAACTGCAGTACTTCAGTACCAAATGTTTCTCTGAATCTTTGATACCCAAATTTGTGTGCGGGGTATAGAAAAAATTCGTCAGGTCATGCACATCTTGATCCCTTTGCTGCCGCAACGTAGTCCATTATATGTACTTGTCCTCATAGCTCCCCACGAGATAATATTGTTCCTTGATGGCATCTTGAAAAGAATTCCAGGTGGGTATGGCTGAGAACAGAGAGGGTTCCTTCTCATCCTTTTTCTCACAGCAGGTTTCCCACTAGTACTTGACATGGGGGGTAGCTTTGAGGAGTGAAAAAATAGTCTTCTCCCGGTCAAAAAAGTCATGAACTAAGAAATATCCTTTTAATAGATTCAACCATCTATCTATGACGTCTGCATCTATTTTTCCCTCAAATATGGGAATTTCATAGTTTACTTGTACCTTAAAAGGAGTTGTGCATCCAGAGTGGCTGCTGGATGTAGATGTGCCACCGATGGGCAGTCGTTGAAGAATCTGGGAAAAGTTATCCATCATCACGTTCCTTTGTTTTTCGAGGGCCTCCTCAAGAAATATTTTGATAGGATCTCCTGCTCCCTCATCTTTATTTTCATCCCCCATGGGAAATCGTCGGGGTTTCTGAGGCTGATATTGCAAAGGCTCAACCAGATCGAGCCCTAACTCCTTATACCCCGACCTCATTGGGGACATGCCAAGAAGGATCAAGAAAGAGAAGACTGCTCTAATACCACTGATCCAGATTTATGAAGGAACGCAAAAAAATACACATATAACCATAAATACAAAAATTCAGCAAAAATAACACATAATTTCATTAATATCAAAGAACTGAAATTTGTTTACAAACAAAATGGAAATAAACTAGCTAGGGCACTGGTAACTTATCTCTGAGAAGATATTTTAAGGGTATAGGCCTCTGAACTATGTTACAATGAAGCTCGAGGGCCCATTTATTATTGAGACACAATGAAAAACCCTAAACATCTAAAAACCTAACCCTAGGAGATGAAGCGCTAAAACTATAGGCCCTGTTTGGATAAACTGGTACATCAACTTCTCGGGGACATAAATTTGGTATACAATCTCCGTTTTACGCACTCAATACCTAGTTTGAAATATCTATCCAAGGACTACAACTTTTGAGTGAGAAACATCAATATATGCCCCATTTTTCTCTCAGTTTTCCCAAAAAAATTCGTTTAGGGCCTCAAAACGGCTTTGGAAGTTCAGGACACGAAAAACTGCTAAAAATAGTAAACTGTGCTATAATTAAGGAAACTGAAAAATGAAAGAAACAATGATGGTGGCCCAAGTGGAATAGGCGGGTGGCCACCAATATCCACTTGGATAATTCCTCCCCCCTTAAGAAGAAATGGTCCCCATTGCATTGAGTTCCTCCATGAGATGAGGAAACTTCTGCTGAACTTGGTCCCTGGTGAACCACTTGCCTTGGTGCAGGAGTTGGCCAGCTTTGACAACCCGATACATTTGGATATTCTATTGGTGAGAATTATTGATTTTAATTTCCATGATACAATATGTAGTGGCCTATTCCATGCAGTTTGGGTTTAACTCTTTTGGTGTGAGTTGTTCTGCAATGTCGGAGTTGTCTAGTAGAGGTGGGAAGTAGGGCTGAAGGCGGTCCGCATTGAATACTAGGTGCAGACCAAGGAATGGTGGAATACTGATATGAAAGGCATTGTTCCCTACCCCCTTGGTGATGGTGTACAACCCATATTGAAGCGGGCGAATCTTGCGGTGGGGTCTAGTGAGGCGCTCCTTCGACAAATGTAGCCACACTTTTTCGCCTACCTGGAAGTTGTGTGGCACCCGATGTTCATCATGTCATTGCTTGTACTTAGCATTAGCTTTGTCCAATATGTCATAAACCTATTGGCGGATGTGATGAATGTTCTCAATGAATTTGTTCTATTTTTCATCTTCAGACTAGACATGAGCTGAATCGGCCTGAGTAGCCATAAATGACATGGCTACATCAATAGGACATAGTGCCTGGAGCCCGAGGCCCACTTGAAAGGGGTTGTGGCCGGATGAGCTATGGAGAGCCAGGTTAGAACTGTGTTGTACACAGGGAAGGCTCTTATTCCATGTGCATTGATGCTTTAAATTTTACATGGGAAAAATGTGTACAATCATCTTTTTTACGACCTCTATCTGGCCATCAGTTTGGGGATGGAAAGATGTGGACTTGGTGTCTAGCATTGACTAGAGGCTAGACCAAAATGTGCTAAGGAATATGTTGTCCTGATCTGAGATGATAGAATGCGGGATCCTAAAGTGCACCTGTTATTGCCTAAATCTACCTCAGGCTGAAGGAAGGCAGAGTCTAGGGTAACATCAAACCACGCTTAATCTGGTAGCTAGCCCTACTAGATCAGGAGAGGGCTCTCTCCGGGTCAATCTCAGCAAAAATAATCAATGAGGCTTGAGATGACTTGAAATAAAAGATAATTTTAGGCTAGGTATATATGTGAAAGAGTTTGATTTTGATTTTGGGGTTTTTGTTGGAATCAAAGGGAAAGGCATATTTTGGGTCCGAGAAATGATCAGTTTTGCAGAGAGCTGAATGGGGCAAGGAAGGAAATTTGTTTTGATGCTTCGAATTGAATGAAATGGATAGCTCAGACCGGGGAGGAGGTGAAGAGGGAAAGAGGCTTTCAGGAATCCTCTTCAGACAGTTGAAAACATGGAAAATTAAACAAAACTTCAAGGCAGAGCACTGCAAATCTAATGAATTCCACCTTTATCACTTGTTTGTTTAACTTAAGAATAATTAAGAAGGAAAATGGTACACATGAAACATCAGTAAACTTATAATCACATAGAGAAACACACAATAAAAACATAGAGCCACATGGATCCCAAATAGTGCTGCAAACCCTGGTCTATTCCTTTGCCAAAATGCAGAGATGAAATGTACAATGAAGCTCTAAGTAATCCCAAGTGTCCAACCTCTGAAAATGACTCAGAAAATACAAGATATAGACAAGCCTAAATCATTCCCATGCCTCTATGGGTCTAGCTCACTATTTTAGGATCTGTTTCAACAAGATCTAAACTAAGAACTGGAAAATAGGCAATGAAACAACTTGTCTCTATAAGATAGGAAACTGATTCATTCAGTTACATTTCATTTTTTGGTGAATGAATCTACTTGGATGAGTAAAAATGTGCCAAAATTACATCAAAGTTATGAAATTACATCAATTTACATCAATATTTTCACATTTGGAGATAAAAAGTCAAATTGGCCAAAACTAGGCGAAAATCTGAACTGCTGAGTGAAAATTAGGCCAAATTTCCCAATGCGCCGCGCCTGAAATCGCTATGCGTAGTGCCACTTTGAGACTGATTTTTAGGGCCTTCTTGAAGTCTAAATTGAGTTTAGGATAGCTTGTTGGAAATATATGTCTGTCTACTTTCCAACCCAAGTGGAATTTCTAAATTTGGTTGCCATTTTCCCCTCCAAAAATGAGTTTTCCCAACACTGCTTCCTGTGTGTCCAAAAGAGGGCAGAAAGGTCATTTTTAGGGTGTTTTTGATCCTTCAAGCAACCCAAAACTTGTCAAAATCCTTAGGTAATGGGTATGCATGCATAAATTTTGATGAAAAATCCAGAAATGCAAATTTTTCCTCAAGAGGTGCTGCCAATTATAAGCGCGCGCCAAGTGGCGCTATGCGTCGGGCAGGAAAATCTGTTTTAAAGCCAAAAATTTCAAAATTGACAAAAATTTTCCCGAATTTCTTGAAATTTGGGCTGAATGTCCACCATCAAGCACTATGCTTAGCCAAAGAAGCTTCGACCAAAATTTTGAGTCTATCATGCCTTTTGCGACGTTTTAGTGCCCTCTTTAGTTTTGCCTTCAGGATCTTGATTCACGCCTGGAAAACATGATTTTGTTCCCAATAATGGTTCTTCATGTGCCTTAGCATGTTCTTTTCCTTGTTGGCCTTTTCCAACAACTTCTCAAGATGAATATTGACCCTCTCAAGCCAAGTTTCTCTATCAAGCTCAATCTCCCGCTCAATGGATGTCATCTCGGTTTAGCTTCTTTGGGCAGCTTGCCAGTTCTCACGGATGTTTTGCAACTCCATGATTGTTTGCTGATCTTCCAACTGTTTGTTTCGCTTCTCCAAGTATTTTATGATCCATTGGGCTCTCTACAACTTTACGGTCAATGTGTTTATCTTCACCTTCTGCTCCTGAATGGTCTCTCTCAACTTTGAGCTTGGAGAGCTCAAATCCTCATCAATCAGTATGAAACCTATGTCTTGGCCTCCTGAAGGGCCTTCATCCTGCATAGGCCTCTTACCTTTGTCCTGTACCTGTACCTGTGCTGCTGATGATGGAAACGAGACCCCTTCCACCCCAGGTGGAGGTAGTACTCGCCGGGCTGCTGCAAATAATCCTCTAGTGCCTCTCTGATAAGTGACGTATGTCAGCACACTAGTAGTCTCTACCTCCTGACCTCCATACTGATGTGAAGGTTAACCTGCATCATGGAAAACCTCCAGAGGAACCTGAGGAGCTGTGAAGAAATCATGGGAAATGAAATTCTCCCAAGAAATACCCTACAATCTAAGCTGATGTACAACCACAATCTTAATGAGTGCATAGTGATAAATACTGTTGTACTACTGCTCGGGAGTCTTTCTCTACACAAGAGTGGTCATTCTCTCGATATTCCGGCACATGAAATAAGGGATGTTCATCATCCTCACCCTGGTGAAATGCATCAATAACCTGATATGGTAGGAATAAAGGCGTGAAAACCGGCCCTCACAACTGAAGTATCTGATAATGAGTTTCATCAAAGGCGCATAAGATTCCTTTAGGAATCAGAATGGGAATACTCTACTGAGCTGTCTCACAAAGCTAGGCCTGATATATGGTTCATAATGCACTTTGTCCACCTGCTGTCTTTTGTTCCAGCGTTCACCCACATTAGGTATTCCGGTTGCTTGAGAGATAGTTTTCGGTGTCAAAGTGAAAGTTACATCGGCAAGGGTGACCTGACCATCATGTAAATGCAATACAAACAAACGAGCCAACTCCTGATGATAACGGATCCTAGCAATCATTTCACAAAATTGATAGCATGACTACTCTCGAAAACATGCCATGGCAAGTGGGCAAGCTTGCAATTCAGTCAATGAGGTGGGCTCCTCTCTCACATGTCTGCCACCTTTACAAGGCCTTATAGGTGCATGTAACTCAGTGGTAGAATCACTATCTCGGTCATATGATGTATCAGTATCAGTCTCCATGATGTCCAATATCTATGCAAGATGTATGTTGGCTTGTATGAGATGAAAATGAGAATTTGGGTGCTTTTGTTTTAATTTCCAAATATATGGTAGTGTGGGAGGGACTGTGGGGAAATAGGGAAGTGGGGAAAATGAAGTTTTGTCAAGTGGAATTTTCCTTTTGAAAACTTGTGATTTGACAAATTTAGGGACAAGGGAAAGCCACTTGATTTTTTTTGGGATTTGGGGAAATTTTGCAAATGGAATAGGGATAATGGGAATGAGATGAGTATGAGTGGCTTTAGGGATGTAAGGGAATAGGGGATGGACTGTAGTGATAGGATAACAGTGAGAGGGAGGAATGAAAAAGTTTGGCACAAAACCAATTTTAAAACTCCAACTTCAAAACCCTAGGGAGCAACTCTCAACAAGATGAGAGGGTTTGAGTTTTTGTGTATCAAATTCTCATAATCAATCATATAATCAACACCAAGCACAATTTTATGGACAGTAGAAGATCACATGAACTTACTTGAGAAAAAAAAACCGAGTCGATTTGGAGTTTTTGGAAACAATGGAAAAAATTGGTGTTTCAGTTCAATGCGCCGCGACCACTGCCCAGTGCGTCGCGCCCCTTCAATGTGCCGCGCTAGTTCAAATTTGCATAGAGAAGAGTGGCCCTATGCTCCGCGATCACCCTATGCACCGCGACCACCGCCCAGTGCATCGCGCTCTGGAATTTCTAAACAATCTGCCCCCAAATCACAGTTTCACACTCCACGTTTTCTTTGCTCCTCACTGCTATCTCTTGACATGCAAATGGAGTTTTGAAATTTGGAAATATCTTATGTATACCAAGGATTTTGATTTTTTATTTGAAAACCCACTTTATTATGTTTGAAAACTTTGGCACTTTTTCAAAAGAGCTCTGTCTTACTTGGTTTTGATTTTTGAACTGAATGATGAGTTTCTTGTCTGTTTTGCAGGGATGGATGGCATGAAGTTTTGGCAAAGGCGACCAGGGCTGCGAATGGAGAATTATTACAACTGAATAATTTTGAAAAATTACATTGCATTTGTTACAAAGGATAAAATAGACAATTTTTCTTCAAAACAGAGTTTTGAAGAAAAATCATTTTTGAACATATGATAATGAAATTTTTTGCAATGAAAACTTATTTCGAACCTCCCTCACGTGCCTGCTGACATTATTAGACATTTTGAGACCAGATTGATAAAAATCTAGACCTAATAAGACGAAACCCTAAAATGAATGTTTGCTAACCAGGAGACCAAAAATGACTGTAAATGATTTTGATGAACAGAAATAGGCCAGCAGATAAAAGACATGAGGGACATGAGCAACAAGCCACTACCATTAGATGATCCATGCTCCTAATGGAATGTATCTGATTGAATGAGACACCTAAGAATGCAATGCAATAAGAGAAATTTTATCTCTGACAGAGGGATGAAGATACTGACACTAACAACACCCACACTCGTTCAAAGAAGAGTTTAGCAATGGCTTATGTTTTGATATTATTCTTGCAGGCCGACATAATGGCCATCTTCGAGAATTTGTCGACAGCCATGAAAACACAATCATTTCCATGCTTAGTAGAAGGAAGGCATGACATGTAATGCATGGAGATTGAATCTCAAGGTCAACTAGGGGTAGGTAGCGAAGTATAGATGCCTTGATTCTTGATGGTTGGTTTGGAAATGGCGCAAGCAGTGCAGGATCTAATGTACTTCCCAACATCTTGTCGAAGGTTTGGCTAATATAAATACTTCTGCAATACTTCCACTATTTTATCGACCCCGAAATGCCCAATGACTCGACTGTAGTGTGCTTCCCAAATCATCTTGGCATGCTTGCTTGAAGGAACAAAAAGGCGTCCTAGGTGGCATAACAATGCATCCTGGAGGTGAAAATTTGGAACTTGTGTACCCTCAAAGAGTGTCTTGTATGTGTGGAAAAATTCTAGATCGCTCTTGTAGAGAAGTGGCCAATCAAAAGTCTCATGCTCACAAGAGTTGAGAACGGTGGTTAGAACCACGATCGGTGGTCGGCTGAGGCAGTCTGCAACATTATTGGTGTTGCCTTTATTATACTTGATGTTAAAATGAAATTATTGCAGATATGTGGACCATTTTTAATGGTGATCATTCTACAACTTCCCTTGTGTATGTATGAACTGTAGGGGTTGGTGGTCTATGTGGATGACTGTTTCCTTCCCCAAAATGTAATGCTTCCATTGGTGGTAAGCCTGCAAAATGGAATAAATTTCTTTATCATAAGTGGGATAGTTGCGGACTATGTCAAACAGTGTCTCACTAAGATATGCCACTGGATTCCCCTGTTGAGTAAGAACTACCCCAATAGCATAGTCAGAGGCACCTGTCTCGATCTCCGATGGTTGTTGAAAGTATGGTAATGTGAGCACTCGGGAAAAGAAGAGGCGATTTTTCAATTCTATGAATGCCTTCTCTTGAGATTCCAACCAAAAGAATTTTTATTTTTCTCCTTCCTTGGTGACTTGACTCAAGGGCCAAGTGATATGAGAGAATCCCAACACGAAACTGTGGTAGAAATTAGCAAGACCCAGAAAGCTGCGAAGCTCTCTTAGAGTGGTTGGGGCTGGCCAATCCCGAATTACTTGGATCTTGGTTGGATCCACATGCACCCCCATTTCATCAATAATGTATCCCAGATATTGAACCTGGGTCATGCCAAAAGTGCACTTCTCCACATTGGCACACAACTTATGTTGCCGCAGTGTTTGGAGGACCTGTCGGATGTGGCGGAGGTGCTCTTCCCAAGTTTGGCTAAAGATCAGGATGTCATCCAAGTACACTACTAAAAATGAGTTGGTGAATTGCCACAAGATGTCGTCCATCGGCCTCATGAAGGTTGCGGGATCATTCATCAACCTAAAAGGCATGACCAACCATTCGAAAAGGCCCTCCTCGGCTTTGAAGGCAGTCTTCCACACATTGGAGGGTTTGATTGGTACCTGGTGATATCCGGACTTCAAGTTGATCTTGCTCAAATATTTCGCCCCTTTGAATTGATCTAGAAAGTCATCAATCCATGGGATCAGGTACCTATTCCAGACAGTGATTTTTTTCAGCACCTGATAGTCAATACAGAGTCTCCAAGTACCATTCTTCTTCTGCACAAACATGATCAGGCTCCCACAAGGTGATGAACTCATTCATATGTGACATTTCTGTAGCAGCTCCTGAATCTGCCTCTTGATTTCATCGTTCTCTAGAATAGAGTGCCGATAGATTGGTCCATTGGGCAATGACGCACCTGGGGTCAGATCAATGGGATGCTTGACCTGACAGTGCAGAGGCACCCCTATGGGTGAGGTGAAGATGTCCCCATACTCCTCCACAACCTTGTCCATTTGTTGTTATCGTGTGGAGGAGCCCTATATGGAGGTCGTGGCTACAATATTCTTCTTGTCCCGAGGGTGGATCATCAGAAAAAGATATTTCCTGGTTTTGGAAATGAGTTTACTGCATTTTTTTGCAGTGACCAAAGAGATGGTACCTATGGTATCCTTTACAACTTATTGCCCAAAGTAACAATAATAGCGCGAGGTCGGGACTCATACACATCATGTCGCTTGCACAGGTATGGTTGGCCTAATAATACATCACAAACATTAAGAGGAGAAATGTCACATAATAAATCATCTGTGAAGGGCTTGATGCTGTAGGGAAGACGACACTGCTGGCTGACATGGAGATCTCGTCTTTGGTGAAGCCACCCAATGGTGTACGATTGTGGGTGTGCTGTGGTCGGAAAGCCCATATGCTTCAAGACCTCTACTGAAATGAGGTTCTTTGGCTCCTACTATCAACAATGAACTGTAGCAGGGATACCTTTACCCACATCTGGGAGTGGAAGAGATGCTCCTCCTCCTTTGGATATTTTGATTCCTCCTTCTGGATCTTTGCAGTGGCAATAGTGGCATTGGACTCCGCATCAATAATATGCTTCCTTTTTCATTCCCCTTGTTAGGTTCTCATTCAGAGTCATAGCATGCATCTAATTCAGCAGCCCTCATCACGGCCACTAGCGACTGCTTGGCCCGACACTCACTTGTGTTGTGAGTGGAGCTCTTATGGAACTCGCACCACTTTTACGTTTCCTTCTTCAGCTTAGTGGTGTTGTACTTTGCTTCCAGATTTGGTAGGCTATCTTGGGCCACCATGCCTTGGATTTATCCTTTGTTCTGCAGTTTGGGGGCACCCTTCCCTTGCTTTTGATTCGCAAATCCAAAGTCGCGCTTCTTCTGTTTGAATTTCTACTCAATCTTAGCAGCATACCGATATGTCGTACCAAGTGAGGAGATGTCGAGGAAATCCATTTCCTCCTAAATGTATCTATGCAGATAATTGTGGTACTTTAACACCAAATGTTTCTCTGAATATTTGATACCCAACTTTGTGCACAGGGTATGGAACAGATTGGTCAGCTCATGCACATCTTGATCCCTTTGCTGCCGCAACGTAGTCCATCTTATGTACTTGTCCTCATAGCTCCCCACGGGATAATATTGTTCCTTGATGGCGTCTTGGAAATAATTTAAAGTGGTTACAACCTGGAATAGAGAGATTTCCCCCTCATCCTTTCTCTCACAGTATGTTTCCCACCAGTCCTTGACATGGGGGGTAGCTTTGAGGAGTGAAAAAATAATGTTCTCCTGGCCGAAAAAGTCATGAACCGATAAATATCCTTTTAATAGATTCAACCATATATCTAGTACATATGCATCTATTTGGCCCTAAAATATGAGAATTTCAAAGTTTACTTGTACCTTAAAAGGAGTTATGCCTCCAGAGTGGCTGTTGGATGCAGATGTGCCGCCGGTGGGCAGTCGTTGAAGGATCTAGGAAAAGTTATCCATCATCGTGTTCCTTTATTTTTCAAGGGCCTCCTCGAGCAATATTTTGATAGAATATCCTGCTACCTCATTTTTATTTTCATCCCCCATGAGTGGTCGTCGGGGTTTGTGAGGTTGATCTTGCAAAGGTTCAACCAGATCAAGCCCTAATTCCTGATACCCCGACCTTGTTGGGGACATGCAAAGAAAGATCGAGAAAGAGAAAAATGCTTTGATACCATTGATTCGGATTTATGAAGGAACGAAACAGAATACACATATAACCATAAATATAAAAATGCAACAGAAATAGCACTTAATTTCATTAATATCAAATAACTGAAATTTGTTTACAGACAAAATGGAAATAAACTAGCTAGGGCGCTGGTAGCTTATCTGTGAGAAGAGATGTGGTGGCTACATGCCTCTGAATTATGTTAAAATGAGGCTCGAGGGCCTATTTATTATTGAGAAACAATGGAAATCCCTAAACCTCCAAAAAATAACCCTAGGAGATGAAGTGCCAAAACTATGGGCCCCGTTTGGGTAAATTGGTACATCATCTTCCGAGGGAGGTAACTTTGGAATATGATCTCTGTTTGACGCGCTCAATACCTCGTTAGAAAGATCTATCTGAGGACTACAAATTTTGAGGGACAAACATCAGTTGACATTGGTTCATGACCCATGTTTCTCCCTGTTTTCCCAGAAAATGTCGTTTAGGGCCTGAAAATGGCTCCTTAAGTTCAGGACCCGAAAAACTGCTAAAATAGTAAACTATGCTATAATTAAGGAAACTGAAAAACTGAAAGAAACAATGATGGGGCCCCAAGTGGAATAGGCGGATGGCCACCAATATCCACATGTATCAGAATTATGAGTCATAAAGTATAAAAAATAATGCGATATGAAAATGGTGATAGGTTATGTGTTACATTGGAGTGTTAATACAAGATTGGAAATGGACCAGAGAAATTACACAATATTTTCCAAAGAATTAACAATAGAAGGCTAGAGTTGATACTAGAAGAGTTTATGCCAAAGAATAAATAATTGATGCTAGTGATATCAGAGATGTTAGAGATGAATACAAAACAGGGAATACAAACTAAGGTATCCAAAGTGTATAGACCTAATAATATAGACTATTTGTTAGGGAATCAAAAAAAGAATCCATCTCTAAATTAATGGATGCCAAAACAAGTATGCAATATGCAGGAAAGTTGTATTTACCTTAGAAGTTGACCCCTTGCCATTGTTTTCAATAGGGGAGGTAATATGGTGGTCTGCCCAAAGGATAAATAGCTCTTATAAAATAAGTGGGAGGACCAAATTCAGTGTTTCCATTAATTCCAAAGGGGAATATCATTAACAAAGTTGGCATTGATGTCAAAGAGAGTATTATTATTGTGTCAGTTGAAGAATTTATTTTCACATGGTTCAGTTTTGGATTAGGAGTTCATTGTTTATCATACTTCCAAGAGTATGGGCATAGATAAAGAAAATGGGTTTTGAAGACCAAGGGCCTGATACGGTTGTGTGTTATTCTATTGTCTGGTCAAATTATTTTCCTGTGTGCAATATTGGTTTCCAGTGAGCTTGATATTTTAGCAACATATATCCCCTGGTCACATGCCTTCGGTCGTAAAGGACTCCTCCATTTCCTAACTCAATTTCATGGCTTTTCATAATAAGTAGATTATGATAGGCGATCAAGCAGAGACCCTGCACAGATATTTTTCATCCCCTATCTCACTTTATTATACCATCTCATGTTATGAAGGAGTGGACATCCACTCAATGAAAATTATTCGCTCATGGGAATCTAGCTTCAAATTAAAGTGTTAGAAATAGTCAAATAGTTTGAAGGTGTTCCTAAATAATGCACCGAAAAATGGAGTCATCCACAGTTCGATTTTACAAGAAACACCTTTTTAGTGAGATTCCAAAATCAATGACCAACACACTCTATTTTTTCGACCCTAAATTGAACTTGAGAGTGCTAGAAATTTTTTTGTTTAGAGAAATAGTTGGAGACTTGATTAAATTTTGTCACACAACTGCTTGATGAAGATGATATTGGTGTTCTTATTACTAAAGATACTAGATTTTGGAGCTATAAATGTTCTATGAGAGAATAGTTACAAGTTCATGGAAACATATAATAAATGGGACTTTTTTATAGGGAAAAACTCCTAAGAATTTCCTAATAGCCTCCCCAGTGAGGATAAAATTGGGTGATAAATACATATATTAAACATATAGATTATAAAAGACTTGTATTTTCATTGAACTGATCAAATATATATATACCGTCATGCCCTTTGTGTGGAAACTTAATCTATGCTTACATATTGTTGATGTCTCTCTCATATTTTATTTTCTTTAAGATTTGGATATGGTGTCAATTGAACAATATAGAGCTCGATGCAACAATGTTTTAGACCCTGGATACAAAGGAGTTATACTATCTTCTCTCTCATTGATGCTAAGATAGTGAAAAAATGAAAACTATATATGAGGAAGTTCTATTGTGTGATATTTTGTCACACTTGATTTCTGAGAAAACAAGTCCATGAAATTCCATGTGGTCAGCAAGAGTTTGAAAATATTAAATGAAGTTGGGTTTTCACATTGTGCCTTAATGGATAGAAACATACGTAAATGAAACTGTGAGAAGAATGAATAAAACACTATTGTATATTATTTTACCTCAAAAAATGGCCAATAATTACTCTTGTGAAAACTCAAAGTGATAATTATAAAAATAATATAAGGGATGCTTTAAAAATTTTCTCTATCCAAGAGTGTTGAATGGAACAAGTTCCAATCCGAGAAAATATTTCTAGATCAAAAAATAGTTAAGGTATGGATGATGATAGCTTCAATGGATTTTGGAGGAGGAGTTTTGAAATTCAGCATGGAACCTTTGGAATTATACCTACACTAAATAAGAGGTGATGATTTTCATAGTTCCTTGTCATAATACCTACATCAAATAATAGGTGATGCCTTGCCAAGTGTCTTATTCCTAATTCTAAAATTTGAATAATATTTAAACGCTAAATACTATTCACTTCCTTGTGAGGCAATTGAAATACAAACAAACAATTGGAACTCTGAATATAATGTGAAATTAATCACTTCAAATCCATACATTGGAATAAAAATAAATAACAAGTTATCTATAAAGATGTATGTTTGGAATGTAGAATAATGAGTTGAGCTAATGGTTGAGAGACCTGGTTCAATATTTGTCCAGTAAGAGAGAGAAATACAAAGAGAAATTTTATGCTAAGTTAGTATGAAAAAGTGAGGTTTCTACTATATGGACAATGGATAGAGTGACTAGTGTCGATTTTTGAGTTGGAATATTGTTTGATTCAATAGTGTTGAGTGAGTTTGTGTGTATAATTCTCCGAAGTATGATTGTTTTATTCCTTTTGAATAGGAGTATGTTATTGAGGTTTGATAGTCTAATATATTGTTAGTATGGGATGCATTGGACAAAGTTGTTGATGAACCAGGGTTTTTTAGTGAGAGTACATAATACTGCTATGATTTGAGAGAGATATGTATGTTGAGAAAATACTGTATTTCATAAAGGTATTTGGTTTGGGTTTCTGTATTGATACTGAGCATAGGTGGATCCATGAAGTACACAAAGAATAAAAGGTTAGTGCCTTAAGGGAAAGTGGTAGATTTATAATTATGGAGTAGTGGCTTCCTTCAAGTGAGTTCCTGAAAAAAATTATTGGGAGTCAGTTCCTCTAGCATATGAATGTTTGCAAATAGTTGTGGAAGTGGGTGCTTCCACCAGGTCATGGCTTGGTGTGAGTGGGTGCTCATATTTCAAAATTCAGTGCTTTTATACTGGTTAGTGCCAGTACATTGTAAAATAATATGAATACGAAGAATAATAAGAATACGAAGACAAAGTGTTCATTTTTTTTTTCTTGGAAGGGTTTCCACCTAATATCCTCAGTGTTCATATGATTTTTCTTCTTATGTGAGTATGTATTTTCATGTATTATTCTTTTGATATGCTGTGTTGAGTCTCAAAAGTGTTTTCCATATTCATACATATTTCCATTATGTCATAACCATTTAGCTCTTATTTCATAGCCATTTGACCTAAAACCCTACATCAAGTAACCATTTTCATAAATATATGGGTTAGGATCATTGTTTTCCAAAGTTATTTATTTTATGTATTTTAAGTGAATTTATGATTAGAAACTAGAAAATTAACATAGTTTCATATATCTATATGTGTTATGAGTTTTGTGACATGTGTAGGTCAAAATGAGACTTCTAGAAGACCCTTATGTGGCACTCTAAAGCCAAATTCGAATTTGGTTGGAGAAGATTATGGGATCAAGAGGATATGTGTCTCACTTCCTTGTTGTATTGAAACTCTAAGAGGATATGTGTCTCATTTTTTAGTTGTGTTGAAACTCTAGAAAGACATGTGTCTTATCATTTCCTATTTTGATTATAACTCTAGAGATGGAGGGAGAGATTCATGGACTCCCATTAATGAGATGACTCCTCATATTTTGTATAAATAGGAGAAGCTTTCTCCTATCATAGGTAATGAGGAAGTAGATTTGTAACAAAGCTTAAGATGGAATGGGATGTAGATTTGTGAAGTTTTTCAATAAAGAAGTTTCTTGATGGTGTTTTGATTACAATTTTAAGGAGCTGAAGAAGGATTACACCAAATTGGTAGCAGAGGGCCCCTACTATTCAAGGAGGTTTTTCATGTTTTCTAGATAAGTTGCTTTCAATTTTGTTTTGTCATATTTCCTTACTTAGATTGCTTTCTGAAATCATAGCTTTTAGCATAATTTTTCATGGCAGCCCGGGCATTTGCACATCTTTTTATGACTAATGACATGGAATCAATATTGTCCTTCTGGCTGATTTCTTTTTCTTGGTTTTGTTTATTTCAGCCTTGTTTGTTTATTCGGTTTTGTACATTTGCTTTATTAGTTAGATTAGATATTAAATTGCTCATGTCATTTCGGTTACTCAGAAGCCATGGTGGACTAATGGTGAATTGGAGAGGGATTGGAAGTATGAGTGTGTAGTTTGATATTAGTTTACTTTTCTGCAAGTTAGATATATTAAATTGCTCATGTCATTTTCAGTTACCTCCGAAAGCCATAGCTGGACTAATGGTGAGGGATTGAAGTATGAGTGTGTAGTTTGATATTAGTTTACTTTTCTTCAAGTTAGATATATTAAATTTCTCATGTCATTTTCAGTTACCTCCGAAATCCATAGCTAGACTAATGGTGAGGGATTGAAGTATGAGTGTGTAATTTGATATTAGTTTACTTTTCTGCAAATTAGATATCAGATTGCTCAAGTTGTTTATGATTACATCCGAAAGCCATAGCGAGACTAATAGTGAGGGGTCAGAATATGAGTTGATGTAATTTGATTTTAGCTTTACTTTGCTTGCAATTCTTGGATTTCTTTGAGCACAGTTTCTTTTGTATTTAGATAGCAGCAAGGGTAATGGGTTTCATGATCAATAGTTCATTGTTTGTTTGACTAGTATAGTGGCACATTTTCATTTTCTTTTAGGAATTAATTTTGTCATTGCATGTTTTAAAACCCTTTTGAAGTTTGAAGTTTGGGAAATCATTATAAAGGACATCATTGCCTTGAAAATTTATATCCATACTTGTCTTTTTGAATGTCCATCTCACATTAGGAAACCAACCAAGATAAAAACCCCCAAGATAAATAAAAAAATCCAAAAACGACAAAAAGTAAGAGATAGGTTATCTTGCACATATAGTGCGCCACACTTCGTCAGCTTACGAATCCCGGATTGACAAATTAAATGTAGCAATTTAGGACACACTAAATTGACCAAACATTTTGGCATCGTTGCCGGGGAAGTGTAACTAGGTAGCCTTATTTCTTACATCTAAAAAAAAATTAATAATTCTTGAGTATGCTCTCCTCCTGCACTTTGTGTGATCTGGAGGATCAGAAAAATGATTGTTATGTAAAAAAAAATTAATAATGATTGAGTATGCTCTCCTCCTGCACTTTGTGTGATCTGGAGGATCAGAAAAAGAATTGTTATGTGAAAAAAAAAAAGGAGACAAAATAAAACTTCATCATTTCAATTGATTCAACAATTTAAAAAAAAAAATTGTTTTCATGAAAAACTTTGATTTCAATAAATTGTTTTATTTAATTAATATATATGTGTATTTTTAAATTTTTGAAAATATAACATACATAATTTTATTAAACAAATCAATTAAAAAAAATGAAAAAAAAAAAAATAAATAAATAAATAAATAAATAAATTGTTTTGTTACTAAGATATATATGTATATTTTTATTTTTGAAAATATATATATAATTTTAATAAAAAATCATTTAAAAAAAAAAAATTCAATAAATTGTTTTGTTTAATAAATTACATATGTATATTTTTAATTTTTCAAAAAAAAAAAAAAAAAAAAAAAAAAACAAAACAATAACAAATCAATAAACAAAATGAAATGGCCATGGCATTTTGAAAAAAATGAATTACTCTCAACAGAAAACATAAAATTCAACCATTTACGATGCTTGCAGCTGTATTATGGCTCGGAAACATCAGATTTTTTTTTTGCTTCTGATAGTGAAAATCACGTAAAAGTTGAAAATGATGAAGGAGTTAGAGATGCTGCAAAGTTGCTAGGTTGCAGTGTTTCAGAGCTTATGACAGCATTATCGACCCGTAAGATTCGAGCTGGAAAAGACATCATCAAATTCCCCAAATCCTTGAAAGAATTTGTGAGGCATTCGTGCAATCTCTCGCCATTCAAACCTATCAAGTTCCCAAATGCCAATTCCTTTTATTATACTAGGCCTGTCAGCCTTACCAATGCTGCCCACCATCACCAAACACTCCTTGAGATTCATAAGACGTGCTTTCTAATTATACAAATCTGATTTGGAAGGTTGACGGGAATCATCCCAAAAAACAAGTGTTTGCAGAGATTGATGCAGCTATAACCGAACCTGAAAGAAAACAAACAGAGGTCAAAGCAAAAGTGGTTATGGGTGGCAATTAGTGTAGGGTGTCAAATGCATCATGTGCATAGAGTAATTGTTGCAAGCCAAAATCTGTTGGAAAGATACATTTTTTTTGAAGAATTCGGATTGAAATATTTATGCAAGTTACCAAAATCACAGCAATTAACTCAGGCACGTGGAGCTCTAGCAGAATTGATTTTGTTACAGCGCATTCAGAAAACGCAACTGTTATTGACACGTCATTTTTAAACACGTTTTCTGATCAAACTGAAATGAATTTTGAAAATCCACGATATGGGTGTTTTCGCCAACAGGGTCAATTAGATAACCAGAAATCGTTTTACGAAATTCGTGGCGGTCTGGGAGAATTTCTCGGTTCTTTGAAGGCCATTTTTGCTTGCCGCGTGAGGAAAAACGGTTTTCTGTTTGCACAATGGAGAGTTTGAACGGCACTTTGCTTGATTTCATCCATAATTCGGTTTCCTAATTTCCAGGAGGAAGAATTTAAGTTGAACACAAATTCTATCAACCTTGAGCAACGTGGATTCCAGATGATTATGATTCGCCTGAGACTGTTTGGAGATCATGTTCATTCCACTCATATCGCATTTGTTGAATTTGTAATGGCTGAAAGTGCCATACTTGCATTGAACTGTAGCGGTGCAATTGTGAGATCTTTGCCTATAAGGATAAGTCCATCAAAGACACCAGTACGCCTCGCATCCTCCATCCTACCATGCATTAAAGAATTACTGGAAGCTACACTGCAATGCTTGTGAATCATATGCATTGTTCTTTTAGAGTTTGAGCAAAGGATATTTTTGTGGGAAGTAATGGTGTTCTGGAGTTCGCTTGTATACAATAGGAGAATGGCATTCTTGTTTTTAGTTTTTATTTTTACTTTTCTTATTTAATAAATTGTTTTGTTTAAATTATATATGTATATATATTTTTTAAAATGTAACATATATAATATTTAAAAAAAAAAAAATTGTATTTTTCAATTTTGTTATTAAAAAAAAAAAAAAAAAAAAAATCAATAATTTTGAATCAATGAAATGAATAAGTTATTTGCTCACTTTTCTGAAGGTATTGATTAATTTTGGACTAATGATGAAAGATGAATGACTAACTTTTTATTCAAGATTTTTAGCTACAGAAACCGTCGACATTCTGCAGCTAAAGTCCAATTCCGCAGTTGTTCTCCAATTCTGCAGCTAAAGTCCAATTCCGCCGCTGTTCTCCAATTCCGCAACTGAAAAACCTCATTGTTCAAATCAGCGTAACTTTCTCATACAAAATCAGATTTTGATGATTTAAGTATCGTTGGAAAGGTCTCAACAAGATCTACACAATGAGAAATCCATCATTAGAGTTTAAAATGGTAAATAAATAAATAAATTGCTGAAAAGAAGCTACATTCAACTTGAGGCACTAATTCCAAAACATGTATAAATTCTTTTGACTTTTCCTTTGAGAACTTGTTTCATTAATACAAATTCTTAGTTTTGTGTGTAAATATCATAACTAGAGAGATTGATCACCTCTCTCCTCTGATAATCTTACATTCCATTGCAGAAGAAATACTAGTTTTTTTTGCAGGTTCCAGGAGGAAAGACAAATAACTACAAGAGAATGGTGTCTCTGTAAGAGACCAATTTGTTTCATAAGAGGATGATCAGCAACAAAGAGAAAATATGCTGATGTAAAATCAGATCCAAACATTTGAAAAACTTTCAGATACTATTATCTCCATCGCATCCATACCTCATAATAAACCATTCACCTCATTTCACTTCATATTTTCCATTTACATTCACATCCACTTTCCATTTCTTTTTGTCCATTCATAACCCACAAATAAAAGCAAGAGGCTCATTCACATGCTTATTGCCCATTTCCATTTCTACTCTCCATTGCCATCTTCTATTTTATTCTTGCATTTCTTGTCATTTTCATTCCGCAAATAAGCCCTGCTTCAATGCAAATTATTGAGTCCATAGTCCTTTGAGTCTAAGTTCTTTGTAAAAACACCTTGAGGCTTGCATGCCTTAATGGCAAGTTCTCATGCTGACAAACAATGGGAATACATTAATGTCCCTTGTTCGTCAGATCTTCTAGGTGACTCGACATCAACAAAATCATTCGTACCTAGCAAGATGTGTTTGGGCATCTTGACTCTCATTGTCATCAATGGTGAGAGTTCTCGTGTTGACTAGTGGCATCCATTAATGGCCACTAAGTCAAAAATTTCCTACTATGTTCAACATCAGAACATCTTTTCACATAGTAGGAATTGTGCCAATGAGTTTTGAAGACATGAAGACTATTATTTTCAGCATTTTGGAGCAGATTCAGCAAGTTTTAGTAGAAGCAATAAAAAGTCATATCATCTCTTTATCCATGACTCCTCTTGTTCAGCCACTTGAAGAAGAATATGATCAGAATTTTGCAGCCACCACACATACACAACTCATCCACATTTAAGGTAAGTGAAGGTATGTTTTTTTCTAATTTTTAGTCATGTAATTCATTAGAATGCTAAAATTGTAACTTTGAAAAAATTCCTCACTCCCTTTTTCACATTGTCATATCTTTAGTTGGGGGGGGGAAGGGACATCATTTCATATCCACATGTCATACACTATCACACATTTTCATTTCATTTCCACCCACATATACTTCCCAACCAACTATTGTTGCAACATGATTCAAAAGATTATATGCCTTGCAAATGATCAATTCATTGATGAAGTAATTGATTCTAAATGTTTTCATGAACTTTGATGCAACAAAGAAAATAAAGCATTGTTACACAAGAACCAATGCTTCATTAAAAAAAAAAAAATTGGTTGTCACACAAGAACCAACCATTAAAAAAAAAAAAAAAAAATGTTGCAATCAAATGTATTATACTTTGCTAAAAAGGAAAATATCAAGAAGCAAAGTTTGGAATGAATCTATATGAGTCAAAACTCATAAAATATCAACTCATGGACAAATGAATCATTGCAATAGTTGCATGAGGACATGCAACAACTTCAGTTGGGGGGTATGTTGAGTCTCAAAAGTATTTTCCATATTCATATATATTTCAATTATGTCATAACCATTTAGCTCTTATTTCATAGCCATTTGACCTAAAACCCTACATCAAGTAACCATTTTCATAAATATATGGGTTAGGATCCTTGTTTTCCAAAGTTATTTATTTTATGTATTTTAAGTGAATTTATGATTAGAAACTAGAAAATTAACATAGTTTCATATATCTATATATGTGTTATGAGTTTTGTGACTTGTGTAGGTCAAAAGGAGACTTCTAGAAGACCCTTATGTGGCACTCTAAGGCGAAATTTGAATTTGGTTGGAGAAGATTATGTGATCAAGAGGATATGTGTCTCACTTCCTTGTTGTATTGAAACTCTAAGAGGATATATGTCTCATTTCTTAGTTGTGTTGAAACTCTAGAAAGACATGTGTCTTATCATTTCCTATTTTGATTGTAACTCTAGAGATGGAGGGAGAGATTCATGGACTCCCATTAATGAGATGACTCCTCATATTTTGTATAAATAAGAGAAGCTTTCTCCTATCATAGGTAATGAGGAAATAGTGAAAAAATAGTGAAAAATAGGAGAAGGAAAATAGAGAGTGTTTTGTAACAAAGCTTAAGATGGAATGGGATGTAGATTTGTGAAGTTTTTCAATAAAGAAGTTCCTTGATGGTGTTTTGATTACAATTTTAAGGAGCTGAAGAAGGATTACACCAAATTGGTAGCAGAGGGCCCCTGCTATTCAAGGAGGTTTTGCATATTTTCTAGATAAGTTGCTTTCAATTCTGTTTTGTCATATTTCCTTACTTAGATTGCTTTCTGAAATCATAGCTTTTAGCATAATTTTTCATGGCAGCCCGGGCATTTGCACATCTTTTTATGACTAATGACATGGAATCAATATTGTCCTTTTGCTGATTTATTTTTCTTAGCTTTTAATTCCAACACTGTTTTGTTTATTTCAGTCTTGCACATTTGCTTTAATAGTTAGATTTAGATATTAAGCTGCTCATGTCATTTTCAGTTACCTCCGAAAGCCATAGCTGGACTAATGGCGAGGGATTGAAGTATGAGTGTGTAGTTTGATATTAGTTTACTTTTCTGCAAGTTAGATATATTAAATTGGTCATGTCATTTTCAGTTACCTCCGAAAGCCATAGCTGGACTAATGGTGAGGGATTGAAGTATGAGTGTGTAGTTTGATATTAGTTTACTTTTCTGCAAGTTAGATATATTAAATTGCTCATGTCATTTTCAGTTACCTCCGAAAGCCATAGCTAGACTAATGGTGAGGGATTGAAGTATGAATGTGTAATTTGATATTAGTTTACTTTTCTGCAAATTAGATATCAGATTGCTCAAGTTGTTTATGAATACCTCCAAAAGCCATAGCGAGACTAATGGTGAGGGGTCAGAATATGAGTTGATGTAATTTGATTTTAGCTTTACTTTGCTTGCAATTCTTGGATTTCTTTGAGCACAGTTTCTTTTGTATTTAGACAACAACAAGGGTAATGGGTTTCATGATCAATAGTTCACTGTTTGTTTGACTAGTATAGTGACACATTTTCATTTTCTTTTAGGAATTAATTTTGCCATTGCATGTTTTAAAACCCTTTTGAAGTTTGGAAAATCATTATAAAAGACATCATTGCCTTGAACATTTATATCCATACTTGTCTTTTAGAATTTCCATCTCACATTAGGAAACCAACCAAGATAAATAAAAATCCAAAAACGACAAAAAGTAAGAGATAGGTTATCTTGCACATATAGTGCGCCACACTTCGTCAGCTTACGAATCTCGGATTGACAAATTAAATGTAGCAATTTAGGACACACTAAATTGACCAAACATTTTGGCGCCGTTGCCGGGGAAGTGTAACTAGGTAGCCTTATTTCTTACTTCTAAAAAAAAATTAATAATTCTTGAGTATGCTCTCTTCCTGTACTTTGTGTGATCTGGAGGATCAGAAAAATGATTGTTATGTAAAAAAAATTAATAATTCTTGAGTATGATCTCCTCCTGCACTTTGTGTGATCTGGAGGATCAGAAAAAGAATTGTTATGTGAAAAAAAAAGGGAGACAAAATAAAACTTCATCATTTCAATTGATTCAACAATTTTAAAAAAAAATTGTTTTCATGAAAAACTTTGATTTCAATAAATTGTTTTGTTTAATTAATATATATGTGTATTTTTAAATATTTGAAAATATAACATACATAATTTTATTAAACAAATCAATTAAAAAAAAGAAAAAAAAAATTAAATTGTTTTGTTACTAAGATATATATGTATATTTTTATTTTTGAAAATATATATATATAATTTTAATAACAAATCATTTAAAAAAAAAAAAATTCAATAAATTGTTTTGTTTAGTAAATTACATATGTATATTTTTAATTTTTCAAAAAAAAAATATGTGTAATTTTAATATAAAAAAAAAAAAAAAAAAAAACAAATAAACAAACAATAACAAAACAAAAACAAAAAATGAAATGGCCATGGCATTTTGAAAATAATGAATTACTCTCAACAGAAAACACAAAAATTCAACCATTTACGATGCTTGCAGCTGTATTATGGCTCAGAAACATCAGTTTTTTTTTTTTTGCTTCTGATAGTGAAAATCACGTAGAAGTTGAAAATGATGAAGGTTAGAATCTTCTTAGAAGCTGAGTTCTATGATGTTTCAGAGCTTATGACAGCATTATCGACCCGTAGGATTCGAGCTGGAAAAGACATCATCAAATTCCCCAAATCTTTGAAAGAATTTGTGAGGCATTCGTGCAATCTCTCGTCTTTCAAACCTATCAAGTTCCCAAATGCCAATTCCTTTTATTATACCAGGCCTGTCAGCCTTACCAATGTCGCCCACCATCACCAAACGCTCCTTGAGATTCATAAGACGTGCTTTCTAATTATACAAATCTGATTTGGAAGGTTGACGGGAATTGTCCCAAAGAACAAGTGTTTGCAGAGATTGATGCAGCTATAACCGAACCTGAAAGAAAACAAACAGAGGTCAAAGCAAAAGCGGCTATGGGTGGCAATTAGTGTAGGGTGACAAATGCATCATGTGCATAGAGTAATTGTTGCAAGCCAAAATCTGTTGGAAAGATCCATTTTTTTTTAAGAATTCGGATTGAAATATTTATGCAAGTTACCAAAATCACAGCAATTAACTCAGGCACGTGGAGCTCTAGCAGAATTGATTTTGTTACAGCGCATTCAGAAAACGCAACTGTTATTGACACGTCATTTTTAAACACGTTTTCTGATCAAACTGAAATGAATTTTGAAAATCCACGACATGGGTTTTTTCGCCAACAGGGTCAGTTAGATAACCCAGAAATCGTTTTACGAAATTCGTGGCGGTCTGGGAGAATTTCTCGGTTCTTTGAAGGCCATTTTTGCCTGCCGCGTGAGGAAAAACGGTTTTTTGTTTGCACAATGGAGAGTTTGAATGGCACTTTGCTTGATTTCACCCATAATTCGGTTTCCTGATCTCCAGGAGGAAGAATTTAAGTTGAACACAAATTCTATCAACCTTGAGCAACGTGGATTCCAGATGATTATGATTCGCCTGAGACTGTTTGGAGATCATGTTCATTCCACTCATATCGCATTTGTTGAATTTGTAATGGCTGAAAGTGCCATACTTGCATTGAACTCTAGTGGTGCAATTGTGAGATCTTTGCCTATAAGGATAAGTCCATCAAAGACACCAGTACACCCCGCATCCTCCATCCTACCATGCATTAAAGAATTACTGGAAGCTACACTGCAATGCTTGTGAATCATATGCATTGTTCTTTTAAGGTTTGAGCAAAGGATATTTTTGTGAGAAGTAATGGTGTTCTGGAGTTCGCTTGTATACAATAGGAGAATGGCATTCTTGTTTTTAGTTTTTATTTTTACTTTTCTTATTTAATAAATTGTTTTGTTTAAATTATATATGTATATATATTTTTTTAAATGTAACATATATAATATTTTAAAGAAAAAAAATTGTATTTTTCAATTTTGTTATTTAAAAAAAATAAAATTAAAAAAAAATGCATTTTTCTTTTCCATTTTTGTTATAAAAAAAAAAAGTCAATAATTTTGAATCAATGAAATGAATAAGTTATTTGCTCACTTTTCTTAAGGTATTGATTAATTTTGGACTAATGATGAAAGATGAATGGCTAATTTTTTATTCAAGATTTTTAGCTACAGAAACCGTCGACATTCTGCAGCTAAAGTCCAATTCCGCAGCTGAAAAACTTCATTGTTCAAATCAGCCTAACTTTCTCATACAAAATCAGATTTTGATGATTCAAGTATCGTTGGAAAGGTCTCAACAAGATCTACATAGTGAGAAATCCATCATTAGAGTTTGAAATGGTAAATAATGAAATAAATTGCTGAAAAGAAGCAACATTCAACTTGCGGCACTAATTCCAAAACATGTATAAATTCTTTTGATTTTTCCTTTGAGAACTTGTTTCATTATTACAAATTCTTAGTTTTGTGTGTAAATATCATAAGTAGAGAGATTTATCACCTCTATCTTTTGATAATCTTACATTCCATTGCAGAAGAAGTATTAGTTTTTTGCAGGTTCTAGGAGGAAGGACAAATGACTACAAGAGAACGGTGTCTCTCTAAGAGACCAATTTGTTTCATAAGAGGATAATCAACAACAAAGAGGAAATATGCTGATGCAAAATTAGATCCAAACACTTGAAACACTTTCAGATACTATTGTCTCCATCACATCCATACCTCATAATAAACCATTCACTTCATTTCACTTCATATTTTCCATTTACATTCACATCCACTTCCCATTTCTTTTTGTCCATTCATAACCCACAAATAAAAGCAAGAGACTCATTCACATGCTTATTGCCCATTTCCATTTCTACTCTCCATTTCCATCTTCCATTTTCATCTTCCATTTCTTGTCATTTTCATTTCGAAAATAAGCCCTGCTTCAATGCAAATTATTGAGTCCATAGTCATTTGAGTCTAAGTTCTTTGTAAAAACACCTTGAGGCTTGCATGCCTTAATGACAAGTTCTCATGCTGACAAACAATGGGAATACATTAATGTCCCTTGTTCGTCGAGATCTTCTCCAAGACCTAAACCCCTTGACAAAAATCATTCGTACCTAGCAAGATGTGTTTGGGCATCTTGACTCTCATTGTCATCAATGGTGAGAGTTCTGGAAACGTCATTGACTAGTGGCATCCATTAATGGCCACTAAGTCAACAATTTCCCTCTATGTTCGACATCGAACATTTTTTCACATAGTGAATTGTGTGAATGAGTTTTGAAGACATGAAGACTATTATTTTCAGCATTTTGGAGCAGATTCAGCAAGTTTTAGTAGGAACAATAAATAGTCATCTTATCTCTTTATCCATGACTCCTCTTGTTCAACCACTTGAGGAAAAATATGATCAGAATTTTGCAGCCACCACACATACACAACTCATCCACATTTAAGGTAAGTGAAGGTATGTTGTTCTCTAATTTTTAGTCATGTAATTAATTAGAATGCTAAAATTGTAACTTTGGAAAAATTCCTCACTCCCTTTTTCACATTGTCATATCTTTAGCTGGGGGGAAGGGACATCATTTCATATCCACATGTCATACACTATCACACATTTTCATTTCATTTCCACCCACATATACTTCCCAACCAACTATTCTTGCAACATGATTCAAAAGATTATATGCCTTGCAAATGATCAATTCATTGATGAAGTAATTGATTCTAAATGTTTTCATAAACTTTGATGCAACAAAGAAAATAAAGAATTGTTACACAAGAACCATTGCTAAAAAAAAAAAAAAATTGGTTGTCACACAAGAACCAACCATTAAAAAAAAAAAAAAAAAAAAAGAAGAAGAAGAAAGAAGAAAAAAAGAAAAATGTTTCAATCAAATGTATTATACTTTGCCAAAAAGGAAAATATCAAGAAGCAAAGTTTGGAATGAATCTATATGAGTCAAAACTTATAAAAGATCAACTCATGGACAAATGAATCATTGCAATAGTTGCACTGAGGACATGTCTGACAACTTGATTAGGGGGGTATGTTGAGTCTCAAAAGTGTTTTCCATATTCATACATATTTCCATTATGTCATTACCATTTATCTCTCATTTCATAACTATCTGACCTAAAACCCTACATCAAGTAACCATTTTCATAAATATATGGATTAGGATCCTTGTCTTCCAAAGTTATTTATTTTATGTGTTTAAAGTGAATTTATGATTAGAAACTAGAAAATTAACATATTTTCATATATCTATATATGTGTTATGAGTTTTGTGACGTGTAGGTCAAAAGGAAGCTTCTAAAAGACCTTTATGTGGCCTTCCAAAACCAAATTCGAATCTGAGTGGAGAAGATCATGGGATTATGAGGACATGTGTCTCATTTCCTTTTTGTATTGAAACTCTAAGATGATATGTCTCATTTCTTAGTTGTGTTGAAACTCTAGAAAGACATGTGTCTTATCATTTCCTATTTTGATTGTAACTCTAGAGATGGAGGGAGAGATTCATGGACTCCCATTAATGAGATGACTCCTCATATTTTGTATAAATAGGAGAAACTTTCTTCTATCATAGGTAATGAGGAAGTAGATTTGTAACAAAGCTTAAGATGGAATGGGATGTAGATTTGTGAAGTTTTTCAATAAAGAAGTTCCTTGATGGTGTTTTGATTACAATTTGAAGGAGCTGAAGAAGGATTAAACCAAATTGGTAGTAGAGGGCCCCTGCTATTCAAGAAGGTTTTGCATGTTTTCTAGATAAGTTGCTTTCAATTTTGTTTTGTCATATTTCCTTACTTAGATTTCTCTCTGAAATCATAGTGTTTAGCATAATTTTTCATAGTAGCCCGGGCATTTGCACATCTTTTTATGACTAATGACATGGAATCAATATTGTCCTTCTGCTGATTTCTTTTTCTTAGTTTTTGTTTAATTCCAGCACTGTTTTGTTTATTTCAGTCTTGCACATTTACTTTAGTAGTTAGTTAGATATTAAATTGCTCATGTCATTATCAGTTACCTCCGAAAGCCATAGCGAGACTAATGGTGAGAGATTGAAGTATGAGTGTGTAGTTTGATATTAGTTTACTTTTCTGCAAGTTAGATATTAAACTGTTCATGTCATTTTCAGTTACCTCGAAAGCCATAGTTGGGACCTAATGGTGAGGGATTAGTATAGTGTGTAGTTTGATATTAATTTACTTTTCAAATTAAATATAGTAAATTGCTCCTGTCATTTTTAGTTTATCTGAGAAAGCCATATGGGCTAGTAGTGAGGATTGAAGTATGAGTATTAATTTGATATTAATTTACTTTTCTACAAATTAGATCCATCAGTTGCATGCTCAAGTTGTTTGTGATTGCCTCCAGCCATAGCGAGACTAATGGTGAGGGGTGAGAATATGAGTTGATGTAATTTGATTTAAGTTTACTTTAATTACCCAATTCTTGGATTTCTTTGAGCATAGTTTCGTTTGTATTTAGACAGCAGCAAGGGTAATGAGTTTCATGATCGATAGTTCACTGTTTGTTTGACTAGTATAGTAGCACATTTTCATTTTCTTTTAGGAATTAATTTTGTCATTGTATGTTTCAAAATCCTTTTGAAGTTTGAAGTATGGGAAATCATTATAAAGGACATCATTTTCTTAAACATTCATAACCATACTTGTCTTTTAAAATTTCCATCTCACATTAGGAAACCAACCAAGATAAATAAAAATCCAAAAACGACAAAAAGTAAGAGATAGGTTATCTTGCACATATAGTGCGCCACACTTCGTCAGCTTACGAATCCCGAATTGACAAATTAATGTAGCAATTCAGGACACACTAAATTGACCAAACATTTTGGCGCCATTGCCGGAGAAGTGTAACTAGGTAGCCTTATTTCTTACATCTAAAAAAATTAATAATTCTTGAGTATGCTCTCCTCCTGCACTTTGTGTGATCTGGAGGATTAGAAAAATGATTGTTATGTAAAAAAAAAAATTAATAATTCTTGAGTATGCTCTCCTTTTGCACTTTGTGTGATCTGGAGGATCAGAAAAAGAATTGTTATGTGAAAAAGAAAAAAAAGGAAGACAAAATAAAACTTCATCATTTCAATTGATTCAACAATTAAAAAAAATTGTTTTTCATGAAAAACAATTCAATAAATTGTTTTGTTTAATTAATATATATGTGTATTTTTAAATTTTTGGAAAATATAACATACATAATTTTATTAAACAAATCAATTAAAAAAAAAAAATAGAAAAAAAAAAATAATAATAATAATTAAATTGTTTTGTTACTAAGATATATATATATATTTTTATTTTTGAAAATATATATATAATTTTAATAACAAATCATTTAAAAAAATAAAAAAATTTCAATAAATTGTTTTGTTTAGTAAATTACACATATGTATATTTTAATTTTCAAAAAAAAAATACTTGTAGTAATTTTATTAACAAAAAAAAAACAAAACAATAACAAATCAATAAACAAAATGAAATGGCCATGGCATTTTGAAAAAAATGAATTACTCTCAACAGAAAACATAAAATTCAACCATTTACGATGCTTGCAGCTGTATTATGGCTCGGAAACATCAGATTTTTTTTTTGCTTCTGATAGTGAAAATCACGTAAAAGTTGAAAATGATGAAGGAGTTAGAGATGCTGCAAAGTTGCTAGGTTGCAGTGTTTCAGAGCTTATGACAGCATTATCGACCCGTAAGATTCGAGCTGGAAAAGACATCATCAAATTCCCCAAATCCTTGAAAGAATTTGTGAGGCATTCGTGCAATCTCTCGCCATTCAAACCTATCAAGTTCCCAAATGCCAATTCCTTTTATTATACTAGGCCTGTCAGCCTTACCAATGCTGCCCACCATCACCAAACACTCCTTGAGATTCATAAGACGTGCTTTCTAATTATACAAATCTGATTTGGAAGGTTGACGGGAATCATCCCAAAAAACAAGTGTTTGCAGAGATTGATGCAGCTATAACCGAACCTGAAAGAAAACAAACAGAGGTCAAAGCAAAAGTGGTTATGGGTGGCAATTAGTGTAGGGTGTCAAATGCATCATGTGCATAGAGTAATTGTTGCAAGCCAAAATCTGTTGGAAAGATACATTTTTTTTGAAGAATTCGGATTGAAATATTTATGCAAGTTACCAAAATCACAGCAATTAACTCAGGCACGTGGAGCTCTAGCAGAATTGATTTTGTTACAGCGCATTCAGAAAACGCAACTGTTATTGACACGTCATTTTTAAACACGTTTTCTGATCAAACTGAAATGAATTTTGAAAATCCACGATATGGGTGTTTTCGCCAACAGGGTCAATTAGATAACCAGAAATCGTTTTACGAAATTCGTGGCGGTCTGGGAGAATTTCTCGGTTCTTTGAAGGCCATTTTTGCTTGCCGCGTGAGGAAAAACGGTTTTCTGTTTGCACAATGGAGAGTTTGAACGGCACTTTGCTTGATTTCATCCATAATTCGGTTTCCTAATTTCCAGGAGGAAGAATTTAAGTTGAACACAAATTCTATCAACCTTGAGCAACGTGGATTCCAGATGATTATGATTCGCCTGAGACTGTTTGGAGATCATGTTCATTCCACTCATATCGCATTTGTTGAATTTGTAATGGCTGAAAGTGCCATACTTGCATTGAACTGTAGCGGTGCAATTGTGAGATCTTTGCCTATAAGGATAAGTCCATCAAAGACACCAGTACGCCTCGCATCCTCCATCCTACCATGCATTAAAGAATTACTGGAAGCTACACTGCAATGCTTGTGAATCATATGCATTGTTCTTTTACAATTTGAGCAAAGGATATTTTTGTGGGAAGAAGAATTATTAATGGTGTTCTGGAGTTCGCTTGTATACAATAGGAGAATGGCATTTTTGTTTTTAGTTTTTATTTTTAATTTTCTTATTTAATAAATTGTTTTGTTTAAATTATATATGTATATATATTTTTTAAAATGTAACATATATAATATTTAAAATTAAAAAAAAAAATTGTATTTTTTTCAATTTTGTTATTTAAAAAAAAAAAAAATTTGCATTTCTCTGTTTCAATTTTTTTATTTAAAAAAAAAAAAATTGCATTTCTCTTTTGTTGTTAAAAAAAATAAAAATAAAATAAAATAATTTTTTTTGAAATGAATAAGTTATTTGCTCACTTTTCTGAAGGTATTGATTAATTTTGGACTGATGATGAAAGATGAATGGCTAACTTTTTATTCAATATTTTTAGCTACAGAAACCGTCGACATTCTGCAGCTAAAGTCCAATTCTGCAGCTATTCTCCAATTCCGCAGCTGTTCTCCAATTCCGCAGCTAAAGTCCAATTCCGCAGTTGTTCCCCAATTCTGCAGCTGAAAAACCTCATTTTTCAAATCAGCCTAACTTTCTCATACAAAATCATATTTTGATGATTTAAGTATCGTTGGAAAGGTCTCAACAAGATCTACACAATGAGAAATCCATCATTAGAGTTTGAAATGGTAAATAATGAAATAAATTGCTGAAAAGAAGCTACATTCAACTTGAGGCACTAATTCCAAAACATGTATAAATTATTTTGATTTTTCCTTTGAAGAACTTGTTTCATTAATACAAATTCTTAGTTTTGTGTGTAAATATCATAGCTAGAGAGATTGATCACCTCTCTCCCTTTGAGAATCTTACATTCCATTGTAGAAGAAGTATTAGTTTTTTTTGCAGGTTCCAGGAGGAAAGACAAATAACTACAAGAGAATGGTGTCTCTCTAAGAGACCAAGTTGTTTCATAAGAGGATGATCAGCAACAAAGAGGAAATATGCTGATGTAAAATGAGATCCAAACACTTGAAAAACTTTCAGATACTATTGTCTCCATCACATCCATACCTCATAATAAACCATTCACCTCATTTCACTTCATATTTTCCATTTACATTCACATCCACTTTCCATTTCTTTTTGCCCATTCATAACCCATAAATAAAAGCAAGAGGCTCATTCACATGCTTATTGCCCATTGCCATTTCTACTCTCCATTGCCATCTTCCATTTTCATCTTCCATTTCTTGTCATTTTCTTTCCGCAAATAAGCCCTACTTCAATGCAAATTATTGAGTCCATAGTCCTTTGAGTCTAAATTCTTTGTAAAAGCACCTTGAGGCTTGCATGCCTTAATGGCAAGATCTCATGCTGACAAACAATGAGAATACATTAATGTCCCTTGTTCGTCAAATTTTCTAGGTGACTCGACATCAACAAAATCATTCGTACCTAGCAAGATGTGTTTGGGCATCTTGATTCTCATTGTCATCAATGGTGATAGTTCTCGTGTTGACTAGTGGCATCCATTAATGGCCACTAAGTCAACAATTTCCTACTATGTTCGACATCAGAACATCTTTTCACATAGTAGAATTGTGCAATGAGTTTTGAAGACATAAGAAGACTATTATTTCGGAATTTTGAGGCAGTTCGTGAGCAATTTGGTAAAGACAATAAAAAGTCATCTCATCTCTTTATCCATGACTCCTCTTGTTTAAACCACTTGAAGAAGAATATGGTCAGAATTTTGCAGCCACCACACATACACAACTCATCCACATTTAAGGTAAGTGAAGGTATGTTGTTTTCTAATTTTTAGTCATGTAATTCATTAGAATGCTAAAATTGTAACTTTGGAAATTCCTCACTCCCTTTTTCACATTGTCATATCTTTAGTTGGGGGGGGAAGGGACATCATTTCATATCCACATGTCATCACACATTTTCATTTCATTTCCACCCACATATGCTTCCCAACCAACTATTGTTGCAACATGATCCAAAAGATTATATGCCTTGCAAATGATCAATTCATTGATGAAGTAATTGATTCTAAATGTTTTCATGAACTTTGACGCAACAAAGAAAATAAAGCATTGTTACACAAGAACCATTGCTCAAAAAAAAAAAAAAAAAAAATTTGGTTGTCACACAAGAACCAACCATTAAAAAAAAAAAGGTTGCAATCAAATGTATTATACTTTGCCAAAAAGAAAATATCAAGAAGCAAAGTTTGGAACGAATCTATATGAGTCAAAACTCATAAAATATCAACTCATGGACAAACGAATCATTGCAATAGTTGCATGAAGACATGCAACAATTTGATTGGAGAATCTGATTCAAGTCTCAAAATGTTTCCATATTCATACATATTTCCAAAACATGTCATAACCATTTAGCTCTTATTTCATAGCCATTTTGACCTAAAACCCTACATGTTAACCATTTTCATAAATATATGGGTTAGGATCCTTGTTTTCTAAAGTTATTTATTTTATGTATTTTAAGTGAATTTATGATTAGAAACTAGAAAATTAACATAGTTTCATATATCTATATGTATGTGTTATGAGTTTTGTGACATGTGTAGGTCAAGGAGACTTCTAGAGGCCATATGTGACACTCTAAGGCCAAATTCGAATTTGGTTGGAGAAGATTATGGGATTAAGAGGATATGTGTCTCACTTCCTTGTTGTTGTGAAACTCTAAGAGAGGATAATCTTCTCATTCCTCAAGTTGTGTTGAAACTCTAGAAAGACATGTGTCTTATCATTTCCTATTTTGATTATAACTCTAGAGATGGAGGGAGAGATTCATGGAATCCCATTAATGAGATGACTCCTCATATTTTGTATAAATAGGAGAAGGTTTCTCCTGTCATAGGTAATGAGGAAGTAATGAGGAAGTAGATTTGTAAAAAAGCTTAAGATGGAATGGGATGTAGATTTGTGAAGTTTTTCAATAAAGAAGTTCCTTGATGGTGTTTTGATTACAATTTTAAGGAGCTGAAGAAGGATTACACCAAATTGGTAGCACAGGGCCCCTGCTATTCAAGGAGGTTTTGCATGTTTTCTAGATAAGTTTCTTTCAATTTTGTTTTGTCATATTTCCTTACTTAGATTGCTTTATGAAATCATAGCTTTTAGCATAATTTTTCATGGTAGCTCGGGCATTTGCACATCTTTTTATGACTAATGACATGGAATCAATATTGTCCTTCTGCTTATTTCTTTTTCTTAGTTTTTGTTTAATTCGACAACATTTGTTTATTTGATTTTGTACATTTGCTTTACATTGATTAGATTAGATATTAAATTGCTTTCAGGTGTTTCGATTTACCTCGAAAGCCATTGTTTGGACTAATGGTGAGGGATTGAAGTATGAGTGTGTATTTTTGATATTAGTTTACTTTTCTATGAAGTTAGATATATTAAATTGCTCATGTCATTTTGGAGTTACCTCAGAAAGCCGCCATTTGGACTAATGGTGAGGGGTTGAAGTATAGTGTAGTTTGATATTAGTTTACTTTTCTGCAAGTTAGATATATTAATTGCTCGCTGTTATTTTGATTACCTCCAAAAGCCATAGCTAGACTAATGGTGAGGGATTGAAGTATATGAGTGTGTAATTTGATATTAGTTTATTTTTCTGCAAATTAGATATCAGATTGCTCAAGTTGTTTATGATGACCTCCGAAAGCCAAAGCGAGACTAATGGTGAGGGGTCAGAATATGAGTTGATGTAATTTGATTTTAGCTTTACTTTGCTTGCAATTCTTTGATTTATTTGAGCACAGTTTCTTTTGTATTTAGACATCAACAAGGGTAATGGGTTTCATGATCAATAGTTCACTGTTTGTTTGACTAGTATAGTGGCACATTTTCATTTTCTTTTAGGAATTAATTTTGTCATTACATGTTTTAAAACCCTTTTGAAGTTTGAAGTTTGAGAAATCATTATAAATGACATCATTGCCTTGAACATTTATATCCATACTTGTCTTTTAGAATTTCCATCTCACATTAGGAAACCAACCAAGATAACTAAAAATCCAAAAACGATAAAAAGCAGAAAGGGTCCTCTTGCCTTATAGTCGCCACACTTTGTCAGGCTGGATCGGATTGACAAATTAAATGTAGCAATTTAAGTTCACTAAATTGACCAAACATTTTGCTTAGTTCTTAGGGAAGTGTAACTAGGTAACCTTATTTCTTACATCTAAAAAAAAATTAATAATTCATAAGTAATATATCACACGCTGTGTGATCTGGAGGATGAAAAATAATTGTTATGTAAAAAAAATTTAATAATTCTTGAGTATGCTCTCCTCCTGCACTTTGTGTGATCTGGAGGATCAGAAAAAGAATTGTTATGTGAAAAAAAAAAGGAGACACAATAAAACTTCATCATTTCAATTGATTCAACAATTTAAAAAAAAAATTGTTTTCATGAAAAACTTTGATTTCAATAAATTGTTTTGTTTAATTAATATATATGTGTATTTTTAAATTTTTGAAAATATAACATACATAATTTTATTAAACAAATCAATTAAAAAAAAAAATGAAAAAAAAAAAAATAATAATAATAATTAAATTGTTTTGTTACTAAGATATATATGTATATTTTTATTTTTGAAAATATATATATAATTTTAATAACAAATCATTTAAAAAAAAAATTTCAATAATTGTTTTTTTTTATTAAATTACATATGTATATTTTTAATTTTTCAAAAAAAAAATAACATGTGTAATTTTATTAAAAAAAAAAAAAAAAAAAAAAAAAAAACAACAAAAAAACAAAACAATAACAAATCAATAAACAAAATGAAATGGCCATGGCATTTTGAAAAAAATGAATTACTCTCAACAGAAAACATAAAATTCAACCATTTACGATGCTTGCAGCTGTATTATGGCTCAGAAACATCAGATTTTTTTTTGGATTCTGATAGTGAAAATCACGTAGAAGTTGAAAATGATGGAGTTAGAGATGCTGCAAAGCTGCTAGGTTGCAGTGTTTCAGAGCTTATGACAGCATTATCGACCCGTAGGATTCGAGCTGGAAAAGACATCATCAAATACCCCAAATCCTTGAAAGAATTTGTGAGGCATTCGTGCAATCTCTCGCCATTCAAACCTATCAAGTTCCCAAATGCCAATTCCTTTTATTATACCAGGCCTGTCAGCCTTACCAATGCCGTCTGCCATCATCAAACGCTCCTTCAGATTCATAAGACGTGCTTTTCTAATTATACAAATATGATTTGAAGGTTGACGGAATCGTCCCAAAAACGAGTGTTTGCGAGTTGATGCGGCTATAGCAAGATACGAAAGAAACAAACGGAGGTCAAAGCAAAAGCGAGCCGTGGTGGCAATTAGTGTAGGGTGCAAGTGTCATGTGCATGAGTAATTGTTGCAAGCCAAAATTTGTTGGAAAGATCCATTTTTTTTTGAAGAATTCGGATTGAAATATTAAATTTATACGAGTTACCAAAATGGAGACAATTAACTCGAAGACCGTGGAGCTCTAGCGAGAATTGATTTTCGGCGCATTCGAGAAAACACTAGCTGACCCATTGACTTCGTCATTTTCCTGAAACACGTTTTCTGATCAAATAAATGATTTTAGAAATCCCGACGTGGGTTTTCGCCAACGAAGGTCAATTAGATAGCAGAAATCGTTTTACGAAGTTCGTGGCATGCAGGGAGAATTTCTCGGTTCTTTGAAGGCCATTTTTTCCTGCCGCGTGAGGAAAAACAGTTTTCTGTTTGCACAATGGAGAGTTTGAACGGCACTTTGCTTGATTTCACGCATAATTCGATTTCCTGATCTCCAGGAGGAAGAATTTAAGTTGAACACAAATTCTATCAACCTTGAGCAACGTAGATTCCAGATGATTATGATTCGCCTGAGACTGCTTGGAGATCATGTTCATTCCACTCATATCGCATTTGTTGAATTTGTAATGGCTGAAAGTGCCATACTTGCATTGCACTGTAGTGGTGCAATTGTGAGATCTTTGCCTATAAGGATAAGTCCATCAAAGACACCAGTACGCCCCCGCATCCCCCATCCTACCATGCATTGAAGAATTACTGGAAGCTACACTGCAATGCTTGTGAATCATATGCATTGTTCTTTTAGAGTTTAAGCAAAGGATATTTTTGTGGGAAGTAATGGTGTTCTAGAGTTTATTGGAGTTCGCTTGTGTACAATAGGAGAATGGCATTATTTGTTTTTAATTTTTAATTTTTACTTTTCTTATTTAATAAATTGTTTTTGTTTAAATTATATATGTATATATATTTTTAAAATGTAACATATGTAATATTTAAAAAATAAATAAAAATTGTATTTTTTCAATTTTGTTATTTTAAAAAAAAAAAAATTGCATTTCTCTTTTTCAATTTTGTTATTTAAAAACAAAATAATAATAATAATTTGCATTTCTCTTTTTCAATTTTGTTATTAAAAAAAAAATAAAAAAAAATTGAATCAATGAAATGAATAAGTTATTTGCTCACTTTTCTGAAGGTATTGATTAATTTTGGACTGATAATGAAAGATGAATGGCTAACTTTTTATTCAAATATTTTTAGCTACAGAAACCGTCGACATTTCGCAGCTAAAGTCCAATTCCGCAGTTGTTCTCCAATTCCGCAACTGAAAAACCTCATTGTTCAAATCAGCCTAACTTTCTCATACAAAATCAGATTTTGATGATTTAAGTATCGTTGGAAAGGTCTCAACAAGATCTACACAATGAGAAATCCATCATTAGAGTTTGAAATGGTAAATAATAAAATAAATTGCTGAAAAGAAGCTACATTCAACTTGAGGCACTAATTCCAAAACAGGTATAAATTCTTTTGATTTTTCCTTTGAGAACTTGTTTCATTAATAAAAATTCTTAGTTTTATGTGTAAATATCATAACTAGAGAGATTGATCACCTCTCTCCTTTGATAATCTTACATTCCATTGCAGAAGAAGTATTAGTTTTTTTTGCAGGTTCCAGGAGGAAAGACAAATAACTACAAGAGAATGGTGTCTCTCTAAGAGACCAATTTGTTTCATAAGAGGATGATCAGCAACAAAGAGGAAATATGTTGATGTAAAATCAGATCCAAACATTTGAAAAATTTTCAGATACTATTGTCTCCATCACATCCATACCTCATAATAAACTATTCACCTCATTTCACTTCATATTTTCCAATTACATTCACATCCACTTTCCATTTCTTTTTGTCCATTCATAACCCACAAATAAAAGCAAGAGGCTCATTCACATGCTTATTTCCCATTTCCATTTCTACTCTCCATTGCCATCTTCCATTTTATTCTTCCATTTCTTGTCATTTTCATTCCGTAAATAAGCCCTGCTTCAATGCAAATTATTGAGTCTATAGTCCTTTGAGTCTAAGTTCTTTGTAAAAACACCTTGAGGCTTGCATGCCTTAATGGCAAGTTCTCATGCTGACAAACAATGAGAATACATTAATGTCTCTTGTTCGTCAGATCTTCTAGGTGACTCGACATCAGCAAAATCATTCGTGCCTAGCAAGATGTGTTTGGGCATCTTGACTCTCATTGTCATCAATAGTGAGAGTTCTCGTGTTGACTAGTGGCATCCATTAATGGCCACTAAGTCAATAATTTCCTACTATGTTCGACATCAGAACATCTTTTCACATAGTAGGAATTGTGCCAATGAGTTTTGAAGACATGAAGACTATTATTTTCAGCATTTTGGAGCAGATTCAACAAGTTTTAGTAGGAGCAATAAAAAGTCATCTCATCTCTTTATCCATGACTCCTCTTGTTCAGCCACTTGAAGAAGAATATGATTAGAATTTTGCAGCGACCACACATACACAACTCATCCACATTTAAGTTAAGTGAAGGTATGGTGTTTTCTAATTTTTAGTCATGTAATTCATAAGAATGCTAAAATTGTAACTTTGGAAAAATTCCTCACTCCATTTTTCACATTGTCATATCTTTAGTTGGGGGGAAGGGACATCATTTCATATCCACATGTCATACACTATCACACATTTTCATTTAATTTCCACCCACATATACTTCCCAACCAACTATTGTTGCAACATGATCCAAAATATTATATGCCTTGCAAATGATCATTTCATTGATGAAGTAATTGATTCTAAATGTTTTCATGAACTTTGATGCAACAAAGAAAATAAAGCATTGTTACACAAGAACCATTGCTCAAAAAAAAATAAAATTTTTTGGTTGTCACACAAGAACCAACCATTAAAAAAAATGTTGCAATCAAATGTATTATACTTTGCCAAAAAGAAAATATCAAGAAGAAAAGTTTGGAACGAATCTATATGAGTCAAAACTCATAAAAGATCAACTCATGGACAAATGAATCATTGCAATAGTTGCATGAGGACATGCAACAACTTCAGTTGGGGAGTATGTTGAGTCTCAAAAGTGTTCTCCATATTCATACATATTTCCATTATGTCATAACCATTTAGCTCTTATTTCATAGCCATTTGACCTAAAACCCTACATCAAGTAACCATTTTCATAAATATATGGGTTAGGATCCTTGTTTTCCAAAGTTATTTATATTATGTATTTTAAGTGAATTTATGATTAGAAACTAGAAAATTAACATAGTTTCATATATCTATATATGTGTTATGAGTTTTTGTGACATGTGTAGGTCAAAATGAGACTTCTAGAAGACCTTTATGTGGCACTCTAAGGCCAAATTCGAATTTGGTTGAAGAAGATTATGGGATCAAGAGGATATGTGTCTCACTTCCTTGTTGTATTGAAACTCTAAGAGGATATGTGTCTCGTTTCTTAGTTGTGTTGAAACTCTAGAAAAACATGTGTCTTATTATTTCCTATTTTGATTGTAACTCTAGAGATGGAGGGAGAGATTCATGGACTCCCATTAATGAGATGACTCCTCATATTTTGTATAAATAGGAGAAGCTTTCTCCTATCATAGGTAATGAGGAAGTAATGAGGAAGTAGATTTGTAACAAAGCTTAAGATGGAATGTGATGTAGATTTGTGAAGTTTTTCAATAAAGAAGTTCCTTGATGGTGTTTTGATTACAATTTTAAGGAGCTAAAGAAGGATTACACCAAATTGGTAGCAGAGGGCCCTTGCTATTCAAGGAGGTTTTGCATGTTTTCTAGATAAGTTGCTTTCAATTTTGTTTTGTCATATTTCCTTACTTAGATTGCTTTCTGAAATTATAGCTTTTAGCATAATTTTTCATGGCAGCCCGGGCATTTGCACATCTTTTTATGACTAATGACATGGAATCAATATTGTCCTTCTGCTGATTTTTTTTTCTTAGTTTTTGTTTAATTCCAGCACTATTTGTTTATTTCAGTTTTGTACATTTGCTTTATTAGTTAGATTAGATATTAAATTGCTCATGTCATTTTCAGTTACCTCCGAAAGCCATAGCTGGACTAATGGTGAGGGATTGAAGTATGAGTGTGTAGTTTGATATTAGTTTACTTTCTGCAAGTTAGATATATTAAATTGCTCATGTCATTTTTAGTTACCTCCGAAAGCCATAGTGAGACTAATGGTGAGGGATTGAAGTATGAGTGTGTAGTTTGATATTAGTTTACTTTTCTGCAAGTTAGATATTAAATTGTTCATGTCATTTTCAGTTACCTCCGAAAGCCATAGCGAGACTAATGGTGAGGGATTGAAGTATGAGTGTATAATTTGATATTAGTTTACTTTTCTGCAAATTAGATATCAGATTGCTCAAGTTGTTTATGATTACCTCCGAAAGCCATAGCGAGACTAATGGTGAGGGGTCAGAATATGAGTTGATGTAATTTGATTTTAGCTTTACTTTGCTTGTAATTCTTGGATTTCTTTGAGCACAGTTTCTTTTGTATTTAAACAGCAGCAAGGGTAATGGGTTTCATGATCAATAGTTCACTGTTTGTTTGACTAGTATAGTGGCACATTTTCATTTTTTTTTAGGAATTAATTTTGTCATTGCATGTTTTAAAACCCTTTTGAAGTTTGAAGTTTGGGAAATCATTATAAAGGACATCATTGCCTTGAACATTTATATCCATACTTGTCTTTTAGAATTTCCATCTCACATTAGGAAACCAACCAAGATAAAAACCCCCAAGATAAATAAAAAATCCAAAAACGACAAAAAGTAAGAGATAGGTTATCTTGCACATATAGTGCGCCACACTTCGTCAGCTTACGAATCCCGGATTGACAAATTAAATGTAGCAATTTAGGACACACTAAATTGACCAAACATGATGCTCTTGTGTTCTATTGGTTAATCAATGAATACATTATTTGTTTAATGAGAAGTAAAAATTGGTTAATGGTGATCCAATCAACATTATACTGATTCACTTCCCCTCTCAATATAACCAAGTTTCTAATATAGGGATTTAGTATTCTAGTCTAAATAGAGATTTATCTAAGGATTGAGGAGTTAGTTCCTCATCAATATGTAATCATCTTATTTAACTGAGTTGTCAAGGAAGTTAGAAATATTTGGTTATATTAGATATTTCCCTTGTATGGAAGATAAGATCCACCTTAGTGTATCTCAATAGAACCATTCTATTATATGTAAAGAAATATAAAATTATTGGTAGGTAGAAAGGAGAGAATAGGAAATAGAGAGGCTAAGGGACCAAGAGAGGTCCAAGAGTAAGAGAGGAGAGCACCAATAATCGTGTAAATCAAGCCATGTCGTACAAATAGTTTGTTTAATATGAATTATGAGAATTTATTCTCCATTAATGCATGTATCTACTTGGTCTCTGTGTTTCAGTTAATGTGTTCTTATGGATGAGTGTTTTGAAGACTATTATTGAACACAAACAAATCTAGTTTGATATTGCGATGGTCAATATTATCATTTGAGTGAGAAATGGGAGTAGTTGAAGGATTCAATGATTGAGGATTGAGTCAAGGGATTTATCGCAAGATTCCATAATTATATATTAACAAAAAATATAGCTACATAATGGTTATGATTATCAAAGATAAAATGTTGGGGCTCAACCATTGAAAACGTTGAAGAAAGAGGATCAAGTCATTTTTGTAAAGAGTGATGAATAGCCATAATGGTAGTCCCAAATCTATAACTAGAATTAGTGGAGTTTAAAAAATAAGTAAACAACATGATGTTTATTTGAACCATTGTGGTTCCGTACGAGATTCCAAAGCACGGTTAAAAAAATAAATCACACAAGATATAATTTCATTGATTGACGAGGTCAAAGATTAGCTGTCAAGTGATAGTAATCAGATAGTATGGAATTCGAGTTAGACAAAGAGTGCGATCTTAAAACAAGACCAGATCTATTTTAGTCCTTGATCCATCAGTTTACAAAGACATGAATACTTCCATCAAAGAAGTATGCCAACATATAGAATCTGGTCCTCCACCATCTAGCTTAACCAAAACTAATCGACTTAAGAACCAACCAAATTGTCGAATGAGCAGATCTCCTCTTTTCATTTAATATTTGGCTTGGGACCCACATTTAGTATTATGGGCTTGGTTGACATGTAGGCTTTGAAGTAATTCGATACTCCAATCAAAACCTGGATCTAAATATTAGCAAACTGAAATCATTATTTGGCATGAGCTCCACATTGAGAAGAAAAGGTATATCTATCCTTCAAATCATTTGTGTTTAATTGAAATGATTTATCTATAGATCCATAAAGATGAATGGAACATGGATTAGAGTGATATAGTTATCCAAATTGATAAAGTAATCCAGGCTTGTGGTAAAGTTAAGACCATTAGGATCACCTGACCAAGTTTAAAGCACTTTGTCACGAGAACTTAAGTTTTAGCTCCTTTTTGGGTATAAAAAGGAAACATCAATTTTCAAGGGAATAAGGTTTAAGTTCCTTTTAGGTTAAAATATTGGTTCTAGCCCATGGTCGCATAAGAATACATATTCAAGGACCTGGGAGCTAATGGTTGGAAAAAGAGAGATTTTTCACATGAATATTGTATGAGAGCTAAGTAGAGTTTGGGTTGTGGATTTAATACAATTCATACTTGAATAGACCAATCCATAACCTTTATTTAGAGAGATATTGTGGTATTTCCCCACATTAAATTTAATATCAATCAACAAATTAGAACGAGAATACTTTAATTTGGGCTACCATGTGTATGAGGAATGGAGATCGGTCACATCAAGTGGTATAATAGCGGGATTAAAACCTACTCATTTGAATATTGTATGGACTATAGTTGGAGAATTCATCAATAGTTTGTCAACACATTGAAGGGAAATATGTAGGTATAGAGATTTTAGGTATGAGGTAATATGTTTATTCTACTTCATAATGAATTGAGCATATGTGTTTAAAAGTGACGAGAAAGAAGTTATTTTTTTTCAAGAATGGATGATTAGATAAGAATATGGAACATAGGGAATCTGGTGCAAAGGAGAATACAATTCCAACCAAGAAAAAGAGATGGGGATAATTGTCATTGGAAAAGTTTGAAGAAAGCATAGAGAAGACTAGTAGTAAAAAAATATTGTAGTAAAGTGAAGTAAAGAACATATAAAGTTCTTTGAGGAACAAATATATTGAGAATCAATGGGTAACATATTATTTTTATTTTCAAATTAAATCTAGATAAATAAATTTGATTGCAGGTCACAATGGAAAGAGAAATAAATTTTGTGGTAACCCTTGTAGCAGAGATTGTATAACATAGAAAGAAGAAAAAATTCCAATTTAGGTTGAGTATAAACTGTTGATATACCTCCAAATGTGGGTAGAGTTGTCCAAAGAAAGATCAGGTGAAGCTCTTAAGACTGAGTAGAGTGAAAAATCCTAGAGCAAAGGAAGCTAAAAATGTTCCAAAGGAGAGAACTAGTGGTACCAAAATGCCAAGTTCAAAGAAGAGAATCTTGGTGAGGTACTTGTAATAGGGTGAAACAAAGTTTCTATCACATAGTCTTAGTGCAGCTCACAAGTGGATGATAAAGTTCAGAGGGGAAGAGTGAAGATGTCATTAGAGAACATTTCAGCCTAAAAGTGGCCTCCTAAGGAAAAATACAAAAATATTAGTTAAAGTAATAAAATAAGAGTTATGAATTTTGGAGGGAAAAGAAGAAAACTACAATTTTTAATTTTATTTGTCTTATCTCCTTAAAGGTTTACTCAAATTTCAAGTGTGGGCACTCATTGGATGCATAATTTAATTCCAAATTCAATGAGTACCCATTATGCATAATTTTGAGAAGACCCACACTGATAAAAATTGAAGATACATTAAATTGTGTGTTCAACACACTATTTAATGTATCTTCATTTTTTATCAATGCAGATCTTCTCAGAATTATGCATAATTGGTACTCGTTGGATTTTGATTTAATTATGCATCCAAAAAGTGTCTACTCTTGAAATTTGATTAAACCTGTAAGGAGATAAGCCAAAAATACAATTAAAAATTATATTTTTTCTTCCTTTCCCTCCAAAATATTTCAATGTACCTCTTTTTAAATTGAAAGGATTTTGATTGGTTTACATATTATGACATGGAAATTACATGAACATTTCGTGGGAAATTTTAGGTTGAATTTTCCTCTAATGGATAGTCATGAGAAGGGTTTGAAGGAAATCCACAACATAATGGAGGAAAATTCCAAATAAAATGGCACAAAGATGAAGAAGATGATTCAAAATGAATTGGAATGAGAAATGGCGAGATGAAGGAAAAAATCAACATAATGATGATGATGCTAAAGGAAAGTGGAAAATACTAGAGATGTGGATGGTGAATGAAGAAGCGGGCTAAATTTTTGTTAAATAATTGTTTGCAAGAAATTTGAAGAAGAATTTGCAGCACATGATGAGTGTTTGGTTGAAGGAAGAGGAACTCAGAGAAACTAAGTATGAGGAAGAATAATTTCATTATTGTGAACCAGAGTAGGGAATTATGTTTGAAGAAGAAAATCAAATTTGGGATGATTTCTTGACGTGCTTGGAAAAATCAGGTCAACATGAAGATCTAATAACAAAGACAACAAAGGAGGCTAGAGAGCCTTATGTTTTTAAAACTAAAGATTGGTGTGTGAATGCAAGTATTGAAGATAAATGCCAATCGTTGGACACTATCATGAAAATAGGAGAAGATGAAGAAATTATTTTCGAAGCATTGAAGATGGATATAATGAGAAAATTGTCACATGCATGGAAAAGGAAAAATTGTATGATAAAGTAAATTGAAGTATAACTTATGCACAATCAAAGGATATAACTTCTTAATACAGTAAGAAGGAGGAAAAAGGAGATGAAAAAAACATTTGTATGTAATGCTAAAATATTTTGAGGAAGCTGATTTTGTATGTATAGGTACGAGGGTAGTTTAGACAAGAGAAAAGGAGAAACAAATGTCTCATGGGATTGAAATATTATTTCATTAAGCACAAGAGGATTATGAAACAAAAATGATAAGATTCTAGCATATGGAGAGAGGTATGACAACCTTGGAAATGCAAATTTGAATGCATAATTGAGGATTATAGAAGAATGGCTAGTAAATCCAAAGGTTGAGCACTTTAGGGAGATTTCATACATGAAACATTAAGAGGAATAAAGTAGAAAATGCCATCAAAAGAATGAAAAATATGAATAAGAGGTTGAAAAGGAGACAAATGCATATGGAAGGACACCATAATACATGGTTGGAGTCGGCAGTGGAGAAAAGGAAGAAATCATCCTTTTGATTGATGGTAATTTTTGATGATTTAATGTTTGTTTCAATTTAAAATTCAGGTGCAAATGAGAGTGTGGAAAATGGACGTAAACCTTTCATAAAGTAGTCATGGAGGAGGAAATGAAATGCCTTAAATATATTTGAAGATTTTTCTAGTGAAAATCAAATGAATTTGGAAGCCATAAATTTTTTCACTTTGAAGCAAAGTTGCGATGGAGTAGTGTCAACAACATGGATCAACAAAGGAATGTCTTGGACATATATAATGGAAATACATGTATGTTAATGAATAAATTTCCTAAGAAAAGGTATGATAAAGTGAAAAAATAGTCAACAACAAAATGTGGTTGACTGTAAGAGAGTATATCAACAAGGTCAGTGGAGCATTGAAAATAAAATTATGGAAAATTGGAAAATTAAGGACAACAATAACACATAAACAACTACAAAACATGAAGAGGACATAGCTAATGATAGTTTTCAACATCAAGATAAAGTTTTCTAATGACGATCATGACAGTAAGGAAAGTGGACAGTGAAAAAACAAAGGTTGGGATCTGGGAGGATAAGAAATTGTAGTAGATGCACCTACAATTGAAAAGTGTTAGAAAACAAAGGTGAAAGGTACAACCAAAAGAAACAGACTCATGAATAGGATTCCATGAACTATTTTTTACCTAGTGATTTTGATGCATGAGAATGAAACTTAAGTCAATCATTGGTGGCAAGGCCTAAGAGGGGTATTGTAATTTACTAAATGGAGTGGGTTTCCTTAATTTAATTAAAGCCAATTTAATGAAATTAAAGATAGGTATTTAGTTTTCTAGTCTAAATAGAGATTTATTTAAGAATTGAGGATTTAGTTCCTCATCGACATGTAATCATCGTATTTAAGTGATTTGTTGAGGAAGTTAGAATATTATGCTATATTAGATGCTTTCCTCACATGGAAGATTGGATCCACCTATATTGGATCTCAACAGAACCATTCTATTTTATATAAAGAAATATATAATGATTAGTACGTACAAGGAGAGAATAGGGAAAAGAGGTTAAGGGACCAAGAGAGGTCCAAGAGGAAGAGAGGAGAGGGACAATAATCATGTAAATCAGGCCATGTTGTAAATATTATTTTGTTTATTAGGAATTTATCCTCCATTAATGTGTGCATATGCTTGGTCTTTGTGTGTTTGATTTAATGTGTGCTTATGGACAAGTGTTTTGAATACTATTATTGAACACAATCAGATCTAGTTTGATATTGTGAGGGTGAAAATTTTCATTTGAGTGAATAGGGGGAGTAGTTGAAGGAATTAAATATAGAGGATTGAGACAACGAATTGTTTGTGAGATTCAATCTTTGTATATTAAGAATGAATATAACTATATAGTGGTTAATTTTATCAAACATAAAATATTGGGGTTCAACCTTTAAAAAATAAAAATAAAGATGATCGAATCATTGTTATAGAGAGTGAGGAATAACTAGGGTGGTAGTCCCAAATCTATAATTATACTAATAGTCAATTTCAAGAACCAAGGAAACAAACTGATGGTGAGTTGAACTAATGTGGTTCCACACGAGATCCCAAAGTGGATTTAAATAGAATAAATTCATAGTAGATATAAGTCCATTGATTGAGGAGGTCAAGGATTTTCATTCAAGTGACAATAATATGAAAGTACAACATTTGAGCTAGACAAAGAGTGCAACCTTAAAATGAGACTGGATTTTTTTTAAGTCCCGAATCCATTATTTTATAGATACAAGAATGTTTCTGTCAAATAAGTATGTCAATAGATAGAAAATGGCCATTCTCCATCTAGATTAACCAAAATTAATCAGCTACAATGCCAACCAGATCATTGCATGAGAAAATCTCATCTTTTCCTATAATATTCAGCATGAAACCCACATTTAATAATCCAGGATTGGTAAAAATATGGACCTTGATTAGTTTGATACTCCAAGTGAAACCATGATCTTCATATTAGCGGATCGAAATTGTATATGGCTTGGACCCCACATTGAGGATAAAAGGTATATCTAGCCTTCAAAACATTCAGGCATAATGGAAATGAGTTATATTTGGATCCATCTAGATGAACGGATCAGGGAATAGAGTGGGGTGGATATTTGGATAATTAAAGTAATCTAGGCATGTGGTAAAGTTAATACCATGCAGATTCATCCAAATTTCCAGATCAACTTTAAAGTGTTTTGTCACATGAGCTTAAGTTTTCGCAGTTTTTTGGTTAAATGAGAAAACGCTAATTTGCAAGGGCAGAAGGTTTAAGTGCATTTCCAGTTCAGGGATTGGTTCTAGCCCACAATCACATGAGAATAAAAATTCAAGGACCTGGGAGCTAAGGGTTGGAAAAATAGATATGTTGCACATGAATCCTATATGAGAGTTGTGCATATTTGGTATGTGGATTTAAAACAATGCATACTTTAATTGGATAATATTGATCCATAATCTTGATTTACAGAGAGATGATGGGATTTCACCACATGGAATTCAATATTGATCAATGAGTTAGGTTAAGAATAATTTAATTTTGGCCACCGTGCCTATAATGAATGGGGGTCGACTTCATTGGGAAGTGATTGCAAATCTTGTTCATGAGGCTATGGAAGGTGGATGGAGCATTGCAAACACCAAAAAACATCACTAGAAACTCATAATGACCTTAATGTGTTATGAATTCTATATTAGGGATCTCTATCCTTTTCATATTATTTTGGTTGTGCCTGAACATAGATCAAGCTTAATGCAATTTTTTCTCTGTGAAGTTCATCCAAGATATCACCACTCACAAGAATGGGAAATTTCTTGATTTTCAACTTATTTAGTGTCCTAAAATTAGGACATGTTATAATTTCTTTACCTAACACCATGACCATTATTGATGAACAATGGCTAGGACTAAGACAAACCCCTATCTCCAACAGTTCTTGAATGATTTCAATATTTTGTCGATAAGGATTTACATTTGGTGGTTTCCATCCTAGAATCAAGGGAGTTCCATGGTCATGCTTTCCTCAAGGAGGTAAATATTAAAATTATCTTAGAGATATGAATTTATTGATAGAAATATTAAAATAACCAAAAACAAATCAAAAAACATAAACACAATGTTTTACCTTGGAAAATTCTAATCTAAAGAAAAACCAGCTAACACATTTCTATTAGTGGCCTTGGCTAAAACTCATACAATTTGGTGATGTTAGCCTTCATTTCTCTTCTCCCCTTTCACATTATATTGATGTATTCCAAGACTTTTAAGGGGTTCATTACTTGTAATTCCCAAACACAAAACCATGGGAAATCAAAACAGTGTTCCCAAAACCACCACTCTTTGACCAAGTAACATTGAATATTTCATTGAGTTTAGTTTTACCTAATAATACTACGTTAAACCTTGACTTGGGGTCTCCCTTGACCAAATCTAGCCAAACTAGCCAAATGAGCCAACAATACTCACCTCCATGCCCTACCCACCTTAAAATTCTTATCTAGGGTATCTAGTAATTTGGTATGCCCCCATTATCACCTAGGTCTAACTCCAAACTTTATAGATAATTTCTCAAGGGTGCACATGCCTTACTAGGTATTACAATACTATGCTCATTTACATGCAATAACTTTTTTTTAATCCATTACACACACCCACACACATATTTTCATAGAGCTTAAGTTGTCATTCTCTCACATAATGCTCTCCTCTTCAAATGCAACTTTTGTGTTTGTTCCCCTCATGAACTTGTGCATAATTACCTCCATAACCACTTGATTCATATCCATGCATCATGGATCATAAACACGAATCATTACTTCAATCTGTTTTACCACCATATTTTCCATGAAATTCTCTCATTTAGGTCAAATATATTCTTAGCACTTTGAATTCCCTAGGTCCTCATTGAACCTACAACATTAAATCCAAGCATCCAATACATATGTCCTAGAGCTCTTAACATATAGACAAGCTCAATCTCAAAGTAATTATCAAACCATTCTTGTTAGAGAGTCACCAAGCTCTAATCCCATGTTAAAATTATCGGGAGAAATTAACTATGAGAAATAAATTTACAAGCAACAAAAAACACAAACACAATGTTTATTGAAAAACCCTAATTTATGGAAAAATCGGCTAAAGGAATTTTTTTATTAGTCTCCCTTAGCTAAGCTAGTCAAGTGATATTTCATTGTTCACATCCTTGGCACATTACTATTAAGTATTCCCTGGCCTTATAGAGATTTCATTACATGCAATTCACGGGCACAAAACCATGGCAAACCAAAACCATTTTCTCCAAATCACCTTTTTTTACCAAGCAACTTTGAATCTTTCATTGAGTCAGTTTTCCCTAACAATACTCCCTTAAAACTTGATTTGGGGTTTCCTTTAATGACCAAATATGCCAAGCAAAGTGAGGAAAACCAATTACCTCTAGGTCCTACCCCTGTCAAATTTTATATCCAAGGTATCTAATAATTCAACATGCCCCCTATCACCTAGGTTTAACTCCACAATTATTGATAATTTTCCATGCGCACACATGTGTTATCAGGTATTAATATAGTATTCCATTTAGATGTTAAAATTTTCAACTTCATCATAATAATTTTTTCTTTAAAAAAAAATTTATTATTTTTGTTTACAATACATAACCAACATGTCTCACTTGCATAGGTCATGTTATCACTCAGATTTTCCTTGAAGTTGTTGGAAGAGGAAAGGGGTCCGAGGTAACCACAAACCAACATTTAGATACAGAATCTAGCCAATTTGTATCCAGAGAGGGCTCTCTCTATAAAATATAGCTTTGTTTCGCAAGGTATTAGGCTAGTTATAAAGTCCAAGGGTTTTGTTTGAATTTAGGTTGATGGAATTCTTTAGCTGAGATTAAGATCAAATATTTTCAGTCCATTGGGCTAATGGAGTCAAAGGATTGGCTGCACTGGCTTAAGTTTTTTAACAAAGGATGGTTTATCAGGGCAAGATAATCAAACTATAAACAATTATAGATCTAAAGTGAAAGGAATGGAATTCAAACGGATGAAAGGAAATAAAGGATCTTTCAACACATTCAAGAGAAGAGAAATAGATTGATTATCAATAAAGAGCAGTTAAGTATTCTTTACTAAATAACCAAAGATGTATGAACTAGACAAACAGGAGCAATTAAGAATTCGTTGTTTAAACTAGTTTAGAAGAAAACATTTAGAATAATAACGACTGAAATCAAATTACACCTAAGTACTTTCTGATTTAATATTTTTCGTTAAATATCAAGATAATGAAACAGAGATGATATTTTAAAAAAATATTAAACTTCAAAACATGAGATAGAAATGACTTATTGATCCTTCATTTGACGCATGAATCCTAAGAAAAGTCTTCTACCTCAATTCCTTGTCCATTTTTGCCATGAAAAGTTTATCCAAAGCTCTTTATTCCAAAATATTCAATGTTACATCAGATTATAAGAATCCACCCCAAAATACTTCCAAGAGTGAAGTATTTATACAAATTCTAAACTAAAATATCTTGAAAAAATATCAAGATTGGTTCACAAATCTCTCCAACTATTTTACATAAATAGAACTTAAGTAAAGGACACTCAAACTAATGCATCTATTTGGAACTATTTTTTATGGATAGGTGATGACAAAGAGGAGAATTTGAATTTGATCCAACTCTTAGTTGATGATGAGGCATCCAAGTCACTAACTGCTTCCTTTCTTTGTGCATTCTGCTCCAACAATTATGCAAACTTGGGGTCCAATGATATATTTTTATTTCTCAATCCGTAATATATATGTAAACAGTGAAAGAGGTTATTGTGTATTAATATGTTGGTGAGATAAACCTCTTTCCGTTTCACAAAATTCCTCTCCAGCTGTGCACAATAGTCTCTGTAAAAATATGTGTAAAACAAAGTTTTACAGAGTCTGAAAAATAGTCTGTAAAGATGTGCATGTATCTCTCATTCTGAAATCACTGTGAAAAACATGAGATAGGTTTTTTGTAGATGGGTCTCTTAGGAACAAAAACCTCCTTCAGTTTTGTATGATGTATTTTGAATTTACCACAATTTTCTCTGCAAAATGATGACTTAGCTGGTATTTTCTGCAAAAAGTGCTTTCCAACATTGTTTAATATTTCCAAAACCATAATATCTGTTAGAAATGTGAGAGAGGTTTTTATAGATGGTCCTCTTAAGAACATAAACCTCCTTCAGTTTTGCAAAATTCATCTTGGATTGATCACAATAGTTTCTGCAAAACAATGACTTAAACATGAAATTTCTGCAAAAATGTTCCTTCTTGTTGTGTTTTTCATCTTTTCACTTTTTTGTTCTTTTGACTGTTTCACTTTCACTTTGGATAAAATTCATTTTGGCTGGTGAAAGTGTTTTCATATTTGTTTAACCCTTAATATCTTCATGTTTACTTTCACTGTTTACTGTTTACTTTTTACTTTTTACCGCTCTATTTTTTATCTGTCTTCACTTTGTCATGAACTTGTATGTTCTGTTTTGTAACTGTCTTCCCTGCTGTTTATCTTCATGCTAGCTTATTTACTTGACTTGATCTTCAATATAATACTCTTTAATCCTGATACTCTTTAACTGTTCTTTACTGTGTCCTTTTACCTTCAATGTGTAGTTTAGGTTTTTACTGTCTGTTTCAACAGTAAATCGTTTAATATCATGTTTCCTTTGCTTGTCTTTCAACTGTATGTTTTATCTTCCATCTCTGTTTGAATAGATTTGATAAAACTCTTCGAGTAAACAAGTCTTATGACTAGTATTAAGACTGTTTATCCAAGGATGTGGTCTTCTGATCACCTGTAAAACAAAACAAATTGTTAAGAAAGCATTGGTTTGCAGGGAAGGTCGAAAAGATTTCATTTGATTTTGAGAGGTCTGTGGAGTGAATCTAGAATGATTTTTGGGAGGTAAACCATGCTCGAATTGGTTAACAGAGGTTTCAGGTGGCGCAGCTGGGTTACAAAGGGTTTTACTGCACAATCAGGTGAAAATGATCAACACTAGGGTGTTGTGTTTAAACGGGTAAACGGTTGATATTGGTGGGTAAGCTTTGAATGAACAGTGGAAAGATGGCGCGGACTTGACGATTTTTTGAAATTCTTTGCATGGAGGGTGAAGTCGTTTTCTGCGTACAAAATGATGAAAAAGATGCGGGTTTTTTTATTTATTGGCAAAGTCAAATGGTGGCGGATTTTTTTATTATTTTAATAAATGACGTCAGTATGTACGACAGATGAGTCACGGGAGACAAGCAGTAAGCGGTTTCCATCGCACTGCTTTTGAGGGAAGGCGGTATTGAGTGGATGGGCAGCGATTCCATAGAACGAATGATGTGTGGCCATGGTACTGTTTGAAAACCACCGGCATTTCGCGCGTTATTGTTCGGATCGGGGATGGCCAGCGGAATTATCAACAGCCGTTGATCTTGGAGCAGCTGATCGAACGGTAGTCGGGGCGTGAAGTTGACGGGGAGTTAATAAGGGGGGGCCCGACGCATTTTATTATTGATTACTCACAGCGGGAGCGATTTGATTGGCGGAGTTAGGTTCTTAATTAATCGTGGGGATTAATTAATTCCTGAGGGGTCGGTTTAGTTTTATAAAATGGGATTTTAACCAAGGTTGAGTTTTGTAAGTGTGTTTTGGGAATTTAATATTTCAACCTTGGGTAAAGGGAGTCGGGGAAAGAAATATGGTTTATTTTTCGTTTCAAACATATATAAAATATGTTTAAATCATTTTTCGAATATTTTATTATATAGTAATTAAATCAAAATGATTTATTTACCATAGGGGGCGGGAATAATATATAAAGATATATTTTAACCAAAGGGGGTATAAAGTGGGTTTTTTATTTGAAAAAGTGAGGATTAAATACTTTGGTTAAAATTAAAATATGTGGGTTTTTGGAATATTATAAAAAAGAGTTATATATAATAGGAGAAGGTCATTTTTATAAGGAGTTAATACATAAAATCAATGTTAATATGAAAAAATGAGCTCAAGCGCTAACTATAAAACATTAAAATAATGTATTTAACTTATGCTTACATGAACAGGGTTTTTATGGGATATTGCGTGATTTTCCTAAGTAAAATGGGATTTTACTTAGGAAAAGATTTCTTAGAAGTGAATGAGTGTGATGATGAATGATTTTAAGTACTTAGGTCTTTCCAATTATTGGGCCGAGGGTCCGGTCCCTCCAAATGTCAAGGAAATGCTTTGAGCCCCTCTAATTTTCAAATGCCTTAGTACTTAGGGGAAATTAGTGAAATGTTTAGGGAAAAAGAGAGGCGAAGTTAATAATTTGACCTTGCTTTGCTTTAATTTCTTCCAATGTAGTGTTTGCCTTTGCACTTGTGATGAAAATAAAAGATTTCACACATCTAAAGCCATTGATCATCACATGTAATTCTGCAACATCATCTACCTACCCTACCTACTTTACTCTACCATTTTTCTTCTTTATTAGGGTGCACTTAGACTGGCAAACCCTTATCACACTTTTTCTTTTACATATGGAAATCTATCTAATTCTAACCTTATTACATCCAAGGGCTTAGATTAAACTGTTGAGCACATTTTATTAACTCTACCTATCTACTTATCTGCCAAGATTAAACTGTTTGGCCAGATATTTATTCTCTATTCTACAACATGAAATTGAAAAATGAATGAGTCAAGTTTAAACAGTTTGACTCTTCATAAATTGTGGCAAAATTTTAACAAGCTGCACACAATTTCTTATTACAGAAAATGAAATAGTAGTGGCATTTAGACTTGCACACTTTCCTAGTCTATTTTTGTTTGGGGTTCATTTCTTTCACTTTTTTGACCATTTTATTCTTTTCACCCTTTGATTTTTCTTTTAGGGTATACCCTCTTTACATTTTTTAAATTTTTTGATTTTTTGAATAATATGGAAAACCTTTGCAACAAAAAGGTATGAACATATTACATAGCCCATCAAGTCAATCATGAAATATGACACCTATTGGTATAGGAGTCTAACACTGGCTCCACTTGGGGATGGCTTTTCCTTTGAAAAGTCAAGAACAACAGATCAGTTGCCCTCAGAATGATTTTGACTGAACCATGGAATCTTCTCCTGCTTATTGCTTTATTATATATATGATAGTAAAAATTCTGAAGCTCAGGGCCTTCCCTTCGGGCTTCAACTCCAGTAGGTCACTATCCACTCCAAACTGATGCATTACAAAGGATATATTATGTACATGTTTAAGAAAATAAAAAACATCCTAGTAAATAGGATCAAAATAGTGTTTTAACATTTTACCATTGACTGGTCCTTCCTCAGCTTCTGAACCATCCAAATTCTTCAAAAAATATGTGTTATTTCCCTGTAAGGCATGAATGATGTAAGGTCCTTTCCATAAGAAATCAAATTTTCCATGTTTCCCTTTATCTTCCCTTCTGGAATCCCATCTTAAAACTTTGTCCTCCAGTTGGAAATCTTCTGCTTTGGTCCTTTTGTCAAACATGCATTTGTTGTGGTTGAAAATATTGAATTGAATATAGTCCTTTTTTTGCAACCTGAAATCTGATCTGAAACTAAAACAACACACAAAAATTTTCAAACCAGCTTAAATGAAAAACTAGCTGAAAATTGAAAACTAAAAAAAAAAATTGCTCAAAATTATGAGCTTATTAGCACTCATTTTCCTACTCTAATCTACTAAAAATCTTATTAAATCAGGTAATACAAAAATGCCAATGAAGCCAATCAAGTAGCTGTAAAAATAAATGGATAACTTGATTTCTTGTGATCAAAATTGGAAGTATATTATGATCATGTGCCTTTATAATCAATGATAAGACGTGAAATGGAAATTGTTGATATATTTGATCCTCATAGATAAAACATGTTTGCAGATTTGAGTTAAAATATTCTCCATATAATTTGCTATAGGATCATTAAAAGCATAATGTATGATTTGTGTTTCTAGGCCTTCAATGACTAGTTGCTCAGTTGTATTCTGAATATTAATCCTTGAAACTATTTCCTCAGTCTTGTGTTTGAAAGAATAATCATCCTCAATATGCAGGTCAAAAGATAGTACAATTTCCTCTTGCTTTTGAGAAGGAAGATTTTCAAAGAATTCTTTAGGATTTCGGAAATTGTATGACTGAATTTGAGAATGCAAAAGTTTGATTTCATTTTCATAATTTTCAGAAATTATCTCAAGAACACATATTTTCAATTTAGGAGAATATTTTCTTGATTTCAAAAGAAAAAAGAAAGTTCTTAGAAAATCCTCATCAAGCTGAAGTTCTAACATTTCATCCCTCAAAATAGCTAGTGATTGTTCTGGGAAATTATCTTGAATTGGGAGAACATAATTATCATCATACTGATCATATTTAGGAAAATTTTCAGAAGAAGGAATGTCATCAATTATAAACATTGGATCAGCATATTTCTCTTCCAACAATCCCAATATGTCTTGATTAGATTGGTTGCATTCTTTTTGAAAGTCATTATTTTTCTCAATAGGAGTGCTATCAAGCAATGGGCCTTTTTGGGAAGGTAGAATAACATGAGCATCAACTTGTTCTTCTGTCCTTTCATGGAAAAAAACTTTTGTACATTCATCAACATTAGAAGAAGTAGAAACAATTTCTTCATTATGTAAATATTTTGAGGATGGTTGCATGTTTAGAAGAAAATTGATTTCTTCTTCGGTGAGGGGGGGTGGTAATCTCTGAATTCTTAGATTGAAAGGACAATTTTTTTTTCTCTTATCTAAAAATTGATCATGAGGTTGATTATTTTCTTTAACTCCATTCAAAACATTAAATGAAACATAATTTGTTAATACAAAGGGGTTTTGTGAATCTTGATTTATCTCCTGACTTATTTCATCTTTGTTTAACTCCTCTTGATTATTATGACATTTAACTTGAGAATGAAAGTTTTGGAATTCTTCTAATAAATCTTTAGGATGCCAATTTTCAAAATCTTCATCAATATTTTTAAGGTAATGTATAAGATCTTCAGCTTGATCACAACAATTTTCGGCTAATGATAAAGATGGAAAATCTTCTTTGTAATGCTCATAAAATACCTTATGAAAATCTTTTAGAGAAAACAAACTTGCGGGTTTGAGAGCTTCATACCATTCCCTTGCTTTTCCTTCTAAGGTTCCCATGAATATTTTCATGAGGCAATCCTCATGCCAATCACCCTTCAATCTTGATGAGTGTATATGAAATTTAATGAGATGTAGTAAAGGATCATCAATATTCTCATCTTGAAACATAGGCAGATTTTCACTCCAATTTACCTTTGGTAGTTTGTGTGGAAATCCAAGTATGTGATTTCTACTCATGGGAGCATATCTTCGTTTTATTCTTGGATCATCTTGAAAATTAGCCATAATGAAAAGCCACTTTATCTATACAACCAAGTTAGATCCTTATAAAAAATACAATACATATTGAATCTTAACGAGAAAGAACATAATGTCTTAGATTAAGATCCAAGTTGAAAGCCTGATCTTTCCATATTGTTCTTCCAGGTTCATTCCACCAGTGGAGTCTTGATTATGAAATGGATTTGGAGTCACCAGGTGGATGATTTTAACCTCTGTGTGTCTGATCATTTTCCACCATCATAGATCAGATCTAAACCTGTAAAACAATTCTGAAGAAAAAGTTAGTTCTTCAGGAAACCAATTTTTTTGTGAATTTTATGATTATTTTGTTTTTTTATGAATTTTCAAAACAACTTCTATGATTTCTTTAAGAGGCTTTAGATATGAGATTTAAATTTTCTCAAAGATTTATTTTTAACTAGAGGAACTGATCAAATGTTTGAAACCAAAGTTTAGTTTACAAACTATACCGGAGATAGACTGAAGCAGCATTTATTTACTATGCAATTGCAGAGAAAAAGCAGTTCAAAGGTTTCCTGGCTAACTTCAGGCTCCGTCAGTAGTTTATAAAATAAACAGCAGCATTAAAAATATTCAGGTCCCCAGTATGGTCGCCACTATGTTATCACTCAGATTTTCCTTGAATTTTTTGGAAGAGGAAAGGGGTCTGAGGTAACCACAAACCAACCATTAGATACAGAATCTAGCCAATCTGTATCCAGAGAGGGCTCTCTCTATAAAATATAGCTTTGTTTTTGAAAATATTAGGCTAGTTATAAAGTCCAAGGGTTTTAATTTTGTTTGGGTTGATGAAATTCTTTAGCTAAGATTAAGATCAAGTAGTTTCAGTCCATTGGGCTAATGGAGTCAAAGGATTGGCTGCACTGGCTTAAGTTTTTTAACAAAAGATGGTTTATCACGGCAAGATAATCAAACTAGAAACAATTATAGATCTAAAGTGAAAGGAATGGAATTCAAACGGATGAAAGGCAACAAAGAATCTTTCAACACATTCAAGAGAAGAGAAATAAATTGATTATCAATAAAGAGCAATTAAGTATTCTTTATTAAATAACCAAGGATGTGTGAACTAGACAAACAAGAGCAATTAAGAATTCGCTGTTTAAACTAGTTTAGAAGAAAACATTTAGAATAATAACGATTGAAATCAGATTACACCTAAGTACTTTCTGATTTAATATTTTTCGTTAAATATCAAGATAATGAAACACAGATGATATTGTAAACAAATATTAAACTTCAAAACATGAGATAGAAATGACTTATTGATCCTTCATTTGACGCATGAATCCTGAGAAAAGTCTTCTGCCTCAATTCCTTGTCCAGTTTTGCCACGAAAAATTTCTCCAAAGCTCTTTATTCCAAAATATTCAATGTTACATCAAAGTCTAAGAATCCACCTCAAAATACTTCCAAGAGTGAAGTATTTATACAAATTCTAAACTAAAATATCTTGAAAAAATATCAAGATTAGTTCACAAATCTCTCCAACTATTTTACATAAATAGAACTTAAGTAAAGGACACTCAAACTAATGCATCTATTTTCCACTATTTTTTATGGATAGGTGATGAAAAAGAGGAGAATTCGAATTTGATCCAACTCTTAGTTGATGATGAGGCATCCAAGTCACTAACTGCTTCCTTTCTTTGTGCATTCTGCTCCAACAATTTTGCAAACTTGGTGTCCAATGATATATTTTTATTTCTCAATCCGTAATAGATATGTAAAAAATGAAAGATTTTATTGTGCATTAATATGTTTTTGAGATAAACCTCTTTCTGTTTCCCAAAATTCCTCTCCAGCTGTGCACAATAGTCTCTGTAAAAATATGTGTAAAACAGAGTTTTACAGAGTCTGAAAAATAGTCTGTAAAGATGTGCATGTATCTCTCATTCTGAAATCACTGTGCAAAATGTGAGATAGGTTTTTTTTAGATGGGTCTCTTAGGAACAAAAACCTCCTTCATTTTTTTATGATGTATTTTTAATTTACCACAATCTTCTCTGCAAAATGATGACTTAACTGGTATTTTCTACAAAAAGTGCTTTCCAACATTGTTTAATATTTACAAAACCATAATAGCTGTTAGAAACGTGAGAGAGGTTTTTATATATGGTCCTCTTAAGAACATAAACCTCCTTCAGTTTTGCAAAATTCATCTTGGATTGATCACAATAGTGTCTGCAAAACAATGACTTAAACATGAAATTTCTGCAAAAATGTTCCTTCTTGTTGTGTTTTTCATCTTTTCACTTTTTTGTTCTTTTGACTGTTTCACTTTCACTTTGGATAAAATTCATTTTGGCTGGTGAAAGTGTTTTCATCCTTGTTTAACCCTTAATATCTTCATGTTTACTTTCACTGTTTACTGTTTACTTTTTACTTTTTACCGCTCTATTTTTTATCTGTCTTCACTTTGTCATGAACTTATATGTTCTGTTTTGTAATTGTCTTCCCTGCTGTTTATCTTCATGCTAGCTGATTTACTTGACTTGGTCTTCAATCTGATACTCTTTAACTGTTATTTACTATGTCCTTTTACCTTCAATGTGTAGTTTAGGTTTTTACTGTCTGTTTCAACAGTAAATCGTTTAATATCATGTTTCCTTTGCTTGTCCTTCAACTGTATGTTTTATCTTCCATCTCTGTTTGAATAGATTTGATAACACTCTTGGAGTAAACAAGTCTTATGACTAGTATTAAGACTATTTATCCAAGGATGTGGTCTTCTGATCACCTGTAAAACAAAACAAATTTTTAAGAAAGCATTGGTTTGCAGGGGAGGTCAAAAAGATTTCATTTGATTTTGAGAGGTCTGTGGAGCGAATCTAGAATGATTTTTGGGAGGTAAACCATGCTCGAATTGGTTAATAGAGGTTTTAGGTGGCGCAGCTGGGTTACAAAGGGTTTTAATGCACAATCAGGTGAAAATGATCAACACTAGGGTGTTGTGTTTAAACGGGTAAACGATTGATATTGGCGGGTAAGCTTTGAATGAACAGTGGAAAGATGGCGCGGACTTGACGATTTTTTGAAATTCTTTGCATGGAGGGTGAAGTCGTTTTCTGCGTACAAAATGATGAAAAAGACGCAGGTTCTTTTTATTTATTGGCAAAGTCAAATGGTGGCGTATTTTTTTATTATTTTAATAAATGACGTCAGTATGTACGACAGATGAGTCACGGGAGACAAGCGGTAAGAAGTTTCCATCGCACTGCTTTTGAGGGAAGGTGGTATTGAGCGGATGGGCAACGATTCCATAGAAGGAATGACGCGTGGCCATGGTACTGTTTGAAAACCACCGGAATTTCGCGCGTTATTGTTCGGATCGGGGATGGCCAGCGGAATTATCAACAGCCGTTGATCTTGGAGCAGCTGATCGAACGGTAGTCGGGGCGTGAAGTTGACGGGGAGTTAATAAGGGGGCGCCCGACTCGTTTTATTATTGATTAATCACAGCGGGAGCGATTGATTAGCGATTAGGTTCTTAATTAATCGTGGGGATTAATTAATTCTGAGAGTCGGAGTTAGTTTTATAATGGGATTTTAACAGTTGAGTTTGTAAGTGTGTTTTAGGAATTTAATATTTCAACCTTGGGTAAAGGGTCGAAAGAAATATGGTTTATTTTTCGTTTCAAACATATATAAAATATGTTTAAATCATTTCGAATATTTTATTGTATAGTAATTAAATCAAATGATTTATTTACCATAGGCGAATAATATATAAAGATATATTTTAACCCAAAGGGTATAAAGTGGGTTTTTTATTTGAGAGCAGAGTGATTAAATACTTATGGTTAAGTCTAAAATACATGAGTTTTAGGATATTATAAAAAAAAGAGTTATATATAATAGAGGAGAGGTCATTTTTATAAGGGTTAAGTACATAAAATCAATGTTAATATACGAAAAATGAGCTCAAGCGCTAAGTATAAAACATTAAAATAATGTATTTAACATACTTACATGAACAGGGTTTTTATGGAATATTGCATGATTTTCCTAAGTAAAATGGGATTTTACTTAGGAAAAGATTTCTTAGAAGTGAATGAGTGTGATGATGAATGATTTTAAGTACTTAGGCCTTTCCAATTATTGGGCCGAGGGTCCGATCCCTCCAAAATTCAAGGAAATGCTTTGAGCCCCTCTAATTTTCAAATGCCTTAGTACTTAGGGGAAATTAGTGAAATGTTTAGGGAAAAAGAGAGGGGAAGTTAATAATTTGACTTTGCTTTGCTTTAATTTCTTCCAATGTAGTGTTTGCCTTTGCACTTGTGATGAAAATAAAATTCACATCAAAATAAATGAATCATCACATGTAAATGCAACAACATCATCACCTACCTACCTACTTTACTCTCTGTTTTCTTCTTTATTAGGGTGCACTTAGTGGAAAACCCTTGTCACACTTTCTTTACATATGGAAATCTATCCTAATTCTAACCTTATTACATCCAAGGGCAGATCGGTCAGATTAAACTGTGAGCACCTTTTATTGATACCTATTTATTTGCTCTGCAGATGTAGCTGACTTGTGGATATTTATGGTATTCTCTATTCTACAACATGAAATTGAAAAATGAATGAGTCAAGTTTAAACAGTTTGACTCTTCATGAATTGTGGCAAAATTTTGACAAGCTGCACACAATTGATTTATTACAGAAAATGAAATAGTAGTGGCATTTGTACTTGCACACTTTCCTAGTCTATTTTGTTTGGGGTTCATTTCTTTCACTTTTTTGACCATTTTATTCTTTTCACCCTTTGATTTTTCTTTTAGGGTATACCCTCTTTACATTTTTTAAATTTTTTGATTTTTTGAATAATATGGAAAACCTTTGCAACAAAAAGGTATGAACATATTACATAGCCCATCAAGTCAATCATGAAATATGACACCTATTGGTATAGGAGTCTAACAGGTCAAACATTTAATCACTGAAAATATACAATATGAAGTAAAAAAACCATGATAAATAATCTGATCGAAGCATTCCAACAAACACTTTGAATGCATCCTTAACATAAATATAGTCTTAACAGGAGTCTTGGCATGGATTTTCTTGTACAAGTCCTTGCACATATGCATGGCTCTTGTCATTCACACACCTACTCATAAAAACCCATTAATATTCTCTCTTATATTTGACCTCACCCCACATATTCGATACTATGTTAAAAAAATTAGTAAGATAAATTTAATAGCAACAAAAAAACAGAACAAAATGTTTATTCTTGAAAAATCCCAAACCAAGAAAAAAACCAACAAAATATTCTATTAGTCCCTTGGAGAAAACCCAACCAAGCGGGCCAAATGAGCCTTCACTGTGCCAAATTACAATGGGGTATTCAATCCTATGCCAGATTACAATGGGGTATTCAATCCTTTTAAAGGAATCATTACAAGAAATCCATGGGAAAAAAACCATGGGAAACCAAAACCATCTGCCCAAAACCACTAATAATTAACTGAGAAACTTTGACTCTTTCATGGAGTCAAGTTACCTAACATGAAAGACCTAATGGTGTTTATGGATTTATTGGAAATTTGGGTGGGTTTTTTCTATTGAATTATACATAAATTGTATGGAATTAAATTTGGAGATAATTCCAAAGTGGTATTTATTTAATAATTTCTCTATAGGATAAAAGTTTATTATTTCAAGGTAGGTTGTGTTGGAAATATTGAGAAGGGGGTGAATTAATATTTCCTTGATTTACATCAAAAATCATCATCACATCATTGATAGTACATATAAATTTTTTTTGCTAAAAAAACTTTGATTATGTATGGGTTACAAACAACTTTACCAACTAAGCTATAAGGAAGTACAAGACTCCCCAAGTTTGAATATTTACAGACTAACTTTTTAGAATTCTTTAGTCTCCTATAGAATCAATCAATCTTCCCATGGTTTCCACAACCATCAACTACCACTATTCACTATTTCACTCTTCATACTCTACCTTTACTGATGCTACCACACTCATTGCTTATGTTGTTGCTACCACTAGTCCCAAATTCAAGAACTATTGTTGTTATATTCACTGCTCCCACTTCAATTACCACTGTTGTTGAACCCATTGTTGCCACACCTCTTGCCACTACTAGTGTCACATCAAATCCTCTGCAAGTACAATACCAGGTTGTTACACAGTAATTTGTCACCGTCCCTACCATTCCCCATCCCACACAATGGAGGACCCATTATGTGACCTGTGAGCAATGTCAAGCCTTGAAAATACCTTCATTGCATCCCTTTCCATGAGGACAACATTTCTCCTGTTTATCATTTCCTGAACAGGCCCCTAAAAACACATGTTTTTGCATTGGCGCTGGCAGCCCGTTATGTACTCGCGCGCCAATTGGGGAAAAATTAACACCGAGCCCGCGCCACTGGCGCCCCCCCCCCCCCGCTCTGTCCCAAGGTTGTACCCGCGCCACTCGTTTATGGAAATTTTTTAAAAAAAGAGGCGAAGTTTCGATTACAACAACTTCGTGGATGAGTCATCGAGAGTCATTGACACCACAAATTCTTCCTCCTTTGGCCTCTTGTTTCACCTTATGGGGAACCTCCCAAAGGATAAGGCCTCCCTTCCACTATTGTAGGGATCCCAACCTCCTCCTCTCCTTATAAATATAGCCTCTATCCATTGATGAAGGGGCAAGGTCGAAAAGTTGAAAGGTCGCAACTAGTCTTGAAGTGTCAAGCTTTGCATCTCTCTATTTCCCAAGTGCCTTTGTGCTGTAAAGAATCCCTTCTTTCCCTTAAGGCCCATTAAGCAAGGAGATCATTGTTACGAGACTCTGGAGAGGTTTCCCTTTCCTTGGCGAGCTTTGCGAGACGTGGACAACCGGAGACCCGTACGAAGGAGGCCGCGACGTCAGAACTCGGTTGTAACTTCTATTCGTTTATCACTTTAATAGATGACTATGATTATGGTTCCACTCCTTTTGCAATCATGTTAATGCGAGTAATATCTTTTTTGACCGATATTTAGTTACGTATGCTGGTTCCTATGCATGTATCTGTTCGTCTCTTCTGTGTGCAGGTGTTCGTCCACGGAGATCGTGGAAGGATTGTGATCTGCCAGGGCCGAAGGACGGGGGCATCTTCTTCTTCAGATCTAGCGTTGGAATCCAGGTAGGCTCTTATCCCAAGTCTTTCATTTCGTAACTAGGAGCTTGCGTCATAGCATTGTTTGTTTGTTGCTAGACCCCTGCTGGGCTAGTAGGGATCGCCTCTGTCCGCAGAGGGGATTTACCTCCTCAACAAATTGGCGACTCCACTGGGGACTGTCCGGTTTTCCTTGTCTCGTTTATGATTGTTTCGCTTTGATCGTTTTTCCTTGCTTGATGAACCTTCTGGGTTGGGTTCTTTTTGTGTTTTGGCTTTTGGTTCAGCCCCCAGAGGATCAGATCTGACCTCTGCTTTTCCGAATTTTCACCTTTTCATAGCTGGCTTTATTGGCGCGAGTTTAGCCCTGACAGTCGCGCCAGTTGGCGCAGGTTGTTAGTTTATCACTCGCGCCATCCCCTGTCTGGCGCGGATTACAGCCAGACAGTCGCGCCATTTCCTGTAGGTGGTAGGGTTACCCTTGTTCGGAAGCTTCTTTTGGTCAGTACTTTGCTTCCGGGTTTGTTTTAGATTCAGCTTGAAGTGGGAAGTCTGGTCTTGGTTGGGAGAAATTCTTTGTTTTTTCATTTTCAGGCAGTGGCGCTTGTTGTCAGTTAGCAAACCGCGCCACTTGGCCATTGGCGCTAGTTTTCAAGTAAAAGTCGCGCCAAGTGGCGCTAGTTGTCAATGTACAAGTCGGGCCACTTTCAGGGTGTATGAAAATTGAGTTTTTTTCCCTTAATCCTTCAACAGTGCATCTTTCCCTTCGGGTCTTTCCTCTGTATGAGCATAGATTACATTGCTCATTATTTGGAATGTCTTCTTTCTATGATTGTTTGATGTAAAAGGGATGGATGCCTTGTTTTGATCTCTTGCTTTGGAAATCCTTTTTGTGTTTGACCGCACATGTCTTGTCAACTTTTGAGGGATTTTGTCACAAAGTATTTTGAAACAACGATTGCATTCTTAGTGTTTGTTTGCATCCCTTTTGCCTTCATCCTTCATTAAGGAGATTTGCGTTTATTTAGTTTTGGTCTCAAGGTTTGCTTTTCGTTTAAATGCATTAGATCACATTGCATTGAAGAGTATTTTGAGATTTATCATTGAACTTAGATTACATTGTTTAGTGATTGAAAACTAAAAATCGCTTTGAGTGCATTCTCTTTCATTGAAAGCATGCATTAAGTAGATTCTAATTTCATCGAAAAATGCATTGAGTGCATTCTTATCATTTGAAAAGAAAAAGGAAATTGTGCATAGATTACAATTGCATAGTTTTCGGAAAAAGAATTTTGCATAGATTACATTGCATAATTCGCTTCGTTGGATGTTTTAGGATACTTTTGGATAGTGAAAGTCATCTAGTTTTGAAAAGTTTCGTTTTCAGTTTTGCTGTTTGTTGCATCATTGTTTGAAGCTCTTCCTTTAACTAGATAGCATTCATCAAATTGAAAAGTTTTCTTTTCTCATGTACCTTGCATTTAAGAGTCTTTTGAGACACTACATACGATAGGGCCTGAAAATTGAAACTTAATTGAAGATCAACTGTAAAATTTATTCAATTAACCTAAGGCAACATTGGAACTTAACGCAACATATTTAGAAGGTCTAGGCTAGAGACGTGTTCCGGCGTCGTTAAACCTTAGCAACGTCGTCACCGTTGGCTTTAGACAAACTCGATCCAGGTGGATATTGGTGGCCACCCACACCACCTATTCCACTTGGCCCCCCACCATTGTCTCTTTCGCTTTTCGCTCGGCATAACTTACTATTTTTAGCAAGCTTTTCGGGTCCCGAAATCTCCTGGAGCCGTTTTGAGGCCCTAAACGACGTTTTAAAAGGAAAGCCCCACGTTTCTGATAAATTTGTCCCGATGATTCGTAGGGGTCCCTGATAGAGCTTTCTAACATTTATCATATGCGTCCAACGGAGATAGCATGCCAAAGTTACGTCCCTGGGAAGTTGAAACACCAATTTACCCAAACGGGGCCCATAGTTTTGGCGCTTCATCTCCTAGGGTTAGGTTTTTGGGATGTTTAGGGTTCTCCATTGTTTCTCAATAATAAATAGGCTCTCGCGCCTCATTGTAAAGCAGTTCAGAGGTCTGTAGCCACCACATCTCTTCTCAGAGATAGCTACCAGTACCCTAGCTAGTTTTATTTCCATTGTCTGTAAGCAAATTTCAGTTCTTTGATATTAATGAAATGAAGTGTTATTTCCGCTGCATCTCTGTATTTATGGTTATGTGTTTATTCTATTGCGTTCCTGCATAAATCTGGATCAGTGGTATCAGAGCGGTCTGCTTTTTCTCGATCCTTCTTTGCATGTCCCCAACGAGGTCGGGGTATAAGGAGCTAGGGCTTGATCCGGTGGAACCTTTGCAAGATCAGCCTCGCAAACCTCGACGGACGCCCATGGGGGACGAAAAGAAAGATGAGGGAGCAGGAGATCCTATAAAAATATTGCTCGAGGAGGCCCTCGAAAAACAAAGGAACGCGATGATGGATAGTTTTGCTCAGATCCTTCAACGGCTGCCCACCGGCGGCGCATCCGCATCCAGTAGCCACTCTGGAGTTGCGACTCCCTTTAAGGTACAAGTAAATTTTGACATTCCCATATTTGAGGGTCAAATAGACGCAGATGCCATAGATAGATGGTTGAATCTATTAGAAGGATATTTCTCCGTTCATGACTTTTCAGACCGGGAGAAGATTATTTTTGCACTCCTCAAAGCTACCCCCCATGTTAAGGACTGGTGGGAAACCTACTGTGAGAACAAGGACCATATAGAACCCTCTCTGTTCTCGGTTGTACCAACTTGGAATTCTTTCCGAGACGCCATCAAGGAACAGTACTATCCCGTGGGGAGCTATGAGGACAAGTACATACAATGGACCACGCTGCGACAACAAAGGGATCAAGATGTGCACGAGCTGACGAATCTGTTCCATACCCCGCGCACAAAGTTGGGTATCAAAGATTCAGAGAAACATTTGGTGCTAAAGTATCGCAGTTGTCTGCACAGATACATTCAGGAGGAAATGGAGTTCCTCGACATCTCCTCGCTTGGTACGGCATACCGGTATGCTGCCAAGATTGAGCAGAAATTCAAACAGAAGAAGCGAGACTTTGGATCCGCGAATCAAAAGCAAGGAAAAGGTGCTTCCAAACCGCAAAACAAAGGACAGAGCATGGCGGCTAAAGACAACCCATCAAAGCCACAAGACAAGAACAACACCGTAAAGCCAAAGAAGGACACAGGAAAGTGGTGTGAATTCCATAAGAGCTCCACTTACAACACAAGTGAGTGTCGGGCCAAGCAGTCGCTAGTGGCCGAGATGAGGGCTTCTGAGTCAGATGCATGCTCTGACTCCGAATCAGAACCTGAAAAGGGGAATGAAAAAGGGAAACAGATTATTGATGCGGAGCCCAACGCCACTGCTGCCACTACAAAGGTCCAGAAGGAGGAACCGGAAGATCCAGAGGAGGAGGAACGTCTCTTCCACTCCCAGATGTGGGTAAAGGGCTCCCCTGTACAGTTCATTGTCGACAATGGGAGCCAAAAGAACCTCATTTCAGCAGACATCGTGAAGCGGTTGGGCTTGCCGACCACAGCTCACCCACATCCATACACCATCGGGTGGCTTCACCAAGGACGAGATCTCCGCGTCAGCCAGCAGTGCCGCCTTTCCTATAGCATCAAGCCCTTCACGGATGAGGTATTATGTGACGTTGCTCCTATTGATGTTTCTGATGTATTATTAGGACAACCATACTTGTGGAAGCGTCATGCTGTGTATGAGTCTCGACCTCGTGCTGTTATTATTACTTTGGGAAATAAGTCGTACAGGATACCAGAGGTACCACCTCCTACGACTATCTCTTTGGTTACCGCAAAACAATGTAGTAAGCTCATTTCCCAAACCAGGAAATTCGTTTTCCTGATGATCCGCCCCCAGGGCAAGAAGAAGACTGTGGCCACGACCTCCAGACAGGGCCCCTCTGCACGACAACAACAAATGGATAAGGTCGTGGAGGAGTATGGGGACATCTTCACCTCACCCACAGGGGTTCCTCTGCACTGCCAAGTCAAGCACCCGATTGATCTGACCCCAGGTGCGCCACTACCCAATGGACCGATCTATCGACGCTCTGTTCTGGAAAATGATGAAATCAAGAGGCAGATTCAGGAGCTGTTGCAGAAAGGTCACATCAGACCAAGTTCATCGCCCCGTGGGAGCCCGATCGTGTTGGTACAGAAGAAGGATGGGACGTGGAGACTCTGTATTGACTATCGGGCGCTGAACAAGATCACTGTCCGGAATAGGTAACCAATCCCACGGATTGATGACCTTCTGGACCAACTCCAAGGTGCAAAATATTTCAGTAAGATCGACCTGAAGTCTGGGTATCACCAGGTACCAATTGAACCCTCTGATGTGTGGAAGACTGCCTTCAAAGCTAAGGAAGGCCTTTTCGAATGGCTGGTCATGCCTTTCGGGTTGACGAATGCTCCCGCAACTTTCATGAGGATGATGGACGACATCTTGCGGCCATTCACCAACTCATTCATAGTGGTGTACTTGGATGACATTCTGATCTTCAGCAAGACTTGGGAAGAGCACCTTCATCACATCCGACAAGTCCTCCAAACACTGCGGCAACACAAGTTGTGTGCCAATTTGGAGAAGTGCACGTTTGGCATGACCCAGGTTCAATATCTGGGATACATTATGGATGAAAAGGGGGTGCATGTGGATCCAGCCAAGATCCAAGTCATTCGGGATTGGCCAGCCCCGACTACTATAACAGAGCTTCGCAGCTTTCTGGGTCTTGCTACTTTCTACCGTAGATTCGTGTTGGGATTCTCTCATATCACTTGGCCCTTGAGTCAAGTCACCAAAGGAGGAGCGAGAGCAAAATTCTTTTGGTCGGAACCTCAACATAAGGCATTCAAAGAATTGAAAAATCGCCTCTGTTCTGCCCCAGTGCTCACCTTACCAGACTTGCAGCAGCCATTTGAGATCGAGACAGATGCCTCTGACTATGCTATTGGGGCAGTTCTTACTCAACAGGCACATCCAGTGGCATATCACAGTGAGACATTGTCTGAGACAGTTCGCAAGTATCCCACCTATGACAAAGAAATGTATTCCATTGTGCAAGCCTGTCGACAATGGAAGCATTACATTTTGGGAAAGGAAACAATCATCCACACAGACCACCGGCCCCTGCAGTTCATACAGACACAAGGGAAGTTGCAGAATGATCGCCATCAGAAGTGGTCCACATATCCGCAACAGTTTCATTTGAACATCAAGTACAAGAAGGGTAGCACCAATAATGTTGCAGACTGCCTCAGCCGACCACCGATCGTGGCGCTCACCACCGTGCTCAACTCTTGTGGGTACGAGACTTCTGATTGGCCGCTTCTCTATGAGAGTGACCCAGAATTCGGCCACACTTACAAGGCACTCTTGGGGGGCACACAAGTTCCAAATTTTCACCTCCAAGATGCACTTTTATGTCACCTGGGACACCTTTGTGTTCCTTCAAGCGAGCATGCCAAGATGATATGGGAAGCACACTACAATCGAGTCGCTGGGCATTTCGGGGTCGAGAAAACAGTAGCAATACTACAGAAGTATTTCTATTGGCCGAACCTTCGAAAGGATGTCGAGAAGCACATCAGATCCTGCACTGCTTGTGCCATTGCCAAACCGACCATCAAGAAGCAAGGCCTATATACTCCACTACCTACCCCTAGCCGACCGTGGGAATCCATCTCCATGGATTACATGTCGGGCCTGCCTTCTACTAAGAATGGAAATGACTGTGTTTTCGTGGTCGTTGACAGATTCTCGAAGATGGCCATCATGGCGGCCTGTAAGAAGAATATCACAGCATAAGCCACTGCTAAACTCTTCTTTGAACGAGTGTGGGTGCACTTTGGGATCCCACGGTCTATCATATCAGATCGAGATAGCAGGTTCCTCAGCACATTTTGGTCCAGCCTCTGGTCAATGTTGGACACAAAGCTCACCAAGTCCACAGCTTTCCATCCCCAAACAGATGGCCAGACAGAGGTAGTCAACATAATGATTGTACACATTCTACGCATGTACAACTCAAAGCATCCACGCACATGGGACGAGAGCCTCCCCTATGTACAACACAGTTATAACCGGGCTCTCCACAGTTCAATTGGCCATAGCCCCTTTCAGGTGGGCTTGGGATTCCAGCCACTATGTCCCATTGACATAGCCATGCCGGTTGCAGCTGCTCAGGCCGATTCAGCTCATGTCCAGTCTGAAGTTGACAAAGCAAGTAGCTTCATCGAGCGCATTCAACACATCCGCCAACAGGTTCATGATATATTGGACAGAGCCAATGCGAAGTACAAGCAGCGCCATGATCAACACCGGGTGCCACACCACTTCCAGGTGGGCGACAAAGTATGGCTACATTTGCAGAAGGAGCGCCTCACTGGACCTCACCGCAAGCTTCGCCCGCTACGATACGGGCCGTACACCATCACCAAGGCCGTAGGTAACAATGCCTTCGAGCTTAGTATTCCACCATTCCTTGGTCTGCACCCAGTCTTCAATGTGGATCGCCTTCGTCCTTACTTTCCACCTCTACTGGACACCTCGGACATTGCAGAACAACTCACATCAACAGAGTTAAACCCAGACTGCATGGAACAAGCCACCACAGATTGTATCATGGACATGCAAATCAAGAACACTCGTCAACAGCAGATCCAACTGTATCGTTGTCAAAGCTGGCCAACTCCTGCACCAAGGAAAGTGGTTCACCAGGGACCAAGTTCCGCAGAAATTTCCTCATCTCATGGAGGAACTTAACGCAATGGGGACCATTGCTTCCTAAGGGGGGAGGAATGATCCAGGTGGATATTGGTGGCCACCCACCTATTCCACTTGGCCCCCCACCATTGTCTTTTTTAGTTTTTCAGTTTCGGCATAACTTACTATTTTTAGCAGTTTTTCGGGTCCTGAACTTCCGGAGCCGTTTTGAGGCCCTAAACGACGTTTTTTGGGTATGAAAGCGCCAGCGAATTTTTCGATAAAATTCGTCCCGACAGCTGTAGTCCTCGGATAGAGCTTTCTAATGATGTATCATGTGCATCAAACGGAGATAGTATGCCAAAGTTACGTCCCTGGGAAGTTGAAACACCAATTTACCCAAACGGGGCCCATAGTTTTGGCGCGTCATCTCCTAGGGTTAGGTTTTTGGGATGTTTAGGGTTCTCCATTGTTTCTCAATAATAAATAGGCCCTCGCGCCTCATTGTAAAGCAGTTCAGAGGTCTGTAGCCACCACATCTCTTCTCAGAGATTCGCTACCAGCACCCTAGCTATTTGATTTCCATTATGTCTGTAAGCATCTTTCTGTTATTTGATATTAATGAAATGAAGTGTTATTTCCGCTGCATCTCTGTATTTATGGTTATGTGTTTATTCTGTTGCGTTCCTGCATAAATCCGGATCAACAGCGCTAGTACGGACTTGCACTCCCCGTACCGTCGCGTATATAAAGGGAGACCCCTATAGGTTTTCAATCCTTTATCCACAAGAAGCCGAGTCTGCCGCCCTATACCCGTGATACACCGAACACAGCATTCGGGGAGACTACCTGCACATACGGAAAGTCCTTGGTCGATTTCTGTTTCATTTTTGAAACCAAGGTGTATATTGCAGTTCACGGATATTTGGTACACCCTTTGTGCCTAGTTTTTCCTGAGCAGTCATTTGGTCTTTTCTGACTCCCTAAACTTGAAAAGACCGTCAAGCGCTTGTCCTTTCACGCTTGTATCAACTCTGAAAGAGATAGAGTCATCTTTTTATCGTTTCTCGACTCTTAAAATATGAAACAGTAGAATTTGTTTATTTTCCAATGTGGTAAAATTAATTGCCCACGATTACATGCCTGCTTAGATATTGCTTGTTGACCGTTTGATCGTGTGCCCTTAACTCTTTTTCAGCCCGGGTGTGGTTTTGAGTTTGATGGCAACCTTTTCAGAGTTTACCAACCAAGGAATCCCCTCAGAAGGGAATCCTGGTCATTTTCCTCCTTTTGGAAATGTTGGTGCTCCTTACATGGCGACGTTGTCCCTTCCTGGATTAACGGTTGGGTTGCCTATTTGGTTGTTCTCAACCTCTGTAGTTCCGAATGTCTCCACTACTGTTCAATCAGTTCCTCCACCTGAACAACCTCATGTTGATTCCAAGGTGGACCTCTCCCCTTCTTCGCCTGTTTCTGCGTCCTCCTCTTCTACTTCGCCTGGTGAAAGTCTGGATTCAAGTAACCAGGTGGCTAAGAAGAAGAAGAAGAAGACGAAGAAGAAGAAGTCCGATAAGCGAGAGGCTAAATGTACGGCTACTGCCTCCGAGATGTCTCCTCTTGATAAACCTTCCAACCCTCCTCGGAAAGTCAAGTTCCCCTGCATGTTGTGCACGGGAGACCATCTTCTTCGAGACTGCCCTGGCATTCCCAAGGTACTCGAAGTATGGTCCGACGGTCGCCCACCGTTGTCTTTGGCTTCCGGGAGTCAGGTTGGGGGCACTGGTAAGGCTCCTAAGAAGCAGGGTAAGATCACCAATCCCTGTAAGTTGTGTGAAGGGCACCATGCTATTCACCTTTGTCCTTATATGGATGAATCCAAGCGAGTCTTGGACAACCTGACTGTTTCTACACCACGCCTCCCGGCTGGTTATAAACAGCTTTCTTTGAGTCCTCCACCAGCTGATCCTACGATTGGTCAAGAGTCATCCTTGGTCGATCCCGCTCCCTCGGAAATTCAAATTCACGAATCCGGCCCTGACCAACCATTGGTCGTAGGATCGGTTGAACTGGCCCCGTCCGCGGTGCACCAGGTCTTTTCTGTCGAGAGTGGATCCCACACTCCTCATGTCCTTCTTGT